>VXBB01008389.1:2249038-2297657 GCA_013399915.1 Illadopsis cleaveri
TTTTTTTTTTTTTTTAACGGAAGTAGAGCTGATTTTCTGGATTTATGCAGATTTTCTAAATTGTGGGTGTCCAAAAGCTTCCAAAATCTGGTTTTCTTTCCTCCTTACGAGGATGGTAATAAGTACTGCATGTATCCATTCTCCTGCTTGCAGTGTAAGGAACATATGTGTATTAGATGACTTAATAGGTTCAGAAACTATAATTAGGGCCTTCTGTTTTGTGTGAGGTTTCACGTCAGTGTTGGTATCTTCCAGTAATTTTTTTTGATCTTATTTGTATTTTAAAATCCCATGTTGTACAACCATGCTTGCTGAAGTGTCAGCAAGGATTTGGGGTGGGGTGAGGCTGCAGCAGTGTCTGCCCATTCCCATAGCTGAGGCTGTGCAGCCAACAGAGCCAGAAGCTGCACAGATCTGGGCATTTTAGGGAAATATTTGAGGTGTGCAGCCATAGAATGAGGGCCTGCACAGCCAGTGCTAATGTACTAATGTAGGGGAGCTCAGGCTTGAGTGGTGTGAGTTTGGCCAAGTTTATGTGGTCTTACAGTGTTTGGTTTGGTTTTTTTTAAGTAATAAATTCGCTTCTGAACTGAGTCATTTTAATATGGAAACAATGAGGCACAGTAAACCAGGAGCAACATGAGGCCATTGCTTTTCAGAGTGGGTTTGTACTTTAAAAAAAATTACAGCTTTTAGCAGGATGCAGCCCACTTGAATTCAAGTGGGGTTCAGTGCCACTTCAGGGAAATCCATGAAATCTGTTTGGTAGTCTGTACAATCATTTTATTGAAAATACCTACAAAAACTGCATGGATCATATGTAATTTTATACTTGTTAAAGCATTTGCTTTTTATAGCAAACAGTTGCACATCTCAAGAGGACTCTATTTGCTGTACAGAAGTAATAAGTTTAACAAATAGAAATGGATTACTGCATGGGCTACTCTCAACCATTTCAAATCCTATTCTGTGCAGAAGCACAAAAAACATGCAAAAAGAGAAGTGGACAGTCCAAGACCGGACAGCAAAGATAAATGTCACCCATTTCAGAAAGGAGGAAGAGCCAGTGGAAAAAAACAGAGCTTACTTCTAATGGCTGATAGTTTATGTTACACAAAGTAAGCCAATCCTTTAAAAAATTATCAGCCAGAACTAAACATTCATAAGAGTACACATGCCATAGCAACCAGCAATGATGCCTTACCAAATTCAAGTGGAGTCGTGCTTTGTTTCAGTCCAGCATGGCTGAGTGTGTCTCTCATGCCAAAAGACAGACTTGAGGGTGTTCAGGATCTTGTCAGGTGCAGTCCTGTATTAGTAATTCCTGTAAGGTGGATTCTCTCTAACTTATCCTTGTTCAGGTTTTGTGGTAGACAAAGAAGGAGGAGTATGTCTTTTACTTCCTTAAAGATGAGAGGTAAACATAGGCACCACATCAGACACCTGATGGATGATTGTTGGTTGAATGCGATGTTGGGTGTTATCTGGACTGCAAAGGTTTGGGGATTAATACAAACCACTAAACATGAGAAGAACTTCGTTGTCTTTTAGAACTTGGGGTGGTGTCTGGGATTTGGATCCTGTAGGAAATTAATTAGTGGGTGTAGTATGTAGTCTGACTTCTGCTGGAGGTATCTAGCAAAAAAGAAATAGATTCTTTTTCCTTAAATGTCATTCTCTCAAATTTGGTCTTTATTTCATCAGCATCTTTAAAGACAGATTTGCTTCCTTAGAGAGAATCCTTATAATAAATATCTGCCCTACTGCCTCAGAGGGTCATACTTCCAACTTTTGCATCCAAGCTACAGGTCCTTAAAATTTTTGTGAGATGAATACACATCTGTATGCGAGGAATCTGCCTTTTCTGATAGCTTGCTCCATCTCTAGCGTGCTTTCTTGCAAGCTTCTGCCATAAGTAGAAATGACTGAAGAAGTATTTGAAATTGTAGTGCCACCACTTTGTGTAAACACTGAAGGTCAGCAGAAGTTAATGAAGACATAAGATTTTACCCCAGATCAAAATCCAATTCATGAACTTAGAAAAATATATTTTTCGTTACATTCCTCCTGTGTAAAGCTCTCCCGTGTTCACAGGGCTTATCCCACTGCCCAGAATGTGTTCAAAAGAGAAACTATAACAATATTCAAAGAAAATTTGCAGGTGTGCACCAGGGAGTTCTTTTTATGAATGATACAAACATGTAACAAGCAGTAGCATTACCAGAATAGTGTGTTCTCAGAGACTGGAGCATTGCTGGTGCTGTTTGTGTGCTACCCAATTGGACTGGTAGACCAGCAGATCAGTAGATTTGTCAAGCTGCCACATGTATCCAGCCCATCAGAACTCTCCAAGTCCTTCCTCTGTACCCTTTTGCCTGTTGTTCTTAATGAATAAGCAGTTTAATGAGAAGATTTTTTTATTATTATTTTTGAACAGGCTGGTTCCAAAGCATTAATTCGCTTATCTTAAAGATAATTTTTGGATACTTTTGGTGGTATTTTGGGCTGCTCCTAGTAACACCAGGAAGCACAACCCTCTGAGGCTGTACACGAAGCACCATTTCTGTAGCCTTAATAAATTCACTCCAAACTATCTCAGCCTGCTACACATGTAGCATTTTGTATCTTTTGCTTTCCTTGGAGCAGGTAACTTCTCTCTGAAGAACTGATAGAAATTAACTTTCAGCTGACCTATCAGTGTGCGGATAACCAGCTGCCACTGGCAGAGCCCAGGCAATATTGCTGCCAGCCCTGACCACAGTACTAGGAGTACTCCTAGACCACAGATCTAGAAGTTCATTTTCAAGAGTTAAAGTACAGTCTCAAAGCAGGATTGTTTTGTGAATTACTGTTCAAGTGTTTAATTTCCCCATTTCATCCATTTCTTTCTCCAGCAGTTGAAAGATGTACAGCTGCCCCATTTCCTTTGCTGTTTGTTTTGCCTTGCTATGAAATCCTTTATGTTGGACAGCCCTGTGTTGCTCCATTGGTGTGTAAGGATGAAGGAGAGCACAAAGGAGCCTGTCCGTCCTCAGGCATTCATTGTGCAGGCAGAGTGCTCATGCTTTCTGTGTCTGGAAAAACAGCTGATGCTCTTGTGACTAAAGTCAGCAAAGGGAAAGGCAAGGTGTTCTCATCACATTGCCCACTCTTAAAGTATTTTGTGTGGCTCAGTCATGAAGAGCTTCCCTTCTGCCCATGCTTGTGCCTTAAAAACACATCCAAGCTCTTTGTGAGATGAGCACCCAGATTGTGCTGGTTGTACAATGCTGGGCACAGACAGTCAGCCCAGTAAAGGCCCAAAGAGCAAAGCCACAGAGGTCAGGGCTATGGGAGGGGCCTGGACAACAGCCCCTGCCCAGCACAGCAGGTGCTGATGCTGTTGGAGAAGTGTGCTGCCTGACAAGCTGTTCCACCAGCTTGGGATCTGGTGCATCTCGGGATCATGCTGCAAGGAATGAGCTCTGGAATTTTGAAATGCTAATCAGACAGCAGAGCCTTGCTTCAGAGCCGTTCCCAAGGGAAAGCTATTCTGGAGCTATGTATTCTTGAAACTGTAAGTCCTAAAAGCAGCTTTATCTCCAAGCCCACACAGACCTGGAAGCCTTAAGCAAGCCAGTGGCCCAGGCAGGGAGCTGTTGAAGAGGTAGGCACATGTCATGGCAGGAAGCCTGGGCAGTTCTTGAACAAACTGACTCTAATCTTTCACAACTTCTATAAAATAAAACCACTGTCACTGAGCGTTCTGGAGACACAAACGTAAGTATTCTTTTGATTTGAGATAAGGGAATGTTGACTGGTATGATGGGCTTTTTTTCTTTTCATTTCATCAGCCCTGATTTTTCAGTAGCATTAGGTAATTTTGTTGCCAAGTAACTAGCTGCCCTCTTGAAATTCCTGTCTTAAAATAATGCATTTTAAGTAATGCATGATACAGTGGTGTGGATGTAAGCAGATTTAAGGGAGCATACTCAAATGTTTGGAAGCAATTTTTGCTGTGGGGCTGCTTAGTGAAGTGGCCTAAGGCTCTGGTGAGACCAGGGCTGCTCCCAGATGTGCATTGCAGATGAACACATAGCACATATTTGAGGCACTGTGGCAGCTTCAGTGTGGCCACCCAAGTTGCAGCCACGCAGCTGAGGAGGAGGAGGGCAGATCTTCACAGCACCCCGCTGGCTTGTGCTTGGGAGCACAGAGTGCAGCACATGGGAACACTGGGGCTGCTACCTTCACGTGCCTATTGGAACACGCTGTGTCCCACGAAACAGAAAATACTGCTCCCTCTGCTACAGAAAGAGCCTTAAATTTTTAAAGAAAAGCTACGAGCTCATGAGTGATGTGTGAGAGCAAATGCCTTTCTAACCTATTCACCCTTGCAAGAAGGAGCAATGCCAGTACTCTGTGCTTGTGTAGAGCCCACTGTCTTCCTGTGCCAGCTCAGGTGTGAGGGTCTTGGCCTGTCTGGTAGGTGCTGCAATGGACCAGCCCAAGGCAACACTCGGTGCCAGCACCACAGCACCACGCTTCCCACCCTCCTACACTTACCACAAACCTCAGAAGAGTCTTTCAAGACTTCTTGCAGATAATGTAAATCCACCCTTTAGCTCTTAAAGCTGCTCTCAGAGTGGCAGAATGCATCAATTTTTGGGGGGATAGTTTGGACATATAATTAGAGTGATGTATGTGGCACATGGTATTGTTCTGATGGAGCATGATTAGCAGCCATGTTAGCCAGTAAATCATAAACCAAAGGAAATCTAAAACTGACTGAAGTCAAATCAACAGTATAACAAAAAACGACAGCTAAGTATATTTTAGTCTCTGCAAATATTTATAATGTGTGCTCATGGGGCTGTAGTAACGTACATTTATCTTTTGGCTCTGCTCATGCATTTAATATGAACATGTTATTTGTTCTCTTAGCCCAGTGGACTAACATCAGTATTAGCTGTTTCTATAACATTACCAACCTTCTTCTAGGCATCATAGGAAACTATTGTCAGGCTGGTTTTAAATTTATTACTTCTCATAGAAGTAATGTCACAGCCCATCTGAGCTCTTAGATCAATATGCTGTTAAAGCCAGGGCAGCTTATCACCGACTTTCAAACCTGTCATCTAAAATTACTTTCTGCGCACCCTCCTTAAATTTCCAAACTCCCTATAAACTCTTGAATTTATGACTGCATTGGTTTTGGTCCATGTGGTGTATTTGAAAGGTGGCCACAGTTTGATAGCACTGTAAAAGGAATAGTAAGAGTGACTTACAATTCTACTTCTAAGAAATCATCTCTATAAGGTGAAACTGATTAACTGAAGTCAGCAGAAGTTTTACTATTAACCTGCAAGAGCTCATGACTGCATCTTTTACATCTGTCCTATATTATTCTAGGATTTATCAGTAGATACAATGTTTTAGGGGAGTTTCTGTGAAGCTCCTCACCAGCCAGCAGGTTCTGTAAGAAATTGGTAAGGCTCCTGGTTCCTTTAGATCCAGGGTAAAGCTGCTATTCTGGATTTATTTTGACATAATGAAAACTAAATAGACCTTCAGTTTGAAATTAAATTAATCCCCTTGGTCTTAATGAACCCAGCCAAATTACGAAGCTCATGTGCAAACATGGCAAGCAGTCCTAAGACTTTACCCTACAGCAGCATGCAAGGAGATTCAGGACTAGGCTTTCCTCTTCCTTCCTACTTGATTGTAAAATAATGGCTTTTGAAGCTTTCAAAGGATCTGCAATGAGAACAGAAGACTTCTATTTTTTTTTTATTTAATTGTATTCAGTTTGCAGTACAATTGATGTCCTTCAGTACTAACAAGCAAGTTGAGTATAGTTAAGTACAAAACTGGGACATTCCCAGTGCTCTGTGGAGAGGAGGACTGACCTCCTGCTGTGGTGCTTTTTACCTTGGTGGAGTTAGCAAGACATCATCCTTAGTTATCAACTGAACCAGAGGTGAGTGAAGTGTCTGAGACATGGATGATCTGCCTTTTATGAAGTATTGTCAGCTGGGGTTAGAGGCCCACTTGGTTCAGGAAGCACAGCACTGGTGAGTTTCAGGTTCTTCATTGGAAAAAAATACCATTTTCTGATGCAAATTCACTGAAATCACCTTGATATATTTACTGATATGAAATTGCTGAAGTAAAATGATTTTCTGTGCTTACACAAGAGGCAAGAAGCCTTAGTTATTACAAGGACACCACACAGCCCAATAATACTGAACATAAGGCTCACACGTTTTCTAAACATTAAGTATCTGAAATATTTCCAGGTTTTAAATGCTTCTCAGGAGTGTTGATAAGCCTTTACGCAGTGAGTTGGTACATAAAATCTAATCAAATGCAAAGGAAGAACAAAAGAGAGAGGAGAAAAGTTGACTTCTGCATTTGTAATTATTATTCTGGGATTAATGAGGTCAGATTCAAAGCCTGTCTGACTCTATGGGATTAGCAATAACACAATTACTGTCAGAAGCAAGGTTTTCACAATGAAAACATCTCTGTAAATTGAGATATTAATGAATTGAAACTTTCTTGTATATAAATATAATTAAGACAATCTCAGTCAAAGCAATAATTGGTTTAAGTCAAGTATAAGATACTTGGGAGTATGTGTTTTTTCCTCTTTTTTTGTGTATTTTATTTTTAATGATTCTTGGGTTTCCAGTAACTCTGAGCTATATTGCTGTCTGTGTGAAGCAGCTAATTTGCACTCACAGAATCCTTCATAAGTTCTCATGAGTGAGGTGCTGCCATTCCAGTGTTGTAGACATTATTTTTGATAGACAAGTATTTCATGCTTGTCGAAAGAGGTGCTTCTTGAGGCAGTTTTAGGAATTGTATATACAATAATTATATTTGCATTTTTAAATACTATTATTGCACTGTTAAGGTTTATTCCTAAATAAAGGAAGTCAAGATTTAAGATTTCCTGTGTGGTCTCAATTTGCTTCCCTTGTGTGTGTGTTAAGATGTTGCCTCTAATTATTTGACTATTCATTATTTTTACTCCTCAATTTTGTCTTTATTTTGAAAGCAGACTGCTTTAATAGCACCTATTTAGTATTTTATCTCCTTGTTTTTAAAAGTGCTGGTCTTACTAATGGCACGGTATTCAAACCTTGCACCAAAGAAGAATAATTTTACCTGTGCATTTCCACAAACATTTGTTGATTTGGTTCTACAAGACCCGGAGGAGGCAGGAACAGCTTCTCCTTGCCGTGCTGGAGCAGTGACTCACTAAAGGGCTCAGGTCACATGTTTCAGTGAATGTAGGTTCCCTATTTAAGGCACAGAGAGACCTGGTTTTTCAAAGTTCAGGAAAAATGTGGCACAGGGCACAGATATTTAAAGCGTGGGAGGAGCTCCCCTTGTCTGTTCTGGCTGGCAGGTTCAGAGTTTCTTTGTGCTGTGCCCAAAAACTACAGGTAGGGAGATGTTGGGCACTTTGGGGTCACTTTGGGGTCTTGGAGCGCTTGACTAACTGTGGGATTTAAATAAGTGCTCAGGAGAAAGCAAGGCTGTCACTGTTCCCTGTCTGCCAGGAACGAGATGCCTTTGCCCACACTGAGGAGCCCAGGTGACCAAACCACTCTTCCCTATAGGGCAGGGGCAGCAGTGGGGTCCTGTACAGCCAGCTGTGACCAGGCAGCTGCTGGGGAGAGCTGGGGGAGCTGGGAGCAAAGCAGCCCAGCCAGGCTGGGTCCCAGCACCTCGGGGGCACCCTGTGTTTGCAGTGGTTTGGGTGGCGTGGCTTTGCCCACAAGTGGGGTTCACAGCACAGAATCACATCCAGGAGGGAAATTCAGCACCACAGCTCCCTGCCTGTGCTCCTCACGAGGAAGGGAGGTCACTCCTGCACAGAAATACCTCAAGAGAATTCTAATCAGCCATTTTCAGGATCTGTGCAAGTTTTGATGGATTGAAGGTGACATGCCAAACTTTAATTGTAACCAGAGGATTCTAAGTGACAAATCTGGTTGCTTTATAGGCTTTTTTAAGTAAACAAAGTGGTTTTAGCAGCAGGCTGCAGCTGACTTAGTGGAAATTGAACTTAGCCATGAATTTTGGGGTTTACTGTTTCAGAAAGAACTAAGTCAAATAACTTGGATCTTTAATGAAAGTACAAGTATTGGCAAAATCAGCAGGAACAAAATACGAAGGGACTCTCAGTAGGTAGATTCCTAGTCCTGCAGTGAGAGAAGAAAGTACAAATTTTGATCAAGGCATTGATCCTTCAAGCTCCTACATCTCTTAATCCTGTGACAATGCAGGGCACTCTGGCTGGCAGGGCAGCAAGGTGCAGAAATGCCTGCAGAACAGGAGTCCCTGTGCATTCCAGGTGCACATCAGAGCATGGCAGCCGCCCTCACTGGGATGTTGGAACATCCCACATCCCACCACTGGGATGTGGTGGGCTCGGCTGTTTCCTGACAAGCACCTGGGAGTCTGCATGGCAGAACAGGAGAGATGGCACTGAAAGCAGAGTCACAGGGTCTGTGCCAGGGGTCATCTCCGCTCCAGGCAGGGCAGGGCTGCCACACCCATCCAGAGCTTAGAGGTCCCTGAAGTGGCTCAGGTTTTGGCACTGCCTTGCCAGCTCACTGCAGAGGGGTTGTAGCCTGTTTGTAACCCAGTCTCTACCTTCATCTCCCCCAGGAGATTTCTGAAGTGCCAGATCCAGGACTACATTGAAGATGGAGGTGTTAGGAAATCCCCAGTAACTTGGGAGAAAAGTCTTCATTGTGACAGTAATGTATGTAATAGTGGTGGGGAACATAATTGACCCCTAGCTCCTGATTTGAAAAAACATATGGAAAGCTTGTCACTCTGTGTTAGACCTTGTAGAAAAAGAAAAAATGTCTGGGGTAGGAAATCCTTCTGACTTCAGGGTTGTTCGTACCTCAGGTATTCAACAGTTAAGGGTCCTGAAGAGAAGTAACTGTTGTGAGCTGAGGTCAGTTCCTGCTGGAGCCATTTGTACTCCACAGCACTGATCTCAGAATACGTCAGCAAACACCAGCCTAATCATGTTTTCATTTTTCTCCTCAGATTGTGGTTTAAATGTGCACAAGCAATGTTCCAAGATGGTCCCAAATGACTGCAAACCAGACCTGAAGCATGTCAAAAAAGTGTACAGCTGTGACCTTACCACACTAGTAAAAGCACACTTCACCAAGAGACCAATGGTGGTAGATATGTGCATTAGGGAAATTGAATCTAGAGGTAAGGCATCCTTAATGGACTTTTGTTGCTTTACTGATAATCCATTTAGATTGATCTGGGTCATCTGGGTTTCTGCTGAAGTATGATTGCTCAGAACAGATTTGCACAAGACATTTTATGACTGCCAATTACCCTGCACAGCTAATATTATACTGTGCATTATTTTATGGTTCATACCATTTATAATTTTTATAGTTTCTGCTAGAAATTGCTTAATGGGCAGTTACTGCTTTGTAGTTACATATTAGTGCCCATCTTTCCAATAATATATTTATTTTAAAAATTAAGTGAACATGGCAAAACAAAGGGGCTTAATATTAATGTGTTCACTCTTGCTAGTTCCTCTAGCCCATACTGAGTGTCCTTTTCTAGCATTAGGGTATTTTCATTCTGAAATAATGACTGATCATCAAGTATGTTAATCTGAGTTATTTTTAAATGAGTTGTGATTGGTTTAATATGTTCCTTCATCTCTGAAGTCCTTTGTGTAAATACAGTTTAGTGCCAATAGAACAAGGCATCTACTGCAATGGTCAGGGTTAAAAACTCAGGATAAGGTTTCATTCTGGAAGAAAACCTGATAAGGCTTTTAAAGCATGTCTGCTTTTTCTGCCTTATATGAAAAACTTGCCAAAGGAAGAACCAGGTGGAAGCAGCTGTGAAAATGAAGACTAATTTTAATCTTGTTAAAATGTTCATTGCAGGTCTTAATTCTGAAGGACTGTACAGAGTCTCAGGATTTAGCGATCTTATTGAAGATGTCAAAATGGCGTTTGACAGAGGTACAGTCTTTCCTGCATGCTGGAACTTGGTGCTGATGTATAAAATATACACAGTTTTTCTGCAGAGCCTCTGTCTCACGCTCCACTGCACCGCTGGTCTGAAGGAGTCCGACGGCTGTGCTGGCAGGAGGGGAGACGCCCCATCAGAAAAGCACATCAGCTTCACTTTGGCCTTTATTACAAAAATCTACTTTTCTCCTTCCATCAGTATCTGTGCTCCAGTAACCATGTGTGTAGAAAAGGACAAAGCTTTGTGAACTACTGCCCTAGTTTGCAAGTCAAACTGCGCTCGGAGGGGTGGGGGAGGGATAGAGGGTAAGTGGTGAAGTGCCTTAAGAGAGCTGTGCAACTTAAATCCATCTTTCTGGATGAAAGCTCCAAAATAATAAGATGAATGCAATAGTGCAAACAAAGTTTGAATTATTACAGACTAAAAGAAGGTCACTGAGAACAAACTCCTCTCTGAAAAAAGACAGTGGGAAAATTAAAGGCTTTCCAGCTGCAGTCCCTCTATCCCAGTAGAAATCAAGGCCAGAATCCATGCTGGAAACTCTCTTTCTTGTTTGTGTGGAGAACTGGACTGATTCAGACAACATCTGCAGTGTTAGCAGGGTGGGGATGTGCTGGAGAAGCGAACTTCTGGATCTGTGTCCACTGCAGTTTGGAGTAGGTAGCATGTTGTAGTTAAATGGTGAACAGGAACACATGTTTTTCCTATAAAATAGGGGGGCGTGGACAAAGCTGGTTTTCTGCCTTTTGCTTTTTTTCCCAGACTCCATGATTTCTCATTCAGTGCTAAAGAATGTGTTGTTTTGCAATGCAGTGTGTTCAGAAATAGCTAAACATCTACACCTTAATACAACACAGATACTGCAAGATCAGGCAGACAGGTTTAAAAAAAAAAAAAGCAAACCTGTATTTTTTAGTAATTATTTAAAACAAAGAAAAGATATGTTACTTTATAAAATGCTTAAGGTTTTCACCCTGAAACCATGAACATCACAGTCCAGTAAGTATTTTACTTACAAAAGCCAAAATCTGTAGTTGTTTCCTTTTCAATAATGTTTGCTTAAGCAAGTTCTTATTTTTCTTTTGAATGCTGCTCTACATCTGTTTACATTTCCAAGGCTTTAATATCAGTGCCTTCTCCACACAGATGGGGAAAAAGCTGATATTTCTGTGAATATGTATGAAGATATCAATATTATCACTGGTGCACTTAAACTGTACTTCAGGGATTTGCCAATTCCACTCATCACGTATGATGCCTACCCAAAGTTTATAGAGTCTGCAAGTGAGTATAACACATTTTTTGTCTGCTTTTCATTCTTAGCCTTTTCTCCTTTTTGTGCAGGACTGTCCTATTCATTTTATAGCTGTCCCATCAGCTCTTACCCTGCATGCCCAATTTAGTAAGGATTGCAGGACTAAACATGCAGCACACATTATGGCCTGACCGTGTGATGTTCCTTGAGCATGGTTACATTTTCCTTTGCCTTTGTCACCAGGAATGTTTCCTTTTTCACCACACATTACGCATTACATCACTTGTGTACCTTGCATGAATCCTGGGCACTTGACAGTGATTATTTAACGTCTGTTTGGTTTATGGTGCCAGAAAGAAGGTGATTTATGGAAATGTTTGGAAATAAGATATTGTTTGTTTCCGGAGTTGTCCATTTTGAGTGTTTTCGTAAGCTGATAACCACTCATCCCAAAGCCACCTTTGGGGCTGGCCTTGCAGAAAGTGGGTCTACAAGCACAGCAGTAAGCCTGGCTGGAACATCTCTCCCAAACATCCTGGCTGCCTGAAGCATTTCTGTGATGCGTTCACACCTGGAATGGTGTAAGATAGCCGTGGGTAGAAAACGAGGACTGCGTGCTGGCCTTACAGCTCCTTTGCAGAAGGCTTTTTCCAAGTTGTGTGGAGGCAGCCAAAGGCACTGATGGCAAAGTTCCCAGTACCTTCTTGTCTCCCAGAGTTGCACCTGTAGATTATTTGTGCAAAACCAGACCAGTCAGCAAGGATTGTCAGAAGATTTTTTTTAGTAGGCTGCAGGGAATCTTTCAGTGAAGTGCAGTTTGCTTTGGGGAGTCTTCTTTGTCTAAAACCAGTCACATCCTTGTGGTTCTCTGAGCACCTCTTTGGACAGACAAATCCTCCATGAGTAATCCAGCAGAGCTGTGAGACCCTCTCTCCTGTGCAGGCCACCAGTTGTTGCCTTTCTGTGTGTGAATTCTGGTTGTCCCTGTGGTGACAGTTGAACATCTGTGTTTCAGAAACCACGGATCCGGATGAACAGCTGGAAATTCTCCATGAGGCGCTGAAGCTGCTGCCGCCTGCACACTGTGAAACATTACGGTATCTCATGGCACATCTGAAGAGGTGGGTGGAACAGCTGCAAAGAACTCTAAGCCAGACTCATTTTTAGCAAAAGTCCATGTTAGCACCTCCAGAAAAGTCTGGTCAAGGCCCACCAAATCCTGGAGAGGGCCTGTGGCAGGAGTGGTACTGTGCACAGCAGCAAAACTGAGACACAGGGGATTATCCCTTGCAAAGCAGAACCGAGGTGACATGTGAGGGTGTCCATTTTAGTTTCTCAAGTAACGTGAACTTACAGTCAATATATAAGAATCACTCCCTTTCCTTAGAAAAACTACTTCATTTTAAGCTCTCTTCTGCCTTTTTTCATTTTGTAGTTCTTCTACAAGGAGGACTGTGTTGAGTCTGCTGAGTGCCTCAGGCAAAATTCAGCTACTGAGTTTCTGCCTGATTTGTCCCTTTGTTTCAATGACATTTCTAATGTGTGTTTTAAAGCGGACAAAGGAATGAGAGAGATAGGAACAAAAAGTCCACCTTACAGCTTGTGAAGTGTGAAGTTAATTTTTCCTCATGCTGTTCAAGATTAGCTGTTGCTGCTCTACCTAGCAAGTTGCTTTTGCCCATCATATTTCTGGTATAGGTGAATGATAAGGTAGAAGGGTGACAAAATTCACTATTATTAAACATCTGTTTAATACTTTGCTAAAAGGAGCTGTAATGCTCAACAGGCCATTGTCTTGCTGCTGAATTCAGATAATCAGACACAACTCCTTTATTTGGAATACTTACAGACTGGAGACCCAGCAACTTGGTAACATCAGTCTGACCTGTTTTCAAATAAAAACTAAGGCAGAAAGGGAGAAATGGAAGAAAAACCTTGAGTTTGTAGTTTTTGTATACCAAAGGACTTGTTCATGCAGTGCAAGTGAGCACAGTCTGTGAGCTCTGAGGAGGACAGACCCTGACTCACCACAAACCCACAAGGCATCTGCTTTCACTCACTCCCAAGTGTTTCACCTGACACTCCCATGTGTGACCTGCTGGAAACAGTGGCCTCTCCTTGGGGAAAGGCACACATTTTTGTCCAGTTTCCCTGATTTGCAAGCGTATGCGGGTATGGTCTGGCACAGAAGAAATGTGAGAATCACTGGGGTTTTTTTACAGAGTAACGCTCCATGAAAAGGAAAACCTGATGAGTGCAGAAAACCTGGGCATAGTTTTTGGACCAACTCTGATGAGAGCGCCGGAGCTGGATGCGATGGCTGCACTGAACGACATCCGCTATCAGAGACTTGTGGTGGAGATGCTTATAAAAAATGAAGACATTTTATTTTGAATATTTTGGGGGTTTTGTAATAAAAAAGGAAGCAACAGTGTTCTATGGATGAAGGAATATTTTAAAGTAATTTAATGGCTCTTGTCACTGAATTCCATATTTGCTAGAGCTTTCGATGTATTCAGGATAAAAATGAAGGAACTCTTTGTCGTTTCTGTAGTGCCATTCAGCTGATGTTGAAAAAGGTTAACACATACTTTCCAGTACTAGTAATCCTGGGTGTTTATCATGTTGAAATAAAATGCCTAAAGCTATTGCATGATTTGCTCCCTGTTCTCCCTGTTCTGGTGAGACTCATTCCATGAAGAAAACAACTGAACTGGTGCAGCATCTTTGTTCTGGATAGTTTGTGATTGTAATTCAGCATGTTTCTCCGTGTAAACCTGTTGTGAATTTGCTTTTTTGTTCTATGTAATTGGTTTCTGATACTAAAAAGAAGGCAGACTTATGTGAAATGGAGCCTCTGGCCATTTATTGACATTTCATATTCTTCTCTTCCACTTTTGGGGCTGATTTCTTCTTGGGTTTCTTTCCATTTTTTCATCATATAGTAATTTGTTTTTAACAGAAACAAAATTGTACTTTAAATGTTACTTTAAGTAATTCTTCATGATGTTTATGGTGGTTGCAGTGCAATCTGCAATACTGAACAGTGTTCCTTTATTATTATTGCTATTTCAATTGTAATTTTGTATTTTTATCTGGCATGCATATATTAATTTATTAAATTTTGCTTTTAGAACTCTAACATTACGCTATTTATTTTTACTTACTGAACTTATTTCAAAAATACTGATTGTTTTATTTCTTACATTGGCACTTTAACACTGAACAAGCTCTGACTTAAAGAAATGAGTTAGAGTTTTACCAGTTTTGACGAGACTATCCTAAGTATTTTGAGTCCTGACACGTTGCTAAGGTTCCCACAAATTCCTGTCTACTTTGAAAACTCCTTTCTTCTTTGTCCAAAATGCCTCTCAAGAAGGCTTCAGAACTCTTAAATAAACCAAGAAAAGTATTGTCAAGCCATCTTGACTTCATAAAATATACTTATTGTTATAATTGCCTATATGTGGACTGGAATGGCAGTTTACAATTATCCAACTGTAGCTGCCCACAGTAGATGGATACACCACCGAATTTCAAATGCAGACACCTCCCAGAACATTCGCTTTGCACTTCAAATGTTCAGCTCTGGTGCAAGCTCTTTGGTCTGCCCTGCAAACACTAGCTGGAGGAGGAGGAGAACAAGGAGGAATAATCAATCCCCTAGTGATCAGAACCAGCTGTGCTGACAGCACAGCTGACAATAATAAGGTGCCTCACAGCATCCCACCCTGCCTTGCATGTCTGATAGGAGAGGAGTGGTGAGATGGTGGCCCTTCTGCAGCTCTCCTGAACTGGGGATTAAAGGATGTCAGGAAGGAGAAGGTGAAGTTGGGGATGTACACTGGTAAGCATGTGGGGAATGCTGATCTGAGCTAGGGGCTGCTGGGGAGGCAGAATGGGGGAATTTCTGAATGTGAAGTATGGTTTGGTTTGAGTTTTTTTTCAGTCATCTGTAGTATTAAAAGTGGCTTGCTGTTACAAGTCCTGTACTAATTAGTGCACATTATCACTTTATTTATGGCAATGAACTGCAACAGATGGAAAACTCTTATGTCTCTGACCATAGCCTTGCCCAGCCCAAAAGGAGTGGCCCATATGGAGTGGCTCAGTCACAGCTGCCTTGCACTCCAGCAGCCACACGTTCACCACTACCTTGCTTCAAGCCAACTCCTAAACATGCTGTATGTCCCTCTGCTGCCCTGACACTCTGTGATGCATTTCCTTACTCAGCCCTGTGTTTTGGATGGCTCCTCAGGCCATCCAGCACTCTTGCCTTCCCTTGTGGATCCCTTGCAGTGGCTCTGGCTGGTCCTTTGCAGCATCCTGTCACTGCACTCAGCTCTCAGCCCCCGGCCGTGGCAGCACTCAAATGTCCTCAGCTCTGTGATCAGGAGAAGGGATGTTTTTTCCAGGTGATGCTGGTTGGGGGCTGCACTGCACTGTTTGCAGTGCCCGTTCTGTGCTTGCCATCACAGCCAGCTGTGGCAGCAGCATCCTCTTGCCAAAGCACCCAGCAGGAGCTGCCGCAGGACAGGGCTGTGCCACAGCAGCTCCGGCTGTGGTGGTGGCACTCCGTGTCCTTTGGCAGCCTCGGGGAACCAGAGGAGCCCTGGGCTGACCTGAGTACAAGGCAACTGTTCTTTCCCAGCGCTGTGCAAGTGAACCTGAACTCGGTAGTTGTTCCCCTTTTTACCGCGTATAGCAGGAAGCACGTAGTAAATAGCGGTAATTAGGATAATTACGTTTTCTTTTGGTGTGAAATATCCAGCTTCTCTGTCTCGGTGCAACAGCAGGCGAGTGCTGCTGACACAGCTGCTCCCCTTGCTTTGTTACAGGTGCTTGCAGCTGCATTTAGAAGTGATGGTGGCCATCGAGAGGTGGATCAGTGAGAGGAAAGACCGCTGAAAATAGTGAGCCTAGATTTGCTCTGGGGATGGTCAATGCACACGGGGCAAACAAGGTTTGTTAGCTACTGGTGAGCACCAGCCTCCTGCTGGAGATGCTCCTTCTCAAACACAGTTTAACAAGTGATTATAATAATGGAAGTTCCTGCAGGAAAGGAGGAAAACGTAAATGGGGAACCACTGCTGAAAGAAAGAACCAAAAAAACCCCCAAACATACATACACACAAAAACCCAAAGCCAGTGCAAGCAAAGGCCCTACAACCCCCCCACACCCAAAAGTAAATAAAACCACTCACCGAAACCCCATGTCAAGAAATGCAGCTTTTCCCTGATGCCCACAGCCCACTGCCCATGTGAGCAGTGACAGCAGCTGCAGCACAGGAGCTTGGGGTCAGGCAGCCAGACCCTGCTGGCATCAACACCCTCTGCTCTCCCCAAGTCTCACATTCTGATAGGCTATGAAGGAAACTGCATGCCAAGGGATGATATAGCTTCAGAATGTGTTTAATACCAGATAATATCAATGTTCAACTAATTAAGGCTGACACTGTGCCAACCACCCTGCTCACCCCACATGGAACAGAGCTGTCCCTACAGAGTGCACGTCTCTTGGATTCGAGTATGTGGGTCACGTGTTGTGTTAGGGTCAGGAATGTGGGATGGAGGACCCCGAGAGTCAATGAAGTACTTTCTAGACTTGGAATCCCAGGAATCTGCATGCAGTGACTTTTCTTTTTTTCTCTTTAATTGCAATTTTTTATTAAGTGTGTAGGCAAAAGCCTCCATTTTAATCTTGTTTTTGTTACTATTGTAATGAAACTCTGATCTTTCCTGAGTGGTAATCATTTAAACAGGTAGTGCAGAAAAAACATAATCTTTGCAGTGAATTTGATATTTCTTTTCGCTAACCAGGAAGATGCTTTGCATGGGCATGCAAGGAATTGCATGATGTAAGTTTCATTTACTAGATTTTTTTAATTAAACATAGAAAGCAGGTATTGTTAATATTTGTATCAATTAAGTGACAATAGAATAAATAATCTAGGTCTATGAGAAGCAAGGGCTATCACCAAGTTGATTTGTTCTCTGAAGGAATTGATTTCCATGGGACTGTCTCTCGTTCAGTTGACCTTGTCTCCAGTGCTGTGGGGTACGTGTGGACAGCTTGGCAGTGACACTGGAGACACTGGCAATGCCTTATATCAAAGGGCAGCTGAACACAGAAAAAGATGGGGAAAAAGGGATTAAACTACATCTCCCCATCAGAGGGATGAGTGGGCACCCCCATTTCAGACTGCAGAGCTCAGGGAAAACAATGTGTGCAGAGGCTGTAGGCAGGGAACCTGTGGTGAGGCTTTAGGAGAGCTCTCTGATGAGGGAAGCAAGCTGCCTTCTGAAACAAGAACACGAGCTTCTGCTAATGTCAGGTTAGCTGACAGGATGGAAAACCCTATTATTTATGATTAGATGCAATAACAAACTTTTCTGCTTCTTCCCGCTGCAATGGCAAAGGAAGGAAAAAAGGCTTCTAAAAGGCATATGTGATATACTCACTTTGTTCCTGACCTAATTTTTGCATGCTGATGAATGTTCTGCAATGTTTTTATTATAGCTATAATTATATTGCAGTTGGGGAAAAAAAACATTTAGTGAACCTAGCAATCATGGGTTTCTTTTTTAGTCGTGCAAAATTACTGCTTAGCAACTACACCTCAGCCCTAGAAAGCTTATGTAATGCACGAGGAGGAGGGCCAGGACGTGTGGTGGATCAAAGGGACTGCTGAGCAAACCAAGACGAGAGCCTTGTGCTCTGGCCACGTGCTGGCAGGACTGCAAGCAAAGGGCAAGGCCCCTGTGCCTGGCAGTGGGGTGTAAGGGGCTGGGGTGGCACTGGCACTGTCTCCCCAGCAACTGTCCCTAGGGTCCCCTCCCTGCTGCATGGGACTGGCTGGAGCCCTGAGCTCCACCTCCAGCTGATCCCAAGGACCTCAGACTGATGTACTGTGAGGAGGAAGCCTTACCTGAGCATTGAGGGATCCAGCTCTTCTTCAGATTTTCAGCACATTCTTCCTCAGCCTTAGTCATGGACATTTGGAGTTACCCTCTTCACCTTGCATATTCTGATCATTTGTTCATGCTGGCCTGATTGTCTCTCTCCATGATCTGGCCCACACCAGAGATACTCTTCTTGATGCCTCCTTCTAAATCTCAATTTGGACAACATGATTCAGTGATTATTGAATGTCTCTTGCTGACTTCATGGTCAGAGTAACATGTTTCTTTGTTCTCTCCCAAGAGTGATGTCAGTAAGCTGCTCAAGGAACTTTTTTAAGAGCTTTTATTTAGATGTCCTTTTCTGTTTCTCATTTATTTTGTCTCAAGGACATGTATAGGTCTTTACATTACTCAGGTGTTTATCAGTACTCTGCCTTGGTCAATTGAAGCAAATGGTTCTTAGGCCTCTGGGAGTCTTTGATTAATGCATTTCCTGAGGCAGTTAGGCATTATTTTGAAATATATATTTGGCAGCCAACCAGGATTTATTTTCAAGCATTATGTTGCCTGTAACTTTTCTTTCTTGTTACCAACCCTAGAAATTGAATGGTAAACTTTTTCTCTTTGCCTCTTTTATTTATGTTTCATCACTAACTCTGTCAGTAATGCAAATAGGATTGTATAAACTATTAAAATTACTCATTTTGTAGATTAGTATTCATAAGGTAGTGTATCCTAAAGCTCGCTTGAAGGATCACTCTCTAAACTCTCTAACAAATTAGATTCCTCTAATTTGTTATCTGTTCTTTTATCCCCTTTCATGTTTTCCAGCATCATGATGCTGGACATAGGTTGTTTATACCATGTAACAACTCTCATGTGACATCTTCCACTAGACTACTGGAATTCAGGTACACTGAGATTGCTGCAAGGTGAATTAGACACCACCAATGTAGTGCAGGACAAGATACTTCACAAAAAGAGAGATTTAAAGTCCAGCTGAGTACTTCTATTTAAAGTAGGCAGTGGCCAATAATGAAATACATGTGGAGGAGGTGGGACATCTGTTGCAAGCTGCTGCAAGATCTGTTGCATTAACACTTGCAAATCCCTTCCTCATGGAAAACTGTGAGCTTCTCCTGGAAGTATTTCTCCTTGCCATTTGGAGAAAAGGCATAATTTCCAAATGCATTACATACAGTGGGTACATTGGGTTTCAATTTTGTTCAAAAAACTCCCAAACCCCAGAAGTCCATGTTTAGCAATCCAAATGCTCACTCTTCTCAATCATTTCAAATACAGTGCAATGCTGAGTCTGTACAGTTCCTTCACGCCCTCTCATTGGAGGAAGAGTTGTGGTCTGCCCACAGCTGATTTTGAAGTTCTCTCTCTAGATCAAGAAGGGTTGGTCGAAGCTGCAGCAAAGAAGAGACTTGTCATTGACTGATGAGGATACTGGCAGTGGAGAAAGATAAAGGAGAGTCACAGGTAGTGCTATGGAAAGTGTGGACTGGCTTGTTCAGTGGTCTGTGTCCATCCTTGGTTTGGAAATCTCCCCCAGCATTAGAAGGAATCTGACTCTCTCTTTCTTTTGCACTTGGTGGGAGGAAAACCCCCACTGATGTTCCCTTTTTGACCTGCATCCCTGATGTGAGGTTTAGCCTCACACCTAAGCTATTGTCAGTTTGCTAGTAGTGTTAGTTAAGGATGAGGCTCTTGCTGCTGTCATAACCTTCCTGGAGAGCCAGCAGTTAGCACAGCAGCCTTCCCAATACCCATCCCAGTACAGCACCAGTGACCTGCAAGTGCAGGGGACACACAAAGAGAAGAAAGGGAAGATATAAAGACTTCAGAGTTGGTTAACTAAAGTAGCCAGGAAAAGTGACCAAGGAAATTGGTCACATGGAATATTCTTTTTAGTGAAGGCAGTATGGTTGGATGGATGTTGCATGGAATGACATGTATCATCTGGACACTGCTAAGCTGCTCACACTGCAAAGCCACTTGCTGTGCTGCACTTCACTGCTGAAATCTTTTATGTGTGAGTACAGGCTGTGTGCAAACTCCAGGGCTGTGTAGATGTAGCTTTGTTTGCCAGGAGGATGAACTTCACAATCAGGCTGATCCAAAGCTAGACTTTGTTAAGAATCATTAAACTGGAACTCTCTATTCCAGTGCCAGTTTCTGTTACAGGGCTGCTCCTCTGGCTCCTGCACAGCTTGGGTTACACTCACATTGCTCCCCTTGCTGTGGTGTGTGTTTACCAAGATATTCCCCCAACTGCCTTGAGTATGGTGTTTTAAACTCCTGTCAGTCCCAAATATTGGTGAGCAGGGAAATCTGGAATTCGTCGTCATGTGAAATGTTGAGTAGAAGTCCATGGGCCTGTCAGAGGAGTGGGAGCCACACCTGACTCCTGCCTGGTGTTCAGTGGCCCATTCATTTGTGTCTCACCATTGCCAGCCCCCACCCTCCTGCAGGGACCCAGCTATCACACTGAAGGTGTTTCTGGAGTTTAGGGTATATCTTTGTTTTTCTGTTTTATCAATTGTAAACACAAGCTTGTAAGTTCCCTGTTGTCTAACACAGCCAAGATCTTGCAGGCTGCCAAGGAGGCAAAATAAATTTTGTGTGATAGGTGAGAGCTACACACCAGGAGCCACAGAAGTCAATATTTTCCACTAATTACCAAGAAATTTCTGTGTATGTTGGCAAAGATCCCAACATAAGCAATAAAAGTGAGTACTTGGCATGAGGTCAGTCTCGGGTAAAGCACACATCAACAATTCCAAGTGTGTTATATGCAGGAGTAGAAATCTGTCCCTGGGAGCATGGCCAGAGGGTGGTATTTCCTGCTTTAAAACACTCTGAAGGCTCAGGTAGCACAGTGAGGTAGATGTTGACTTTTTAAAGGCAAACACTGCAGCCCCAGGTGAGAGGGATGCTTTGCAGAGATCTGTGGTGTTTTCTAGGATCAGCGAGGGCTTATGGAGGGGAAGCACCCTGTGGGGAGGGAGAGGGCTTAGCCACTCAGCCTACTGGCAGAATTAAAAACAAAACAAACTTGTTCCTATGTGTTTATCCAGATCATACCAGCAATGAGAGAACCTGCACCCCAAAGGTTGGCACCTGTATGCTCTCACAGGGTTACAGAGGTGTTCTCAGGATCACAAAAGTTGGTCCTAATTGCACTCACTGCAGGTGTGATGTGGGATGACTTAGCATGTCTGCCTTACACCAGGGCACAGGAGCCCCATGGGAGGCTGGTGACATCCAGATGGATATTTCTGCTCTCATCCCATAGCTGAGGTTATATGGGGAATGTGCTGTGAGGTGCTCCACGTTTCAGGATTTATTTTGTATTTGGGAGTGATGACATTGCAAAAGGGTTTTCATCAATTATATCCTTGTGGGCAGCAATCAGAGAAGGGCCTATGTCAGTTAATCTGCACAGCAGCTTCAAGCATTAAAACAATCCTACACTGCCACCCCTTCTTTCCACTGGCTGTTTAGTGGAGCACCCCTCAAAATGCCTTTGGGAAAACTCTGAACTACAGAATACTGGCCAAAATGTGTCAGACCTCATGGGAGCTGAACAAGCAGCTTTCATGTGAAGCTAAACTTGAACAGTCTGCTCTGCAGTTACTCCCATGGAGAATCATCTACCTTTAGAAACAAACAGATGTATTTAAGCAGGTAAATGTGAGCATCCAGAGAAATACTTCAGGCTAAATGCTCCTGTGGTCCCACTCATGAAAGCCACTGTATGGAATGGGGTAGGGATATGCTAGATGTATTTCCAGAAGTCAGATAATGCTGAGCTCCACTTTCTGCACTGGTAGTAACTCAACTATATACTTACAAACAGCATCTGAATATGCACTTAAAATGCAATAATGTCACCTCCAGAGGCAGAGAGTCCTAGGAGAGCACTCTGGTGCCTAACACTCATCTAAACTTTGCTTTGGATATCTCCACTGTCAGGATGCAGCAGAACTGGCAGCAGAATTGATTCCCAACTTTGACATCCAGGTCACCCTTTCTGCCTGGTTTTACTATCAGCTGCCAGACTTTTATGTTTTGTGGAGTTTTTTTGCAGCTACAGAGAGAAAACTCATGGCTGGTGATTACAGATGAAGTTCACAACAGGTAGCAGCAGTGGTCTGTGCCAAATGAGTGCATTTTCCAGCTTGTGCTGCTGAGGAAGGGCAGAGCCTTTAATAAATACAGATGTCACCTAGCTGCACCTGAGAATTAGTGAGATTTTTCTGTCCACAGAAGCAGAGTAGCTCAGGAGTCCTGCCGGAAAGTCTTCCTGACGGGATGGACCAGCAAAGCTGCTCCTTTGCTGTCCCCAACACTCTGGCAGGGTTCACACAAGCTGCTGTGCTGACTGAGCAGCCCACAGGAGCAGGACAGAGCAAACGTCACAGCTAATGGACTTGTCGTCTTTCGTTTCTTGTTTGACTCTCCAGCATGACTCACCTTGGCCCCAGAGATAAGCTTGGTATTTGGATGGGAGCCTGAGAAACAACCATGTCAGGAATGTCAGCTGGAGTTAAATTTGCTACTGCCCTATTCGGTAACTTTGTTCAGCTCCAGGACTGATTTCCTGGTGTGTCCATAACAAAAAGGCAGTGTTAGTCTGCAGCCTGCTGATTCCTTGGACATGTTGTGGTTGCTCAGCTTTTGCCTGTCACCTCTCCTGGCTCTGTTTTCAATTATTCCTGCCTTCATTTTTGCTGCTTTGGGCACTGCCTTGCCCAAAGTGGGCAAGTAAATCTCTGTTGACAGTGTCCTTTCTGTCTGAGAAGTGTGACCATGAGGGCCAGTGCCAGTTTAAAGGCAAGCGGTGTCTCTTCTCACCTGCATAAGACTAACACTTGTGCTACTGATCTAATGATGTCTTTTGTGATTATGGTTTCTCTGTTTGACTGGGGACCTTTTCCTTTTCTCTTTCTTTCAAGACTCAAGTTCTTTTCTTTCCAGAAGCATCCTTTAAATTAGGTAACTGTGCACTATGTCTCTGCCATAACATGAAAGCTCTGTAATTGCAGAGGTTAAGATCATGACTTATAAGTAAGTTTTTGGTATTTTCAATTCCTTTATGTGATGTAATAGAAAACAAAGAAAATATGTGCTGAAGCCAAATTTGCTACAAACATCCGTGGGGATAAAACATATTTGCGGATTGGTGGAGGTGTGTCTGAATATGGGAAACTGCAGCTTTGGATTTCTTGATTTGAGAAATTTAACCTTGTCTATCAATAACGTTCTGGCATGTATATTACTGTTTAGCATGTTCTTATGAGCACTGGAATAAACCGGCTAAGTACAGTCCTTCAGCATATCAAGACTGTCATTAATTCCTTGAATGAATTACTTCTGGAAAACATTTGCTCCCCGTTTTGCCTTTCCAGGGACAGTTTGCGGCGGTGCTCCCGTATGCCGGCTCATCCCCTCATCCAGCTGTTGCCATCTGGTGGCCATGGAGCCGAGCGGCCGGGCTTCCAGCGGGGAATGTGTGCCATGACGGTAGCCAGGGCAATCTGGGAACAAACACACGGCAAATCACAAATAATTGTCTAGCCACCTGCCTTATTCAGAGCTGCCATAATCTACTGTCACCAACAATGCCCTTTTCCTGATACAAAAATGCATTTGAAAAGGTATATACTGCATTTGAAAACTAAAGCTAAAACTGCTGGACAGTGCCATTATTTTTAACATTTCGTTCCTTTAATTTCCCTGATGTATTCCCTAACCTTTCTCTGTTCTTTTTATTAGTTTTGCTTCTGCTTCTCACCACCTCCACCCTCCCACAGGCCCTGTCATCCGTGTGTCTGTTGGAGCCTCTGGCACCTGCTCTCTTCCTTCGGGCACTGCCTCTCTGCACGCAATCCTGTGGCAAAAATTTCAGTTAAAATCTCAGTATTCCTCCCTCTGTCAAAAGCATTAGGTATTCCGCTCACCTTCCCCGTGTCTGTACAGTATCACTCTGCCAAAGAAACCTACCTGCAGGAGTATTTTTTCACAGCCAACTTCCTCCGGGTAGGAGCCCTTGCAGCGCTTCTTCCTCATACATGGATGGAAGGAGCAATGCCCTAAATTCAGCAAGCAGTGAGTTTGCTGCTTTCCAATCAATTTGAATGAACCTGATCTGCCATTAGCACGGTGGGTAGTGGGTTTGTCTCTAAGGGATGGGGAGGGGGCTTATAAAAACCAGCCAAAAAGGCTGGAGTCAAGATAGATGTAAAAAGTGGGGTTTACGAGGGAATGAATCATTTGTCAAAAAATTCTCTGAATACTCTGAAGGAAAAAAGAAAAATACCCATCCTAGCAATGGATCAAATCCAGGCATTCAGTGCAGCTCAGCCCCTTCCCTTTCACCTCAGTCATGATGGGTCACATTCCCCAGTTTAACAACAAGCAGCATTCACTTCTCTGTCCATATTTAACTGCAGTAGCTCAGGTTGCCTGGGGTTTTTTGCAAGGTTAAAGGCTTTGCGCCTCTGCCAGGGAACATTTCTGGCAGTCAGGCAGTTGTTCCCCAAAGGCCTTCTCCAAATACCTGCTCCTTCCTCTTCCAACACGAGCGCTGACTTCCAGCCAGGGAAGGGAGGCTGGCTCCCAGGCTGGACGGCTCAGCCCAGCTGCAAGAGAAATAATGCCTTGCTGGGCTGCAGACTTCCTGGGGCCCCCACACACTCTGCACCCTGCCGGCTCCAAGAGCCAGACTTGTCAGGAGGGACAGACACTTCTGTCACCCAAGAGCTGTCACCTGCCAGAGTGTGGTAACACTCTCCTTGTCCAGAGCGAACCTGGCAGCCCAGCCTGGGGTCGGCAGGAATGCTTTAAGACCCTGAGAGGATCCGGAGGGCCGTGGTCAGCATTCCCACAATGCCTCTATGCAATTGTATCTCCAGGGCAGCTGCCTAGCCTGGGATAAAAGCTGGAAGCAGTCAGATGCAGGCTTGAAATAAGATCACTGCAACAATGACCATAGCAAAGCACAAATAGGCCAGAGTGATGTAGATGGAGAGTTTTTACTGGAGGATAAATGTAAATGCAGAGGCTGAATGCTTAGTGGAGGGAGGTGGGTGACGGAGAGTGATTAAAAAAATAATTAAAATAATAATAAAGGCATCCAGCATGAAACAGCAAGCCAGCTGGCAGACAGCACAAAGGCTATCCACCAGAAATAGAAAATACATCTGGTGTCACCCAGAGGCACAGCTAAGAAAGGTTTTTGTGGGGAATATTTTCTGGAAAAGGAAATTTGGAACACTGTGTGGTAATAGTTGTGGCAGGTCACCCAGTGCCACGCCCTATCTCCACATGGCAGTTGCCTGAGAAAAATGCAAGAACACCATTAGCATTAGGCAATATATCCCCAGCACACCACCCTAGAATCCTGAGACTTGTGCCTCTGGGGCTTCAGTGACAGACTTCTTATGGGGAGTGTGTGTGTGTGTATTCAATAGTACAAAAGTATTTAGGGGACTATTTTTTCTGAATACAGAAAAACCCCTGCAAACAGACACTCCTGTGGCACTGAACTCCACTGCAGACACGCCCTGCAAAGAAGTGTCTTGGTTAAGCCTGACAACTCAAGTTTACCCCAGTGCCCTCTACTTTTTTTGCATGGGGACAGCAAGTGAATCCAAATCTGCCTTTTCCAGACCATTTGGGATTTTACCATAGCAAAGACCATAGCAAAGCTCATCTCCACGCTTTTTCTTTGAGAGTGATGGTTCATACGCTCTATCTGTTCCAGGTACAGAAGCCAATTTGTACTGTGGATGTTGTTGTCACTTCCTTCTGGGCCTCTTCCAAGTCTTTTGAAACCAGATGACCTGAACTGCAAAGAACATTCATGGGTTTATAGTGGTATCTTTCATTTTTGCTTCATCTCTTGTCCTAGAAACTGATGGATCTGCTTTTCTTATGCTGCTGAACACTTCACAGGACTATATCTCTCAAGGTTCTGTTCCTGAGTGATATTGTTGAGCTCAGAGTAGATAATCATGTATATATGAGGTAGATAGATATGTGTGTGTATATATATAGATATAATTCTCCACTGTTTCTTGTTTTCTTTGCTACCTTGGATGACCAAGTCATTATTACCAAACACATCACTTTTCACTCCTTTCCAAGTGATTTATGGCAGTAAAGAGCAAGAACTTGCATACCCTACAGAAATCCACTGGATCTGCCCTGCTATAGAAACAGATCAGTCATATTTCTACCACTTGACTTTCCCACTTCACTAAGTATAGAGGTGGTGGCAGACAGGAGAGTAGGGTGTCTTCTCTTACTTAGTTAATAGCTATCAAGGTGGGGGCTCTACCAGGAAGTCCTGGTGGACTCAAGGAGATGGATCTCTCTTGAGAATATTTGTTTACTTCTTCCCTCTGTGAAGCCAAGGGAGCAGCCTCCTCCCACCATGCTGTCTGTATGCTGGTGGGGGTGTATCACAAATAAGTGACTCTGCTCTGTTTGGTCTCTGGGGAACAAAACCTTAAACCAGGCACGTTGTTCTGTTCACAAAAAGTTTTTGAGGTCTCACCAAGATGTTCACTTACTTACAGACAATTCTTTCTTAGTTTATTTGTGTGTGTATTTGTTTAGTTAGTCACAGATCACACTGATACCTAGAAAAAAAATGACCTTCTGTAAACTGCAGAAGATATTTGATGGGTGAAACACTGTGCTCCCGTTTCCAGCCCAGTGGTGCAATGGCCCTCAGCTGTCATTCCCAGAACAGGTGCTGTAAATCAATACCCTGGTGGGTATATTTTGGCAGCGGCCTGGCGAGGCAGCACAGCCCCCTCTGAAGAGACCTCAGAGGTGTTCTGTGTGTGTCTCCATTTGTATGACTGCGGCAAGAGGATGATGAAGGTCCATTGTGTACTCCTCCTCCTCATCTCCACAGGTATAGGTGTTCCAGCCATTGCCTTGAAGGAGGGGGGGGTGGTTCTCCTTCCAGAGTGTGTGGGACCAGGGCTTTGCATGTACATCAGCATGAGTGACTGTGTGCTCCAAGAACAGCCTGTCCTACTGGTAAGGTTTTATGAACACACCAAATCATTTAAAGGAAAGCTTTGGGGTGCATTAGTACCAGCTCAGATATTTGTAATTTCAGGCAACAGATATTTTGAACTGAGAAGTTTGTGTTTAATTGTTTTTCTCTCTGCAATCTTTTTTTCATGCTCTTGTTTGCCCTAGTGCTACATGTATTTCAGAATATGTGAAAGGATCTAGTAAGTGTGACTTGGAATGCGAAAAATCATTACAAGAAGCTTCATTAAGTTGTGGGGTGACTGACAAGGAGGTAGAATTGATTTGCAGCTGCATGTGCTGTACTAAGATAATTCTTTTTAAACTGTCCCTTAAAAGAATAAATATTTTGTGATCCTAAAAGCTTTTCAAAATGTTCAAGCAGTATGCTAATTTCCTACCAAGCCACACCAGAAGGGAGCAATTTGAAAGGATTTTAATTGGGTTAATAAAGTATAGTGCTTCAATTAGATGTGATGCTGTGATTGTGATCATAACTTAAAAATTGAAAGATGTCTCCTGCCCACCCTTGCTCAGCCTCTTGGCAGGGGAAGCAAACAGACAGCTTTTCTCATTGGCATCCAAGTATTTTAATATAACCTCATGGCAGGACAAGACCAAGGCAGAATCCTTGGCAATCTCAGCTCAGCTACATAAAAGGAGTTGATGAAAAGTCAGTTAGGAAACCAGGGGAAATCCTAGCTTAGGTTGGAGTCAGCAGCAAAAATTCTTGTTGACTTCTGTGGCCCAGGATTCAACAGAGAGGGGGAGACAAGGGTGCAATCTGCCAAAAATGCTTGCAGTGAGGCTCAACTGTTCTGCTCCCTCTCACTACCTTTAAGAGGGGAGACATACAAAAACACCCCCAGGCATCCCTTCCATTTGCTTTCCTCCCCTGTAACAATGAAGCAGCTACAATCTGAGGACATCATGTGCCTGCTTCTTCTGCCACAGGCTCTCTGGAAACAGGGCCCATCTGTTTTCCACTGCCCTTGACTCTTAGCAATGCAGTGCCATGCACAGGCGCTGTGAAGGCTCCACTGGAACACAGTTGTTCCCTGCCATTTTCACTTGTGAAATTTTTCTTTCAAGGCTCTTCGGCACAGCACGACCAAGTCACGCTGGGCAGCCTGTGGGCAGAGCTGTCCATGGGCCCACCCCACACAGTGAGTGGTTTCCTTCTCTCACCACCTTCACAACCTGAGCAATTCACATTGTAGAGAGGAGCTCTTGTTCCACTTAGGTTGCAGATGCAAGGAGTCTGGGTGGTGATGCCTTCTCAATGGCATGCTTGGCCCTTTCCTTTAATGTCACTGTCACAGGGAGGTCTGTGGAATTGAAGGTGGAAAAGGCAACATCAGACATCCCTGAGACTGGATATTTTCTGTGTTTAACTGCCCATAAGTAGTGCGTGTTAGCACAGTTTCAGGCTGGAAGACTCCTGATGTTCAGTCTGATGCTTACAATCCTGCCCATTTGGATTTGTTCATCTCCTGGTTGGAGGCCATTGTCACAGGGAGGACTTGGTGTTATCCCCACACCAGCAGCTTGCCTGGCAGCATTTCTTCCACGCCAGCCTCAGACCGACAGTGTTGTAGCCTGTTCCCTGCCCCTTCTGACTGGTGCCACCCCTGCTGTTGTGCAGCTGGGCTGGGGCTGTGCTATGAAGATGAGAGTCGCCTGGTGGACGACCTGTTCAGTAACTACAACAAGATGGTGCGCCCTGTGGAGGACCACCAGGACGCCGTTGTTGTCACCGTGGGACTGCAGCTCATCCAGCTCATTAGCGTGGTACGGTATGAACATGGGTAATGCTGAGCCACTGGCTCATGTGATTGTGCCAAATGGTGTTGTTTTTCCAAAGAAACAATTTTTATCCTTTAATCATGATGCTTGCTGATACTGCCTTCTTTTCTTTCTTTCCTTTTTTTTTTAAGGATGAAGTAAATCAGATTGTGACAACCAACGTACGCCTGAAACAGGTAATGCTAAATATTCTTAACCATTTAATGTAATTCAAATAAATGCACTGGACACAATCAGGAATTAACTACACTGTCATACTTTTGGGGTCAACTTGGACAGGTGGGTCAGACAGCAGAGCATTTCTTCTTACTGAGATCTTAAGAATAAAGTGCTCCAGATGTTAAGAGTCTTAAGAAAAGCATTTGGGGTTGTATTTCTAACAGTAGGCTTCTGATATATTTATCTTTGTATTATTTTCTTTTGGGGCTTTTTTATAAGCTTCTCAAACCAAAATTTAAGTTAATGTAAAAAATGAGCTGAGGGTCCCACTCCCATATGTTTATGCTTACCTGCATGTCCCAAAGCAAGGGAGGAGCTGTTTCTGGGAAGTACTCAAACTAACCCCAGTTCTGGGAGAGGCTCTCAGGGGCTGAAATCTTCCTTCTCCAGCAATGGACAGACGTCAACCTCAAATGGAATCCAGATGACTACGGTGGCGTAAAAAAAATCCGCATCCCCTCGGATGATATCTGGCGCCCAGACCTCGTTCTTTACAACAAGTAAGGGGTGCCAGCTGCCAAGGGAGGGAGGGAGGAGGAGCTCTGCCTTCTGGCACCACTGTGGTGGGACAGTTTTCCCATGACATCTCCAGCGCGTACAGTTCCTCAGAGTAAGCTTCTCCAGGAGCAGGCACTGGGGAGCCATTTGACCCACAGCCAGAGAAATCCTTTTGTGACAGTGTTGATTATGCTGCTCATATTGCTTCAAATGTCCTTGTTCCTTCTGCAGTGCAGACGGTGATTTTGCCATTGTAAAGTACACCAAAGTCCTTCTGGAGCACACAGGTCTGATCACCTGGACACCACCAGCTATTTTTAAGAGTTACTGTGAAATTATAGTCACGCACTTCCCATTTGACCAGCAGAACTGCAGTATGAAGCTGGGAACTTGGACATACGATGGTACAATGGTTGTTATTAACCCGGTAAGCAAGGAGTTTGTAATTGGGAAAAGCAGCAAAGACCTGTATATGTTTTTAGAGAAATCTCAGATTTAGAACAGAATATGACCTAGTTTTGACTGGAAAAACAAGCAGAACCTACCTGTAAAATAGAAAATTCTCGTTTGTAGATCTAGCACAAGATTTGCTAGTTTGGCTCCTAAATTCTGCATACAGATTATCCCTGTGTCCTAACAGTCTCCTATCTGTCCTCTGGCAGCTTTGCACCACTCTTTATGGTGCTGCCTGTTCTGCTTCTGTTTGTTTTCTTGGGTTTGGGGCTTTTTTGAGGGGGTAAATTTTCTCTGCTTGTGACTTTCCATTGCCAAGGACTCTTTCCCTGTCCCCTCAGGTACGTCTCCTATCTGTAATATTTTTTCAGTCTATTATCCCTGACTGTTTCTGAAAAATATTTAGTTGAATGCTGTGTAGAGGCTGATATTCTAAGGCAAAATAACACAGACAAGAGCTGTTTACTCACAAAAAAACTCCACAAAGCGCATGAGTTATTTGGAATCCTGTTCCTGAGCCAAACCTGCCAAGTTTTGTTTTGGTTCAGAATACCTGTTATTAAGAATTTGTTTGGGTGTTTTGCTGCCAGGAGAGCGATCGTCCAGATCTGAGTAACTTCATGGAGAGTGGGGAGTGGGTGATGAAGGATTACCGTGGCTGGAAGCATTGGGTTTACTACGCTTGCTGCCCTAACACCCCTTACCTGGACATCACCTACCACTTCCTCATGCAACGCCTGCCTCTCTACTTCGTTGTAAATGTCATCATCCCCTGCCTCCTCTTCTCCTTTTTAACAGGGTTAGTTTTTTACTTACCCACAGATTCAGGTATGTAAATTTATTCGTTCTACTTCCATAGAAATTGCTCTTCTAAGAAGTTCCTGAGAAATTCCCAGTATTCGAAACCATCAGCCCACTTGAAGGCCAATGCATACTAAAACTGGGCATTTCCACTGAAAGTAATGGCTTTAAATATTCTGCAAAGAAAGGATAAGTGCTGAAAACTGAAAATGTTGATATAAATAAATTGGGGTGCCTTCCCACAGAAATTGCTGACTATCTATCCAGTTAACTTCTGCAAGCTAAAGATTTAGCTGGATAATTTTTATGTTTTGCCATAAGTAGTCAGTGTGTTAGTATGTCCTGCAGTAAATGAGCACGCAGGGGTGACAGAGGCCCTTCTGCATTGTGTCAGAGCAGAGAGCTCATTACCTGCTCTCACACACATCACCTCATGTGACAGAGTAATCCTGACCTGTTCTGGCCTCCTTTGTCTCTGCTGAGCCACTCATGCTGCCTGCAACCATTTCCTCTGCTTCATTCTTTTTGCTTTTTGTCATCTGTTCGTACCACTTAATTTCAGTGTAAGCCCCTTCTTATGAAATACTTGATGCATTTTTTGAATGGAAAACTTTCTACAAAGTTGAACTGGATTAAAAAAAATGTGTGAATAATATTTTTATAATTCATTTTTGACATCCTCCACATGTGAGGAGATCTCCCATAGCAGCTGACCTGATGTCAGATATGGTTTTAGGCTGCTCCCTCAGCCCAGAGACAAGAGAGTAAGGGAAGCAAACCCTCAGGATGCTGTGGACTAAGCACTAATCAGGTGCATACACTGCATTGTTCAAAATGCAGAGCCCATGAAATGCTCCTAGCAAGTAAAAATATCCACCACCCACACCTCAGCCCAGTCCTTTTGGTAATTTCCACCTTAGTGCTGGAGCTGATGCTGTTAGGCTCTCAGGTTCGCCCAGCCTGCTTGCTGCTTTGGATACTGGCAGAGATGATAGCACTGCAAATGCACACAGGTGTTTGTGTGAACAGCTCTCACCCACATCCTGCTTCTCAAATAAATGCTCTCTGTACTGAATGATAGGAGTAGCAATGATTTTGAGGGGCTTCTTTATGACAGGTGAGAAAATGACTCTCAGCATCTCCGTCCTGCTGTCTTTGACTGTGTTCCTGCTGGTCATCGTGGAGCTGATTCCCTCCACGTCCAGCGCAGTGCCTCTGATCGGGAAGTACATGCTGTTCACCATGGTGTTTGTCATCGCCTCCATCATCATCACCGTCATCGTCATCAACACCCACCACCGCTCCCCCAGCACGCACACCATGCCCCACTGGGTCAGGAAGGTGAGCTCTCTGGCTTGGCACACTTGCTGCTTTCCACCAAATGCTGCATATTTTATTGGCAGGTTTTCTAATAAAAGTCAAAAACAATTGGGGAAGTAAATGCATCATGTTAAAGATCTCTAGGTGCAAGAGCCAGTGTTTACTACTTAGCTGTGCATAAAGTCAGCAAGATGGCTAAAGCGCTCCTTTAACTAACAAAATTGTCCACTGGGGCAGAGTCTTGCAGGGAATAGATGAGATAAAATACTGGCAGCTAAAGGTAGGGAGCAGGGAAAAGAAAATGTCCATCTGAACTCGAATTACACATCCTGGTCTAATTCTCCATCTGACTGCAAGGGACTGCTGCCTGCCAGTGACCAAGTCTACCAGGCTGCATGAGTGCAGAGCACAAAGGCCACTGGGAATACCTGAGTTCAGCCTCCTGTTTTGCAAAAGATGGTTTAGCAAAAGCTAAAAAATCTTCTCTGTACTTTTCTAGTATACAGTTGCTCTGCAGCCCTTGGGAGTAAAGGAGATCCTTGCACAGGAGTCTAAATGGTAATCATAAATTGTAGAAAAAATTGGTTGGCTGTCATTATAAGTTCTTTGCCAGGGAAACAGTATCAAAGATCATCTGATTCATTTAGTAATCCTTGCTGTTTTGAAGCCTGCCTGGGTTTGTACTAAACCATGACATGAAAGGAGTTTTTCTGTGTATTTCTAATTATACTTTTAAGGTTACAGCTTATACTGGATTCCCTCTACAGCACAAACAATCCCTGCAGAAGGGGAATTTCATCAGGAAATGCTGTGTGTACCTAACATTGCTCTGGCAGCAAGTCTCTGTCACTCCGAAGTAATTTACTGTAAACCTCATATGCCTGTATAGCAAACAGTCATAACGGTGAAATCAAACTGTAGTAGCCAAAGGAGTTTCTTTGTAGTCCATTTTTCGAGTCAGATTCATTGGCAATACGTTCCAAGTTAGATGAGGTGGCTAGAGCTCTGTCAGCTCATGCTAGCTGAGGATCTGCCCCACAGCATCACTCCCACTTCATGTATGCCTGTTGGGTGTACAGCAGGGGAAATGGCTTTCAGAAAACGTGTTGCAGGCCTGCGGGTGACTCCCTCTGCCCCCGGACACGAGGCTGACAAAAGCCCCAGTGTAACTGAGGCGTGGGCTGTGACATAGTCAGAGAGGGAATCTGTAGCAGACCCAGCACGGGAAGCGATCTGGGAGGGGAGAGGCTTGTCTTTGTTCAGTGCACAGCTGCAGCTGTAACACAGCCCCACAGATCAGCAACTGTCATCTTCTCCCTTTGTTTTCAGATCTTTATTGACACAATCCCAAACGTCATGTTTTTCTCTACAATGAAACGACCATCAAGAGACAAACAAGACAAAAATATTTTTGCAGAAGATATTGATATTTCTGACATTTCTGGGAAGTCAGGTTCTGTGCCTGTCAACTTCTACTCTCCGCTTACCAAAAATCCAGATGTGAAAAACGCTATAGAAGGAATCAAATACATTGCAGAAACGATGAAATCAGACCAAGAAGCCAGCAATGTAAGGCACTTTTTTGTGCATGATTCATTTCTAGCTTTCAAGTTGCTACATCTTACTTTTTTGGCAAAATATCCCTGCCTTACAAAAACACTCCAAGCCCTGGTTTGGCTCTAGCAGTGGACAGTCTTCTCCCCTTAATGGGGTCAACAGGGAGCAACAAATAATTGTCACAGATGTTAAGTGAATAGCGGCTTCTCAAAATAATACAAAAGGAAAAAGTGTCAGTGCTAAGGTTTTCTTATGTCATATGGGAAGCCATAGAGATGGAGTGTCTGTGAGGAGAAAACCAGTTTCAAGAACTGTGAGCAAGTTCCAAAACACATTTCTTCTGTCTCCCACTCAGGCATCTTGCCCCTGTGGTAAGTAAGATCCTACTGCTTTTGAAAGCCCAGGAAGCAAGCCAAACTCCAAAAGACTAGTACTGTTCTCTGAGAAGTGTTAAATGTAACTTACAAATTACATTTCCAATTTTGATACGGTTTTGTTTTATTCCTGAATACTGCAAGTAGTCACTCCAAATGAAGTATGTCATGACCTACTCTGATCACTGATTTTTTCCACATTGCAAGCCAGAGGAAGGATAAAAGCATATAGAGTCACACATGGCAGTGTTCCCTAGGAAAACGTAGCCCTGCCTCCTTCTAGCACATTCAGTACAATTAAACCCTCTTTTATTCCAGCTTTCACAGCTCACACAGCTTTTGCAGGGGTAATTCAGTCCTGGTGTTTCACCTTCCTAAGTGGTCATAGACCTCTCCTGTTGAGCTGCAGGCTAGTCTGAAGACAGGGGGGTTCTCTGAAAAAATATTTTGACCCACACGTTTGAAAAGGGGGTGCCTCCTTCCCATGGACAGGATTTACACCACGGTGTTTGTTCCTGTGGCTGAATTCCTGGAGCATGTGAAATGGCTCTGGCTGTAGTCTCATGTTCCCCGTGATTCCTTTGCCTCTCTGCAGACAAATTGTTGCCTTCAGCAGGGCTGGCGTGGCTTCAACATCTCTGGGCTTCACTTCCTCCTTGGCTTACAAGGAGAGTCTTCAGGTTACCAGCAAATGCGCCCTTCGGAAGCGGAGCCCAGCTGTTTGTGTCGTCTGGGCACCATTGATGTATCACTTCCAGGGGGTTTCAAAAGTCAGGTTCCCTAAATAAACTGAAGGTTGTGGCTTCTGAAGGCTGTCACTTCATTGCATTCACTTCTGAAACACCTCAAAAACAGTATTCATTATCAGTGTCCTCAAGATAAATTACAACAGCCTCTTCTACTTGTGGGAGAACCAAGGCACAAGCAGAAAGTGCTTTAGGTCAGCACATGTCACTCCTTAAGGTGGAGTTACAGGGTGGAAATCATGAACCCTGCTGTACTTGCTGCCCTGCACTCTGCATATTCTTACTGTGCTGGGTTCCTGCCAAGAGCATCCAGTGAAAAGGTACAGAGCAAGTGGTTCATGGTGTCCTACAACTGGATAAAAAGACTAATGGAGCTACCAAGAAGGTTTTACAAGACATCAGATTGTATGGAAAGCAGGGATTCGAGTTAAATTAATAGGAATTGACTATATATCCCATGAGAACAAAAAAGCAATAGAAAAACAAAAGTCAGTTGGGTCAAACTAAGCATTTTCCTTTCAAGATTTTAAACTCTCTTTCAGAAGCAACAATTGGCCTAAAAGTTAAGCTTTTCAACATTTTTTTAAATTAAATTGTTCAGCAAATTGCCAGAGTTTCTGGTTAGTTTAGTGTTGAAATTTGTATTTCTAGGTTGCTTAGGCTTTCTTAACCAGTGACCTGCTTTTGAGAAGAAAATCAGCATTTTTGAATAGCAATAATGACACTTATAGAAGAGCCTTCCCCTTGTTCAAGACAGTAAATTACAAGAATGCTGTAACAAACAGGGCTCTGCAGAGATTTTACCATTTCCTTTGTTTCTTTCCCAGGCTGCAGAAGAATGGAAGTTTGTTGCAATGGTGCTTGATCATCTCCTCCTTGGCATATTTATGCTAGTTTGTTTTATAGGAACATTAGCTGTATTTGCTGGTCGCCTTATTGAATTAAATCAGCAAGGATGAACGTCAGCTGGAAACTATTTGCTATCCTGAACATCTGAAAGCATCATAACCATCAAAATCTGGCCAGCCTCTGAAAGGTTCACTGACAGGAACCAGTAACTGCTGGGAAAGAGCAGGGATAATAAAATGTAAGGCTCCATACTTAGCACTTCTGAGCTGCTCCTCAGTAGCATTTGATTGCCAAAAGAAACACTTGCATTACTGGTAAACTTGAATGTCTGTCAGCCAGGTTTTGATCCATTTTACCCTCTATTAAAAATATTAATGTATTAATAAGACTGTCTGACTTTGTAAGCAACAAATACTATTCCAGTGAAGTCAATAGCAGTGTAATAAGCTTTAGCTGAGCTGTAAATCTGTATCCAACTTTAGCATTCAAGCTGGTCTTAATATGCGCTCTGTGGCTTTTGTATTAGCAGGGTCACTCCTCTGATAACACTAGATATAACCATCAGAAATATGACAAACTCCATGCTTAAGCACTTGATTTTCATGCACAAATCTGAACTGTCATGCGTGACTCTACCCGTAGAAGCTCTTGCTGCAGCAAAGAGGAGAGATTTATTTGTTCTTTACTGTGGGAAGGATCCAACCTATCCTTAGGATAATCTCCATATTCAGCCTACTCTGGTCTTGGAATGTTGATTTCCATTCTGCATTTGGAGTGATGACTAATGCGGAGGCACCTTAAAACTTGAGAGTGTTTATTTAAACACAATACTGTCTCTTTCCTGAAAATTGTCCCGTGCCCTGCTGACGTAGACATTGTGCGAGCATTAGAGCCAGCCACAGCGTCACAGCGTTCATTCCCAGGGAAGGTGCGGGTCCCAGATGCGCTTGTGCGTGACACAGTGACAGGACCGCTCCTCCTGCGAGCGGCACCAGGAGCTGCTCGAGCTTTGCTCAAAAGTTGATCAGCAGCTCTCTCTGGTGGCTGCAGCAAAGCAGTGCTGCCTCTGCCCAAACACCGCCGGACGTGGATGGCTCCGCATTCGACCTAAGCAAGAAGCCTCTCTGCGTTTCAGTAGTGCGGTGTGGCAATATCGGCAGCGCTGCCTCTTCTCAAAAATAAATAAGGATAGGTGGGGCAACTGCGACAAGTTAGTCATCTTTTCCAGCTGGTTGTCCAAGCCAAGAGCACTACTTTGCTAACAGCTGTAAACAATTTGTTGTGAGGTTAGTAAAATAATTCTTATTATGTTAATGCTCCACAGAAATGTGTCATGCCTGCAGAGGACAGGCATTTGAAGCACTATAGGGAAAATAAGGCACTTGAGCAACACTCCCAGCATTGCGTAGTGTTTGCTGGACAAGGTTTTGGTGAGCTGCAGTCCTAAGCAAACAGTTTGTCTGGCGTAAGGGATCACTTGTAGCACTCTGTAGCACCCTGGTAATCTTTGCCTCCCTGGATGATCATTAACCCTGTAAGTGAAGGCCAAAGAAGTATTGCTGGGAGACACCTCTACTGGCAGAGGGAATGTTCTTTGCAGCTGGGTTTGTCTCCGGTGGGAATTCCCAGCTCCAAACCCTTGAGGAGAGTCAGCAGCTCCCTGCTCATGGTGAGCTAAGCTACAGCATAATGGTGCCTGGAACTTAATTTGAGAGCCTGTGATTGGCACTAAAACTGTCAGAACAATCCTCTTAGAGCAGCATGTGGTTGAATCTTAGCATTAAAAATAAACATCAAATAACAAGATTCGTGGTGAGTATCCACAGTGAGTATCCTTTGTTCAGCTTCCCCAAGACAGATCCATCCTGGCCTCCAAATTCCCCCTATTTGTGTGCCAGAGTGAGTGCGTGCACGTGTGTGCCTGCCTGCCTTGCTTCTCCAGCTCTCCTTATAGACAGCTAGGTACCAGTGCTTTCTTGTCACTTCCTCAGAAAAAGGTTTGAAACTATTTATTCAAGAATTTTCATTTGTGATGGTTTGACCTGTCTTATAGGCACAGCAAATCTTCTGCCTTCCTGTCACTTTGACTCTTGATGAACTAGTTGTGTTGCAAAAGGTGTGACTGCAAGCAAAAATAAATGCTAACAACTTCCCTTCTTCGATTGTATATTCTGGGCATTGTACTCTGACTCTCCAAACAGGGTTCTCCAAGTATCAAATAAGCACGTCTTGTTCTTTTCTTTTCTTTTCTTTTCTTTTCTTTTCTTTTCTTTTCTTTTCTTTTCTTTTCTTTTCTTTTCTTTTCTTTTCTTTTCTTTTCTTTTCTTTTCTTTTTTCTTTTTCTCTTCTTTCTTTTTTCTTTTCGTTTGTTTTTGGGTTTTCTTTTTCTCTTTGCTTTGCTTTGAATACTTGGGACTGTACCAGCCTATATTTTCTCTTCCTAGATCACCTTTATGATACATTTTTCTTGCATACCACTTGTATACCACTAAGATCCCTTGCTAACAGTATCCATCTACTGACAACATACCCTTACCTACCTAGAGACTACCTCTTCTCAACTGTTACTGTCCTTTTAATGACAGCCTCTGCTAAAATAGTAGCTTTGGAGGTTGTAAATGTTCTGTCACAGTCACAGATAATCCACTGTCAACATGTGTAGTCTAATGATTTCACATTTACAGCTCTGTAGCCTTGAAACCATAACACTAAACTCTCCTCTCTCCTACATGGGTTGAATCAGCAGCCCAAGGGAGATGACCCTGGATAACACTCTGCAACCCACACATGCATCTCTACTGCCTCATTGCTTTAAACAGGCATATTTCAGCCCTGAGCTTCAACTAACAAATCTCATGATAAGCAAAGCAAGAAATGGGCATCACACACTCATTGTTAAATTTCTCTAATAAGTGTAAAAATAATGACATGCAAACACCCTGGTGCTGAAATAAGCAGACCTCATTTAAATTAAGGCAGAACACGGGCATCTGGGTGAGAAGGTGTTGCTTTTATAGTGATAGTACCTGGAGCAGTTAACTTGCCCCTCTTCTCACTGCCATCTTCTTGCTACTAAAGCTGCTTTTGTTCACTTTGAGCACGTTGATAACACTCTATTTATGTCCTTAATAGAATAGCTTCCTGGAACGTCTCCATCAGTTTGATTCTCTTTCGGGTTTTCAAACCAGTTGGCAAGTTAACTTTCCCCTTCCCATCCATTTAGCTGACCTTAGCTACTCTCTACTGTGCCATGGATGTGTTGCTCTCAGAGATGCAGCCACTCCCAAATCTCTTTCCTCTTTGATACTCTGCTCTTCAGGAGACCTGACTCGTCTGAGAGGGTTATTTGAATTTTTAAAGTCCCTTATCTTATACCAGCTCCAAGGGAGCGGTTTCACCTCTGCATGAGTCTGTAATCAGAACAGGCTGCTGCTCTCCATCGTCACCAGACAGCTGAGCTGAACTCGATGTCCTTATTCTGTCTCTTCAGTCAGTTGGATCTTGGCTTGGTAAAATGTAGCTGAGCTGATCAAGAGAGAGAACAGAAAAATGACACTTGCTGAACTCCAAGCACTTGATTATGAGTTTGTGTATGCCAGGTGTGATCATTCATCTGCCACCAGGGTTTGGGTCCCACAGCCTCCTTCAGTTTGAGAGTTTTTTAAAAATCAGATTATTGTTTCAGGCAATTGTAAGACAGTTTAAGTGCTCCTTTTTTTTTTTTCTCCAGGATATAAGTTGCTGCCAACCTCCTTGCTGTGGCAGTCTCCCCAGAGAAGTGTGAAAACAGTGTGAGTTTCATCAGCATGCTGACTCAGCAGTTCCTGTTTCCACAGCTGAGGCAAACCACAGCGGGTAGGGACAGCAGGGCAAGAGAGAATGTGTAACACAGGACCCACAAAAGTGCATAAACACTGTGCTGCTGGTGGAGAAAGGGAGTATGTTACCTCCCTGAAAGGTTTGTTTTCTGGTACGGTGACAGAAAGATATCACCTTTAAAGTCACTGATAGTCTAGCACATCAGAAATGCTTTTAACTTTGGATACTTTTAGAAGGTTGCTGTCCTTGGCTCCAGTCACAAGACCTCACATTTTCATATGTTTACTAGTGTTAGATAAATTCTAGCACAGCCTCCAGGCTCCTAGGCATGCTGCTGGCTATAAATTATCTCTCTCTTTCTTTTCTTAAAAATTGTGAAACTGATACAAAGTCTCCCAAGCTTCTATCCCAACCTGAAGGTTGCACAGACACACACTTCAAACAAAGCAAATACAGAAAAGGCAATAATGCACTGCTTTGTAAAAGATTCTCTAAAATGATCCTACTTCAGTGCCCAATAAAGTATACAAAACTGACTTAGCTGTGGAAAAGAGCCAACCTGTAGGTGAGTATTTCCATTCTCACTGTGAGAGCCATGCGGAGTCCTGTCAGCTGCAGGTGGGTTATCTACAGCAAGGACAGGCCAATTTCACTTGTTACTATGCAACAGGCCAGCCTGACCAGCAGGCAGAAGTCCAAAGGAGTTTGTAGGCTACTGCAGCACAGTGATGATGGATCACTCAGTGGATTCCCCATAAAGGGACAATTCCTTCCTAGCAAGTGTTGTAACCATTTCCTGCCATCCCAGCACAGATCTTCCATTGCGGCACATCTTCCCAACTTCTAAAAGCTGAGCAGATCTGTATCAGTGTTCACTATTTATCCCATATGGAGCCTGGAATAAACACATCACATGGTATTTCCCCAGCATGTAGACAAGAGGAAGCTGTTTGCCTCTACGTGACTTTTCAGCTAACCAATGACCCAAATGCAGTTTGACGTGCTTAGGAACCTCATGTGGATTTGTGACCCTCTTTAGAGAGTTTTGGGACTGTAAAGACAGTAAACACCAAATACCTGCAGTTTTACTATTTGTGAGCATGGAAATTTTTGCTTGCAAGCTAATGTACATTGTGTGCACGGGTCAGAAAAGGATACACATTAAAAATTGTACCAGTTTTTGTGTTTGTCTTGTAATGCTCCAAGCATATACTGACACAGAAACAGAGACATGACCTACATAAAAGCCTGGCAAGGTTTCCAGCCTTACACTGAAGACAGCACAGTAATGCCACTGCTCTTATGACAGAATGTCTCACCATAATGCTGTGCCTTCAGGCAACTGTTCATCTCCTGGTGAAAACATGAAAGTAAGTTGCAGCAGGTTAACTTAGCACGCAGGTTACTCAGTCTTTGAGGTTGCTGGGACATGTTGCTACAAGTGAATCAAGAGCATATTTCAGTTCTTCAAGACACCTGTCCCTAACATTTTTATTTTAGATAACAGTGTTATATAGCTTCTGGGCTGGACCATGTCTACACGTGCAGTAAACAAAAACCATCTGAACACCTCAAAAATGTGAAATCCTACAGAGACAAAAGCATGTGAGATCAATGTTGACTCAAATAGACACTCAGGGCACAGTTCTTGCACTTCAGACTTTGCTCCTATCTGCACAAGCTACTCCATTACATATACTTGGGCACTTTTCCATCCAAAACCTCAGTGTTGGACATAAAAACATTAACAGAAATTTTGTTTCTAGAAAACTTAGTCAAGCTGAGGGGGAAAAGGGAACAGAATTTATTGCTTGCCTGGCAAAGCAATCTCTGCATGAGTTAATTGAGGTATGAAACACAAATACCTTCTGGGGCATCCTGCAGAGAGGGGTAATTGACCTTCCCGCATCTCAGTATACTGCAAACCTTAACAGGGAAAAAGCAAGCACCTCTTTCCCACTGTTTAATTACGTTTCTACTCTACCGTGTGTGTCTCTGCCTGGTGCCTTGCTATTCCCCGGGCGCCACTACCCCTTCCCCGCCGGCTGCCATCGAGGCCATCGCAAGCAGGTAGGGAAAACGAAGCGTGTTGAGAACTCTGTGGCCAAAGGGAGCGCCGGGAGCAGGGCCGAGAGGAGCGGGGGCTGTGCTGAGGGCCGGGCGGCTGCCCTTGCGGTGAGGGCATGGCCGGAGAACCGGGGAGCCTTGGAACGGGATGTGTCCTCGGCAGAGCCACCAAAGTCACAGTTCAGGCCGTTGGCACTTGGGGACCTCAACTCATCCCGCTGTAACGGGGCTCTCTGTAACTCTGACGGGTGTGAACTCCCACTGGGCACCGGGCACAGAACGATGGGGGCACGGCCATCACCGCCACCCCGCGCCACCTGGGAAGGACCACCCTCGGGGAGCCCCGCTCCGCCNGGCTGGACGCGTTCCTCCTGCCTCCCGAAGCCGTGCTGGCAGGCTGGGATCCCTCCCTGCTTCCCCTCGCATTCCCGCTTCCCCCGGGGTTGGGCGCGTGCCCGCGGTGGCGGCTGGCGCTGGCCTCTGGGCGCAGCCCCCGGCCCCTCTGGGCAGCTCGGACCGCGCTTCTGCCCGGGCCGCCGAGAGGTGCCTGGTGCCATCCTGGTCCATCTCTGCTGCTGTACAGCCACGGCTGTGAAATCCTGGCTGGCACGTCAGGGTGGGGAGAGCCACGCTGGGGCTGTGGCACACGCTGGAGCCGTGGCACACACCGCTGCCTGTACGAGTGGCACCCACGCAGGGCATCGTTATGTTGGTCACACACGCAGGTGCTCGTGTTGCAGCCTCCCTCAAGTGCTTTGATCTGCAGTGAATGTTGAAGTGGACCGTGTAGTTAGGCTTTATGGTGGAGTCAACCAAGCAGGTCTCTGCCCTCTGAGCTGGCTCTTGGGGGCTTTTTGGAAGGAATCAACTTAGGGAACCTCAAGTAACCAGTATTCAAGTTTTAGCTTGTCTTGCACTTTGTTTACCTCTGCTGCTCTAATGGCTGTGTTTCATCTTGTAATGAACACACTCTGGAGTGCAGGGCTGTGTGCCTTCTCAGAGAGTTGGTGTTCCTCAGCTACTATATGCCCTGTTTGAGCGGCCTCTCTGAAACAAACGCGATAGCAACACTTGTCTCTGGCACCAAGGTGTGCATGTTCAGGAACACACCATGAGGTACTTCTAAATTGCTCATTTACTCCTGAAGTACGTTCTCAAAGACAGGGCTGTGATAAGCAGCTGCTCTCAGTTTTCACCTCCAGAGGATGGGCAGTGTGTTTTGCTTCTCATTCACACCATTTTTAACTCTGTCAACCTTCCGGTCTCCTGTCCACTAGCGCTTCCAAGCCAAACTTGGGAGGACGGTGCAGAGACCCAGGAGGCCACATAAAAAAGAAAAGGTCCTCTCAGAGCCTTGCTTTCTGTGAAGGTAGAAGGAATTGCAGTGCACTTTTTCAAGTGCCATGAACCACGAGGCAAGCTGAGCTGGCATGTACTTTCCCTTCTGCTGTGAGGGGAAGGAGCAGATGAGGAGGAAATACAGCTGTTCCAGAGCACTTCTGCCCTCTGTCCAGTGGGAACACGTGAGGGGGGAGGACGGACGCAGAAAGGGAGATTCAGGAACAGAGTATGGGGGTTGGGGAGGGACGAGGGGAAGAGAGGAAAGCTACAAATGGAGCGGAAAAGCTCTTTATGTATGCACAAACATTATTTAAAGATCTGTTGAGCGAGAGCAAGTAGCCTAAAATTATGAGATTGTATCTCTTGAGTCCCTGTTATTGTTCCTCCAGAAAGCACTTTTCATTCCTCAAGCATTATGTGTGTCTTTCTGCCTCACTCTTCTAGGCTCTTCAGCATTCTCTGACCTCAAGCTGAGCAGGACATTGCCCTTAGCATCTGCCTGTCAAGTGTGTAGTTCTCCATGTTGTACATGAAATTATTATTTCCATAGTTGGTTAAGGCAAGTTTCCGAGGAATGTGAAGCAAGAGGCACACCAGTTCCTGTGGCTAGCCTTGACTGGAGTGCAGGCATTTTGGGACAGGGGCTGTGCCTGGAGGCTGTGGTTACTCTGTGTTACCTTTAGCAGCTTAGGGATTCCTGCCTCTGCTCCTGCCCCTCCCACCCTTCTCTTATGTCTTATTGCTGCTCACCTGTTCTGTGCTGCAGCTGCTTCAGTCTCTCCCAGTTATCTGTGGGGTTGTGCTGAAAAGCTCAGGAGCCTGAGTAAGGAGGGAAAGAGAGCAGTAACTCCCTTGTCTGTAGAGAAGTCCCCTCAGCCCTGTGCTGACTCTCCCTTGCATCCTGCTTTGAGATCCCTCACCCCAACAATTGGGAATTAAAGCAGTTGAAGCTCTCTAGCTATGTCCTAATTACTGCCTTGCTATTTCTTCTGAAATTACACTTGGAGCTTTCTTCAGGATTAGTTTACTCTCTGAATGGCATCAGGGAGTAGGGTACTGAATTTGGGGACTGCATGGCTACAAGACCACTAAGCTTTTTTTTTTTTTTTTTTAAATGGAAAACCCAGTTACCTGCCCTAGCTGGGTTTCACTGCTTTTACCTGTGTAGTACAGTCAAGAACTGGAAGTGTGCATCTAAGAAAAGGTATTGGCTATGGAAGGAGCAATTTCCCACCTGTGGTAACAGGTATGACCTTTACATCTGCTGACCTCCAGACCCCGAAAAAGCTGCTGAGAAGCATGAGCAATGCTAATCCCTTTGAGAAGGGAGCATGCTGCAGTATTTCGCTCCATTCCCTACACGGCATAAAGTTCTAACATCTATTTAGTTTTCTACCCTGCTTGTATAAACACCCATCTGCTTTGTGGGGAGAAAAAGAGTGTATGTTAGTGTTTTCTATCAATTGTGATGTGATAGGAAGGCATAGGCTTCCTTTGGAGCATATATATTGTTGGTGATGTGTACAATTCAGTAAAATGTCTTTATGCAGCAGCTTTGAGAAATGTTCTGTGCTTTTAACTATCTTGAATCTTCCTCTGGTTAATGGACCTGTGTATAGAAACCAGATGAAATAATGATGCAGCAGAGGGGCGGGTTTCTTTAAAGTTTATGCTTTTGCCAAAGTAAACATACCTTAATTATGGCTTCTTCACAATAATGAAGTGTTATCAAAATCAAATCTAATTAAATACTTTTGTGTTTTTTCTACTGATTTCTCTTATTCTTGACTCCAACACTTTCTCATTTTCTTCATGTGGTGCACTCTAACATTTGATCTGTGGGATCTGTTATAAAAAGGGACTGTCTTGGTTCAAAATCCGTGGTGCTAGCTGTTTTCGAGTAGGGGTGTGGAGACACAATATATGGGGAGATAAATAAATTCTGGGATAGTAGAACAGATTTTGGTAGTCCAGAAGAAGTAGATCCTGTAAGTAGCTGCAAATCTTCAAGGCAGCTGTCTGTCCTTTGTGCAGTTAACACCTCTTGTTTAGGTCCTTACTTCAAAGAGGTATATGAAAACCTGTTATTGAAAAATAACTGCTGAACTGTTAGTTGGCAAATAGCCCAGAAAAGGCATTATTAGAAAGTAAATTTAATAAAGATGTCTATAATCATGCTTTAGTAGGAGGCTTCATTTAAATTAATTTGTGTGCTTGTGGTGACTAGTATGATAGCGTAGTGCTCTCATGAAGCACCAGGTACATGTATGCATATGTCTGGGTATCTCAAGAGCGGAAAGGAGAAGTAACAAACTGTTTACTATGTCAGTACTCCATTGTGATCCTCTGTGAGGGCTGTGTCACTGCTGCTGAGCTGAGAGTGAAATCTGAATAGTGAAAAGGTTATTTTTTTCGGTGGCAGTAACCCTGAACATCAAGGCCCTGAAAGGTACTGGAGTTGCTCTTCATCCTTGCAGGCACACGAGTCTGCAAGTGCAGCTGTCCTTGGGCCTCATCCAACATAGTTCACAAAGATCAGTCAAGAGTGTCTCTAAGGCTGGAGACACAAGTGGCAGGGGAGCAGCTTTGTCTAAATCGGAGAGATCAAAGGAGTTCAGAATAGAAAGTTTTTCCTAATTCCTGAAAGGAGATAAACGGGAAGCACAAGGAGTAGCTTGAGAATCTGTAAGTAAGTTTTGTAACAGCCATAACTTCATTAGTGTTTTTCATTTGGATCCAATTACACATAAGTATGCTTTGGAGTTAAAATGTATAGTTTTGTAATTCCTTAAGCTACTAATGTTGTAGAAGCAGAAGTTTCTAAGTTTTAGTGTGTTCATGTGACACCCCCCATCTTTAATCTCCTCAGTGTGTGTATGTATGTAGCTCCCACCATTTCCTTCTTGGGATAAAGCCCATGAGAAGGGCCCTCCTGTCTGTCTGTGCATGCTTTCATGAGAGCCCTCTTTCTGTTTGTGCTAAGCTTGAGCACATAACTCCTGCTGAAGAAACTACAGGATATTCAGGATATTCTTTAACGGGAAGTAGTACAGATGTTAAAATAAATGCTCTAAGCAGCTTCAGTGAGCCCAAAATAGCTTCTGCGTGTTTCTCTTATGATAAGTTCAGGAAATGGGGTGATTCCCTCTTCCTCCTTCTCTGTAGTACTTTGAGTGCTGAAATCCTCTTGCTATGAAGAGCAGGCAGTGTGAAGCAGGCTTCTCTGTATTTCTCTGGGCCCTGACTTAGCAGGGCCAGAAGTGAGCCCTAAACAGAAATTGCATTCCTTGGCGCAGTGTTCTGCTTCCTACTAAAACTTCCAGTAAAGTCCTTGGTGGTGAGGGGGGCTAACCACTGAAATTGATTGTCCAGAGGGATTGTGGAGTCTGTTTTTGGAGATGGTCTAAAAATTCGATAAGACCTGAGCAATCTGCTTGGAGCCAGGTTAGCCCTGCACTGAACTAGATGAGATCCAGCAGTTCCTTCCAGCTGGCTGTATGCCATGTTTTTTGCATCGCGGGCGAAGCATGGCTGCCTTTGTCTGTCCCCAAAACCAGTGGGAATAAATGTAGTCTTAAAATATCTGAAAATGGCCTTGAGAATTCTGAATAAAGACTCCAAAAATTGAAGTATGTAGAGAATAATAGTGTAAAGAGGTAATTTTGCCCAAAGTCTCATAGCAGCAGGTCAGTAATAGTGCTGGGAGAGGATCATAAATCTCCTGGCTGGCAGACTAGTGCCTTGGTAGCTAAAAGATTTTGTCTTCACACATAAAGCTACCTCCTTTCCCTACTCGACTATTTTCAGATCACTTGACAACAGAGACTACACTTACCTGCTGAGAGATATCATATTCCTTTTTTTTTTTTTTTGGCCTTACCTCTCATGTTCATAGGGGGTTGTACTAAAGAAAAATGTAATGCATTGGCTTTCAGAAACATAGAAAATTTGATCTGGAAAAGAATTTGGTGAAATAAAGACTAGAGCTGCAAAGGAAATTTTTAGAAAGTGATGTTATTCCCAGTTAGTTGCACAACAATTAATCTCGTATTTTTTAAGAGCAGAAAATAGCAGATGAAGCTGTACACTGAATCCAAGTTTGAACCACTCTTTTTAAAGATGAAAAATCACTTGAAAACTTTTAAATATCTGGAAGCTAAGAAGAACACAGATCAGCATTTTAGAGAGTATCATGGAAGGAGTTAAGCTGTGAGTTAACTGCATCTGTGTTTCAAATCCAAATGCTACGAACAAGGCACCATTCAGATCTTCAGTTATAAGTTATGCTGAATTCGTTATGTTGTGTTTTTTTGAATTCTGTTCAGAGGAGAAAAAGAAAACCATGTCAGATGAGAAAAAATCATTGCTCTTGTTTTTTAAGTAGCCTGTTTTTTAAGTGATGAAGTAGGATTCTCTCTTTTTTTTTTTTTTGTCTAGCACTTACGTAGGTCATCTGCTAAGTATTAGCAGCTGTGGAACTGTGGAGTTGCATAAGCATAACTAAAAGTAGTGGAGCCTTTTATCATTCTGCAGCTCTATCCATTGCTTATTCTCCACAACAACAGATCAGTTTTGTAGCTCATTTGACACAAATCCCTAAATGTTAAGAGGGCATCAGCAAGCATGGCAAGTTGGGAAATCCTTTAAGTCATAGAAATCAGATAGGGTAATGCTTTATTTTATTGTGGCCACAACCTGCTGTCCAATTAAACATGTGCCTTAGTGTTCTGTGAAGAGATCTGTGTCAGAGTAATGCCCTGGAACAGCTGAGCCTGCCAGCTACATAAACGTGATTTGTCTGGGCAGCTTTGCTTGGAAGATGGGTATGAGTGCTATGCCTGGCTGCTGTGGAAGCAAGACAAGTGTGAATGCTCACAAATGTATCCCAGATTAGCCGTGCTTAGTGATATGGCTGAATACAACAGTCTCTTTTAAGTGTTGGAAAAGACATCTTTATGTGTATGGAGCTGAGAGCCTGGAACGTCTTGGCAAGGGAGATACCTGCAGTGCACATGTGAGTGTGTTGGCAGAGGCAGCCCGAGGCTGGCAGGTCCAACCTCTGCCCCCAGGTTTATGATACTTGCTCAGCACATTGCAGGGTTTGGTTAGCAGGATGCATTTCTTCCCACTGAACCTGAGGTTACAGAGGACTTAATCTCCTGTGGTTCTGACTTTTAAGTCATAGAATGTGTAATGAATTTTCTGATCCAGACTCTGGCTGTTTGTTTTCAGGGTTTTTTTTCATCTTTTCTTTTGCTGGTTTAAAGATCTCCGCAGGCAGGAAAAGACTCTGAAAGGGTGAGTAGAGTGTTACCAAAATATGATCCTTACAATGCTTGTTCTTGGAAATTAAGAAGATGAGTTTCAGCAGATAGTGTCGCTCTAGACCAGTCCATGCACCTGGTGGCTCAGAGCTAAGCCCTGTCCCGTCTTTCTAGACTGCAAGAGGAGTTTGCCTGAGCTCCCATTTCTTCCCCAACCCTTCTATTTTTTCTCTTTTTTCCTTCCCTGCCCCCCCCCCCCCC
>VXBB01008389.1:2297684-2334164 GCA_013399915.1 Illadopsis cleaveri
TTTAAAGGAGTGATGTGAACAGTTAAGTGAGAATGCTTCCCCAGGTAAGTGGTGTTTCTGCTGGGAACCACAGGCAGTGCTTCATTAGCTCACCTCACCAGCAGGCTCTGAAAATGGTGGGACCTTGAGCTGCCCTCAGATTGCCTTGGTCCCTGAAGAAGGCTGTAGGTGCTTGGAGGCAGATTGCAGCTCCAGTTGAATTAGCACTCCAGAGCTGCAAGAGTGGCATGAATCAGGAACCTTCCTTTTTGAGCAGTCTGAGCAGGATGGTAGCTGTTTGTAACTAGCACCAGCTAGGTAGCTGTTGAGCAGAAAGATGTGGAGGACAAAAAGTATATGGTGGTGAAGAGAAGGGAGGATTGCTTATTCCCCCCCCTTGCCTCCTACCTGAGGAAAGAGTCCTTAGCTAGTAATTAAAGGGTACTACACTTAGATGCTTTTTTGGTTCAATTTGATTTGCAGTTTGGCAAACATGGACAGCATCAGCCATGTAGTACATGTAGAAACATCTTATTCTGAGGAGTTGCTGCATACTTACACTTACTTGTACCCTTAGGTGGAACTAAAGCAATATTTATTTTCTCATTTAGTGGTTATCCTTTTCCAAGCAGCTCTCTGCAGGATCAGTGTTTCCAAGTTTTATTATAGCTTTTCCTTTTTTTTTTCATTTGTGTGTCCTTAAAAAAGTGTGCATGCTGACTGATGTCAAGAGGAGGACAAATTAACTTGAGCTGCTATAGGGAACTAGAAAATGAAGTGTTCCATAACTGACAAACAGCTTGAGATGACTGGACAAGTTCCCTCTTTATTCATCTAAAATGTGCCAGTTGTTTAGCAGAACATCCCTGATAATGCGAGTGAATTGCAGGGTAAAACCCAGTTGGATGGCATCATGTGCAGTACTTAAATGAGAACACTGAGGGATTTTGTGTTTCCAAGGGAAAGAATTGTCATTGTTGTCTTCTGTTTTGTGTTACTTGAAGTTCCCCAAGAAAGTTTCCTCTTAGGAGGAATAATGGAGTTTATAGTAAGGATGGTTTATGACTGCCCTTTTTTATTTGAAAGCTTTTGTACTTCTCCAAAAATGTTTGTTCACCATCCACTCACTAATTGACCAGACTGAGGAGGCACAAAAGAAACTATAGTAATTATACCACATGATGTCTAATACCATAGCATTTACAGCTTCCAAGGCCTTTGCTCCAGGCCATCCACACTTTGAGATATGGACAGAAGCAAACGAGAATATAATGGAAAAACTTGCAAGAAGGGAAAGTAAAATAAAACAAAACCAACCCAAAACTGTATTTCCACTTTTTTCCCTTTAGATTGAAATAAAGAAATGTCTTACTGCCCTTTCTTAATGAGGCAAGGCTTTATGCCCTAGGAAGTGTGAACAAAGATACACAAAAAAATCACTCTGAACTAGCAGAAGGGTTGAGAGATGTAACGTGGGCCCAGTCCTACCCTTGATATGTGGTTGCTGTGGAAGATCAGTGCTGAGATGACACCAGTGGAGCAGGATTGCTCCAGACGAGGTCAGGACAGCATTTTCCAGGACTTTCCTCTGAGCTGTTTACTCTTGGGCTTCTGGATTTGCTCCCTCTTGTCTGGTAGACACTGCTGGTTGTTTTTGGAAAACACCATTCTGAAGGTAGGATGACTCTTTCTTCTGCTCTAAAGCCCCAGTGCCCTTTACATCTTTGCTTTAAATTTTTGCAGGGTCACTGTTATGTGATTGTGCTGGGGAGGAAAAAAACCAGATTATCTACAGGTTTGTTTGGTGCATAAACCTGAGTTCTGTCAAGTGACATTGTCAAAAATTGCAGTTTAAGTTTCTGTATTAAGTCTGGCACATGCAGGTTCTGCTTTCTTCGTTTCTCAATGGAGCCTGTGTCCCCTGTATCATGGTCATTTCCTCTAACATGCATTGGATCAGGATTTCAGACCCTGCCACTAGGGAGTAATGTCTGGTATAGGACAAGTGTAAAAGAACTTTTAAATGGTTCTTTGGGGTATAATTATGGAAATAGCCTTTGGGACAGCCAAGGGTCTTCAAAATCCAGATTTCCCCAAATGATGCAAAGTGCTGGCTTTGGCATTTGAGGATGAGAGAATAGTCCTTGTCCCATTTACCAGCAAAAAGCCTGAAGTTAAATATGTCACAAAGTTCACTTAAATCCCAACTAGTAACATCATGAAACATCAAGTAGGTACATACGGCCTTTATCACAGCTGGTGCAGCTGAGCCCCTGCTGGCAGTATGTAGTGACAGGGAACAGGTGAAGGAACACCTTTAGACTCCCACAGTGCATGGGGATGCTTTGAGGCATTGCTGAGAGAGAGCCAGGAATATCAGCTCACAATTCACCCTCCATAAGGAACTGTGCTGGGTCTGCTGGGACTTGGCCCACAGACCAACTGGAACCACTGGGCTCTACCAAAATGCCTATGACTAATCTTTCTACCCAAAGGGACCCATGCTGTAGTGTCCCACTTACTCTGGGGCAGCTCTTAAGTTTTCAGGGCAGGCAGGAGGGTTTTTTAGGAGGTCTTTGCTGCTTTTCTCTGTGGTGTTCTCTTAGGTCACTGCTGTGGTGCAGCCTCTCAGGAAAGCCAGCCAGCTTTGCTGAATAGTCTAGAAGTTGGACTGTAAGGCATTTCTGCTCTTTTAGCAGCACTCTTTCAGACAGCCACGCTTCAAACTACAGTCTGGGGTTTCTGTTGAGCATAGGTAATGCCCTTGGAGCCATAAGTCATAAACTTAGCTGTAAATTTAATTTTTCAGTTCTCTGCTGTATACTTGGCCTTTTGCTAATGGGAGAGGAAAGAAGAAACAAAACACATGTAAGAGAGGGATGCAGACAGAGGATTACATGTTCAGTTATGGCTCCTTGTGGAACTTTTGCTAATGAGGGAGACCAGGTGCCAAGCTGTTTTGAGCCAGAATATCATACTACTGCCTTTGCCTTCAAGCTCAGCCTTCACATTTGGGCTATCCTGACTGTCAATTCCCAAGTGTGTTAAGGGAATTTATGTCAGAAGTCCAGCTCCATTTATTTGTCTGGCTGTGGGAACAACAGGATGTTCACAAACCCTTTTGAGGTAGAGGTGCTGGTTTGTCTTGTGAGTACAGTCTTCAGCAGTTGATGAAAGCAGGTTTTGATGAATGGCAATATAGGGTGTTTTATTTCTAAATCAACAGTTTACTCTCTGAGCCAGGTCATCTGTGACTAAACATTGCTTTATGTCAGGTTAAGCATCTACGTGCAGTGAGTTGGTAACTCCAGGTCTGCAAGACAGAAGTTCCTGCTTAAAATGGCATTGCATGACTTCCATGCTGAAAGCCATCATGAAGTAGTCAGATTATCAACAAGGCTTGGGGCTGTTTCCTGATGGCTGGTGAGTGATCCTTTGGGACCAGGGCCAGTGGTGGGTATAGTGGTGTGAGTGTCACTTGGATATGTCCCATGTGTACCCCTCACATGTAGGTGAGATGTAGGATTTCACAGCAGGGCTGAGTTCTTTTCACTGTCTAAGGAAACAGGGAATGTTAGTCTTCAAGCTGTTATCTGGATGCTTTTCATGGGCTTGGCAATTCTCTGTCACTTTTTTAACTCCTGCTCTCTGAAATCACAGTGGCAAACTCTCCTAATTCAAAGTAATTGCACAGATAATGAAATGCTAATGTGATATGCAGTGTATATAGATATTCATATACTGAGCCTCCCTTTCTCCTGTTTCTTTTTTTTGGGAGAATATAATTGTCAATAAATATCAGTGAAATACAAAGACATGGTCTGATCTTGTGCATGACCTGATCTTGCTCACCTTACTTGGTTATAGTTCAAATCAGTATGGGATTGCTGGCCCTTGTAGCTAAGCAAAGAATAAAGTCTCTTCTGTTACACAGCAGAGAAGCTGATTCTATTATATAATTACCCAGCAACTATGCATAGACTCCCACCTGTGGCTGCATTTGGCATTCAGTTATTCCTGCTATGGAATATACCACCTGTGGGAAGAATGCAAGAACTGTACTGAAGTTCCCAAAGATTGGGACTTGCTTTCCCCTTAAAAAAATTAAGAATTGGCTAGGAGATTCAGAATGTAAAGGGGAAATGAACTAAGCATCAGTAACAGCTTGAAATTGTATGGCCTGTGTCAGATGAAAAATTTCTCTTATCAATGAATATTGTTTGTGTGGCTTTAAAATGTGTGTGATGTTCTGGGTAGATCATGATTTCTAAGATGTCAATTTGTCTAGCTTTATTTGCATGTACATATATGTATCCATGTATATATATGTACACAGATGTTGATGGGAAGTTTGAATGTAAAATATTACTCAAATTCAAGTGTGATCTTTTAAAACCAGTTGATGCTTTCTATTAAAATAACAAAGTATATAAAAATGTCGTCAAATATTCAGCTGAGTACTTTAAAAACTTTCTGACTCGTGTGAATAGCTGAAGACAAGTTGCTCAATAATAAATATATTTTAACTTTGTCATCATAGCAATGCTTATGTATTGAGAAAAGATGCTTGAAGGCTAGGCATGCCATTGGAAAAGTATAACAGACACTGCTCTAAAAAAGGTAGCTAGGAAGATTTTACTGGATATAAAGAGTGTTGAAAATACCCTTTGGAAAGATAGCATGGATTGTTTCTTTGTTGGTTGACCTGCTGAGTAAGTCCATATTCTTTGGTAAGGGTCAAAGAGCTTGTGTCCCAAGCTTATTTTATAAAAAAGCTACAAACTAAGAAATCAGGTTTCATGTGAAAATAAGTATTAGAAGCTACAACCAGCACTCTTACTAAAACTTCCTTTTTGGTTCCTGAGAACATACTAAGGCTATTAGAAATATCTACAATAATATGGAAGGACTTCCACACAAATAGAGTTCTCATTTTAGAAATATATCTAATTACATATATATGTATAAATAATACATTTGCACTGCAGAACTCTTCTTCAGGAGTCTGTTAATGTTAAAGGAGCAGGGAGGACAAGTAACTTTGAGAGCAAGGTTTGTCAGTTCAGCAGTTTTTACTCAAGTCAAGAAATACAGAGGCATTTCTAGGCAAAAGTACATTTTCTTAGGAATGGCTTTTATTTATGTGGCTGTCCTCTGAAAGGAGAGCCTGTGGCTAAACCCAGGGGTGATAGCTGAAAATGTAATCTCTCATGCACATAGCTGTGTAAACGGCTTTGGCCCAGAATATGTTGAATTTGGGAGGGGGTTTGCTGTTTTCAGACAGGACTGGAACAGTATAAAAACTCTTTCCACGTACACATGACTAGGGAGTGGCAATCTGCAAGAACATTTTTGATCATCAGACTTTGTTCACATCCTGGTCGAGGGACAAAATAGATTCCCCCTTTTATTTGGTATGATTCTCCCTACCCCCAAGGCATGTGTTAATGTTTCATCATTTTGAAGAAATGTAGTGGGCAGCATTAAATATTTAGATCTCTCTGAAGTCACACGGATGCCACCAGGATACCTAGCTCTACATCACACATGCTCTAATTCACCCCAAACACCCACTGTTTACTAATCTTCAGCCCCCGTCTGTGCTGATAATGAGAAAGAGGAAATGGAAACAGCAGGGATTATGTGCTACTGAGAAGTCCCAGTTTCTGGTTGTAATTCTTTCAACAAACCCTTGCCGACCGTGCTCCTGCTTTGAAGTTGGAACACCTCTGTATTAGTGCTTGGCTCTGGTGATTTGGCTGACAGATCTGGGCTTGGTTGGTTTATTTGTGGTTGCACATTCCACGCTATGGTTTACTTTTGCACTTGTCTGTGTTGTGCCTGCCCAAAGTCGGGGCAGTACAGATTGTTTTGCCCGAGCACTGAGATGTTAGTTGCTCAAATTTTCTCAAACAGGTTCCAGATAGAAAACAGTCCGCACCATATCCACTGTTCTGTCTGTGTGTATAGTCATAGCCATATTGGTGAACGGGGTGAATTTCCATATAGTGAATAAATAGGGCCCATTTTTATAAGGCAAAAAGTATGTGCTGGGTTTCAGCATGCTCTGTTAGTCTGGATCATCACATCCATATACTCAAATGTGTGGATAGTGCAAGTTTCTAATCTAAACCAAAAACCTCAAGCCCATGATTGCATTCTTATCCCCGTTGCAGAGGACAAACAAATCATTTGTGTAAATAGCTTTATATCAGTGTCTATTAACATCCTTCTGTAGCTTATCTGTCAGGCCACTGTGCAACTTGTTACTGCTGCTCAGGTGGTGCTTTATTCGTAAATCAAACTGTTTGATCTCATGGCAAGTGAGGGGAAGTCAATTTATGGCTTTAAAAACAACTTGTGCCATCTGTAGGGTTACTAACACATGCCTCCGTTAAGTACCCACGTGTACATAAAGGAGAGCTTCAGGTATGCCTTCCACTCAGAAGCTAAAGAGATGGTTTTGTCCTGTGAATGTAGATATATATAGATATAGATAGATAGATATATGTAAGGTGAGACATGGCGTTAGTTGCAAGTGATTGGCTTACACAAGATGACTGTCAAAAATCCCTGTTGGAGCTTGCTTCTCTGAAAGGTGCTAGCCAACAGATCTGTGACAAGGATGGAGAAATAAATGGCTAGTTTACAGGGAATGGAATTTATCAGGCTTCAGATGTTTCCCTTCTTGTCTTAGTGGTCTGCAGTCAGAGTTGACAAATGCTCTGGTGTCAGTGGTGACTCAGCAAACCCTGCTGTGCAAGAGCCCTGTGGACACGGTGGGTCCCCCGGTGTCACACAGCTGCCTTTGCTGTCCCTGCAGTGCCTCTCCATGGCCCCACTGAAGGGCATGCAGCACTCTGAGCTTGGCTGCAGCAACACCCTGGGAGGCTGTTTTCTTTGGGCGTGGATTAAAAGCGGCTTCGAGGCTGCTGCGGGGGTTACCTGCTGGGTGAGCAAATTCCTCCCATCTTGAACAACCCCGAATGCCTTGTGGGGATTTAAAAGTATATTTGGCCCACCAACAACTCCAAGCACAGCTCTGGCACAGTCCATTATGTGTGACTAGATCCTCACAGAGAGGTTGACACATTAAAAGTGACTTTGTAAACATAGCCCCCTCTTAAAATGAAGAGAAATAACCCATCTCTTGTGAGGGATCCAGGCTGTCTGAAAGCTCCTGGGGGAGCAGCTGGGTGAGGACAAAGAGGCAGTGTGCTGAGAGCAAGCATGGCCACTTCCTGAACTCTTCAACTTCCCCTCAGCGCCTCTGGAGCTCGGGGTCCAGCGTATCATGTCTCTGCACGCTTATCGAGGGGAAAATGCTTAAGCTGCATGAGCCTCACAGTGCTCTCAAGTGTCTTCCAGTGTAAATAATACCTTGGCCATTTGGCCCAAAACCTTCAATGGGGGCAGAGCAGGTGCATCTGCAGATGTGTGTTTGCGCATGCTTTCCTACTGCAGCTGCATGAGCTCAGAGGTGCATGCGCAAGAAGGGTATGTGTGAGTCTCATGCTAAAGCATCCATTTTATGGGATTTGTTGGGGGTTTTTCAGTCATGCACGTTTTTCCTTTTGCATGGGTGTCCTATGCATGTTTACACATAAAATACTTGCATCTTTTATTAGCTGGGGGTAATTTGTTTAACACTTAGGTGCTGCTCTGTAAGTCCTGTTGTTGCTGCCTCTTTGCCAGAGGTCACTACTCTCACATCTCTGTGGACAGGAGCGATTCTCAAAACCATTGTTACTCCATTTCCAATAATTTTAACCCAGTGATATAAATTACTGGAGCAAGTTTGGCTCATTTGTTAGTAATGAACTAGTAAGTGGTGGTAAGAAGCCCTGAGGCAGCAGATGGGAATGTAATCCCTGGCTGGTGGTTACCAGGAGGCTGCTCACAACATTGATGTCTTCATCTGGCACAGCTTAATTATAAAGATGACATTTTAGTGGAAGCCTCTTAATTTATGTAGAAGTTGCATAGAATTCATCTACCCATGGGCAAAGAAGCAGCTCTGACTGGCTTGCTCTGGGTCTCTCACTGTAGCCATGGCTTTGTGTGTCAGCCTGAGTAGTGGCAGAGTCAGCTTCCTACCAGCACTTGTCTGGTTTTGCCTAAAAGTGAGAAAAGGGGAGAAAAAGATCTACTGAGCTTTGGACCACTAGATTGGCTCCTCAATGTGGTCCATGGCACAGGCTGTGGAACCACTGTGCCAACACACCTGAGGCAGCTGTGGGGGACAGTGGGAGAACTGAATGGTGGAGTCAGGACACCATGAATGAGTGTTGCTGCCAAAATATTTGCATCCCGAATTTGCAGCATCACTGTCTGTTCATTCTCTTCCTACCTTCAAGGTTTTCACATTTACACTTAGGTACCGCTAAAGCAGATCGGTGCCCCATCCCAAATCTTTGCAGTCAGTCTGTAAGGGAACCCCCTCTGGGTTTGTAGCCCTCCACTTTCACACAGGCCTTGCCAGGCTGATCAGTCCCCCAGGCACTGTCTGTTGTTATTTCAGCTCTCACTAAATAAAGGAACGTGACATTTATCTTCGCCCCCTCCATTAGCTTGCTTGACGAGTGTTTAGTGTTTTACACAAGGAGCATCTTCCAGCAGAGCAATATTTCCTTGCTGACTCTGTTGGGACCGTCCGGCCTCTGCTGTGATGTGGTAGTCTTCAAACTTTATCTTGAGACTGTGTCAGTGTTCTGCTGGTGGTGCACTTAGGGTTAGATTGCCTTTCTAAAATTGATGTGTCTTTAAAAAAATAAATTCTGATAAAGCACCTATTGACTAGTCCTGTCAACATAGTACTCTAATCCAGGACCTTACTGGCCTTTATTTTGTGACATATGTTCAGACCTGTTTGCTGAGTGCTAGATAACAAAATGTGGATGCACACTGCTACAACTGAGGAAATTTGTACTCTTCTGAAGATATAAACTACTTTTCATAGTACTCAAACTTCTGTTTATTGTATTCAAATGAAAGTATTTGTGAAAATTGCTGATGACTGCATCTGTTTGAATTCATCAATTCACTACCACTCTGAACATTTGATAAACAAATACCCTTGAACTGAAATTTCCCACGCCTTGCAGTGTAATTACATTCTCCACTACTGCATTTGTTTCCCCTTTAAAAGAAGGGGGGGAGGGACACTGAGCATACTGTGGCAGAATCACATTCAGCATTTGGTATTAATATATAGTACAAAAAGGTCCATTGAATCATGGAGTGACTCAGAAGGCAGTAGAGGAGGGCTTTCTGGCTATGCAGAAATGTCAGTGGTTCAACATGAGATCAGAAATGTCTTTAAAATGTTGAGAGGGACAGTTAGTTGTTTCATTTGATGTTAAAATGTAAGCAAAGCGAGTCTAGCAAGGTGCAGTGAGGAAGTGTGTGTCACATGCTCCTCTACAGGAAATGAGAGTGGAGCTGGTGGGGAAGTTCAGAACTGGGTGACCTCCAACGGATTCAAATAGCACAGGTTAGTTCTCTTAAAACATCTCTTTAGCTGTCCTACAGGGGTTCTGCACATGTATTTTCACTGATTTTTGGCAGCAGTGGATAAGGAGCGAGATGTATGGCAGTTGTGGTAGCAGGTAGTAAGCAGTGTGGGATTTCAAAGCAGAGCTCTACAGGGCAAAAATAGGAAGCTCATCTGTGGGTTAGCTTGGTTTGTGCAAAGCTTAGAGTACATCCTGCCTTGCAGTACAACAGCAGTGTGGACCTGAGTCACATTAGAAGTGTGAATAAAATCTTCTCCATCTTGTTAAGACTTTCATAAAATAAGTTAAAGATCTGGATTTTTAATAGATGTGTTCAGTGTTAATAGAAAGCACTTTTCAAAGTAGAGGTTAAAATCATTGACTGTAGTGAAAACTTAATTAAGTTTATTTTGGCTGTACCAAGTATGTAGCTCTTCTCTTTGATTTTACTGGCGTAGTTCCTTGTTAAGGTGTTCTCTCATTCCTGGTGATTTCTGTTGAGAAATTGCATCATGACTTTTCTGTGCTTGAGGGTTTCGACTTGGAAGCACATTGCATCTGGAATGAAATGAAGGTTCGTGCTGGAGAATTGGGGAACTCTCAGAGGGTGACTCTTTCATGGGATGTACTGTATGTTTTGTACTCCAGCACAAAGATAGATTTGTTACTTTGAAATCACTAGGCAATTGTGATTAATTACAGATCTTAAATGCAAAGTTGGAGTGAAAGTTACAAAGAAAACAACCTTCAGGATGATAAAATGTATAATGCAGTAGTAAGTGCACAGAATCCAAACTAAAACTAAATCCCAATGTGGGGTCCCCGTGGTGCTGGGAGAGTGTGGGGAAGAGGAGGTGATGGCCCCACAGCCAGCTCCAGCAATGGTGGCTGGAGGCCAAGGTGCTCACTCTGCACAAAGAACACCCCTGCTCGCCCGGGGTCGCAGCATGTGAGGCAGAGGGGCTTGGACAGTGGCAGCAATCTCACATGAAATGCAGCTGCTGGGGATGGCAGTGCTGTAACAAGGCCATGCCAGGCATTAAAATCAGAGATTTGAGCTTCAGGCAAGAAGTCCTAAAGCTGCCCTTACTTCTTCACAAACATTTTAAAAAATATTTCCCTGGTCATGTAGAAAAGTCGACTAAGTTGCACAGCCCTTTCACCCTCCTCGTACCACCTGGTGCGTTCATCCTGATCTCAGTGTAGAAACATCTGTGTAAGATGAATGCAGCGGCTCATGGCCCACCAGGCTGCTGCTGCCTCCTGCACCTGGAGCTGGATGCTGCACCTGGCCCTGCTGCAGGGCATGGAGGGTCTTGGCAAGCTGGGAATAGCAGGGCCCTGTTCTTGGGCAGTTAAACAGCTTTGTGGCTCGCCCTTGCAGAGCTTTGCTCTCATATTTCGAGCTTTGGGACTTTATATGCAGAGAAGGCTTTGGCTTTAGTTGGGTTCTTCTGCTTCTGTAAGACCAGCAAGTTTTCAGAGAGCCTAAGTTCTGCCCCAAATCAGCCTTTCTGATGTTTTAGGGTTTATAGCTTTCACTGGAGCACTGTTTAACTAGGAATGTGATTTAAAAGCAATTTAGTAAAATCCCACTGCAGACATTTTCATTTCAGCCTAATCCTGTCTTATAGCAGCTCATCTCAAATAGATTAGGAGTTGTTTTAAGCTAAATATAATGGCTCATAAATAATATATTTGAGCCTCCATGCAGTGGCTTGTGCCAGGTATTTGAAATGGAATTAAAAAATAAACTGATACACATTCCTAAATAAATGAACAAACCCTAACAGTTCTACTCTGCTACCAGGAGTGAACATAGGCAACCAGGATTGAAAGAGCAAGACAGTTGTTAAAGAGGGGGGATTTCTGAATGGGCCCTTTCCAGCAGCTTGTATTATGAAAACCAGGGAAAGAATATTTCTTCCTCTAACAAATTAAAAAGGAAATCTGCAAAAAGAGGAAAGGAAATAAAGAGTACAGACTAAACAAAATGAATTAAATATGCATTGGAATGAGAGAAGGAAACCAAAAAGAGAAAATAATAAAAAAATGGAACCAGATGGGGACCAATTCTGTGCTCAGGAAAAAAAGGCTACTCTTCTGTTGCACTTCAGAAGGAGGAGAGACTGTGTATATGTGTTCGTGCATATATGATCTGTGGAAGAAAAAGCCTTTTCTTTTGTATGCTTTTTAAAATTGCTTGTTTCTTTGCTTTCAACAGTGCTAGTATAGAAATTTATTGATTTGAGGGAGCTTCAAAGTTAGATGAAAGCACCATTAAAGAATCTTTAATTCTGCAAATAAATAGAATAAACCACTCGATGTCACCTTAATTACTGGCCTGTTTTACTCCCCAAAAACTACATGGCTGCATTGCACTGTTGCCCTTGTTTTCACTGTGCACTTGGATCCATAGCACAGGGTTATTGTACTGTCTGCAAGGGAAAAAGTAGGAGTTAAGATGTGCAACACCAGCTAATGCAAACCGGAACTGCATGGGCCAGCGTCAGAGGGTTTACAGCAGAATCCCCTTGTGGGTTTCATTTCACCACACAGCGTGTGCAAAGGTTGCATGGCTGTGAGGGACTGTGTTCTTGGGACTGATTTCTAAGTAGAAGTAAATCTGTAAAATGCTGAATGGCTACTGTTCTTACTTTTTATTTTAAAATTACTGGATTTTTAAAGATGTTGTTTTGTTGGTTGTAATACTAAATACAATGGTCAAGTGTGTTTTTTGCAGGGACATTATTTGCAGCACATCTGTCACATGTTCCAGGTTGTTACCTCTCCTTTTGTTCCACACGCACATTTGTTTCAGCTTTTGCATGTGTTTTTCTCTAGCCTAAACTACAGAAACTTCCTAATTACAAAGCTAGTTGTTGAACCATGTCTCTTACGAGGAGCAGCTGTTGTAGTGGATAACTGTTCAGTTTTACCATCACATCCATGGCTTTTTATGCCTTTCTGTTTTCTTTCCACCGTTTATATTGACTTTTTCAATGTATACTATGCTGAAGTTGGAAGAATTGTCTTAAATTTGTTTGAGAATGAACTGTGTCCTTTGGCCTCAGGGAGCGATATGGAGAACCCAGCCAGTGTGTTTTCCTGTTGTGATTCCTCTTTAGAAGGAGAGAGGTTCTCCTTTACAGTATACTGCCACTTTCTCATGCAGAATTTCTACTTATGCAAGGAAATACATAAAGGACACATGCTCAGGCTCTGTGATCCCCAGTGCTTCACAATTAATAGTTCTTTTCCTTTTTTCCTTGCAGGATTGTGCAACCTGGGAAATGTTACTGCAATTTAATTAACTTCAGAAAGCGTATTCTGGACTGAATTGACCAGACCTCCTATTCTATGCAGGCATCTCCTGCTGGTGACCAGGTACAGAGCCTGTGGGGTTTGCACGGAGGAGTGGGAGTGGGTGGGAGTCATGGTGTGAGCAGCAGCACAGAAAGCACCTCTGCTGTGTGTCATTCCTGGCCTGTAGGAGTTGGAAGCCACAGAGCCACCTCATGTCTTAGGTTGCAGTGTGACAATACAGGAGTAATTCTTCTCCAGGGCAGGATTAATGGCAGTGCCGGTGCTCTGATGTGCCACACCTTTCCTAATGTCAGATTTAGGTGCCTTAGGTCACATCAGATTTTATGCCAAATCCGTATGCTTTTAACATGTGCAGTGAGTTATTTTCTGTTTGGTTTTTCTTTTTTTCCCATTCCAGTAGTACAAGGATAACAGTGAAGGGATTTAAGGCTTGGCAAGTAGGTCAGGAGACCTAAGGTATGATATAACCAGGCACAATGAGTCTGTAGTTGTCCTGACTTAGAGCAGATGACATTACACTTCAAAACTGCACAGTGAAGCCTGCAATGTTTACAGTCTGGTGCTAATGAACCAGTATAGTATGAAAAGGTTCACTGAAACACATGGTTAGTAAGAAAAAAAGAACAGTGAGTTTACTTTTTTTTTAAATTTTAGTTTAATTATTTTTAAATTTAATTTTTAGTTTAATTTTTTTCTCGTTGCAGCAGGGGCTCCATCAGAAAGCATGTGCTGTAGATAGGCTGCAGTGTACTGGTCTAGAGCTGGTGCAGCCCAGCAGATCAAGTATTTCCTATCTCAAATGCTCTGTGTTGTAAATCCCAGCTGTGGCTTCCTTATGGTTCATGGGCCATGTAGAAACTGATGCTGGGAGGGTCCCAGAGTCGTTTGGGATTTTGGTTTTCTGTAGACATGAGCACAAAACCATTCAGGGTTTCTTCTAGATGAAGTCTGTAGCTGTTCCATGTGGGTTGATACTTTGGTGCAGTTTCAGCAGTGCACTTGCTTTGGAAACCACAGTCTGGAGAAATCTGGGTGCTAGGCTTGGGAGATGTGAGAGGGAGGAGCTAGCCCCAGGAACAGACAAATGTCTCACTTCATTCATGCATCCACAGCTCTTATCAGGCATGATGGACTGCTGCTGGATGAGGGTTGGTGCAAAGACTATTATTTGGAGCGTTATTCCACAGGATCAAAAAAGATGGTACTACTGTGTGGTCAGTAGTCAAATACACCTGTTTGGGTAGGAAGAGATGGCCTGTTCAAAGAAGGGGGAGACATGCAGATAATGAGTATTTTTAAACTGGCATTTATAAACTTACAGTGCAATACTGAGATAAAGATGGTGCATTGTGTCACTCTCATCCATTTCATTTATGATGTGGGATTATGGAAGGTCCCAGGAATAGCAATAATGATGACAGCACAAATATCAGTGAGGAAAGACTGGAGGAAATATGATTGCTTAGCCTAAAGAGGAGAAGTTCAAAGAGACATGTAACCCAGTTTTCAAATAACTATGAAGAAGAAAGGAAGAAATACTTTTATGCATCACTTGTAAATAGTATGAAAAATAATAAATGCAGTCACAGCAAACAGAGGTCTAAATAAAGCACTGGGAAAAGCTTCATTAGCTGTTAGGATAACAAGATAGATGACAAGGATATTGCAGATTTTCCATCAGTGGAGATTTTCAGAGAAAAAGAAGATGAATACTGGCAGGAATGATGTAATCCATGGTGACTCGGGAAGGGTAGGTGCCCTCTTCTAGCCCTGCTATTTGTTGTTCTGTATTTCAGTCTCCTTGTTGACAGTGACTTTGAATTTTTCTTGTTATTGATGAAAGCTGAATAGTTATTTTAAAGGCAATAACCATTTCCATATGGATGGTACTGTATATTTCATACTCCACTTTTCAGGGAGGGAACAGAATATGCTCTTACTGAGTTTCCTGAGGAGATCTTTCTCTTGGAAGTAAACAGATAAAATGAGTGCATTATGCTCTGCACTGTGAGAAAGTATTGAATTATTACTAGCAGCTGGCAGGGTAAGGACCAGGTCTGCTCCTGGTGTAACAGGGGGACCTGACAAGGCAGTCCCTGCTGCTTTCTCAGGTGAAGATTGTGGGAAGTAGAAAACTGCTCATTTGTATCACAGATCTCAGGAGCCTGGCATTAGTGGCAAACTTCAAATTCATGCTGGCTGTGCAAAACCAGCTTGGTCTGTGTTGACCAGCATTCCCTAAAAGCGAGGTTTGATGGATCAGGGCTCACCTGAAGAAGCCTCTGGCTGCAGAGTTGAGGCTTTGTTCCTGCAGCAGCCCTGGTGCTGCTGTACCCTCCCTGTGCAGAAGAAGGGCTTTTTCTCTGTGTAATGGTGTCTGGATTGGTGCTCCCTGTGACCCAGTCTCCTGAGAGCCTCCCTGCTCACAAGGGCCTTGGAGATGTGGAAGAAAACAATGGTCCCTGCATCAGCATTTTTTGAGAACTGCCAGTCATCAGGGCTGCAGTTTAAAAGAGAAAGTAGACTTCATGAGAGCAATAATGTCTTATGATAAAACCAGTACAAAACTTCCTTTCGGATATAGGTTTTATCCAGATGCTACAGCTCTCTGAGTTTAGAAAAAAATTGCTTTTTATCTGGAAGCTTGTGGCCTCAGATTTGAAGTGACTCTTAACTCTCCATCTAATTACAAAATCTGTTTTTGAAAGCAAAGATGTTAGGAGTTATACGTCAGTCTGCCATATGCTAAATTTAGTCTTCAAATTTACTTAAAATAAAGTTGGGTTTTACCCCTGCAAGTAACCAAATCGTTCAGCCAGTTGGATCAAGGTTTTGGCCATATTTACAGGATTCTGCAAATGTGATGATAACTTTAGCTAGGGTTCAACAACTGTGACAGCCACTCTCATTACAAATAAATTCAAGGGGAAATGAGTTGCCACCCTCCAATACATGCAATTCAGGGCACCTGCACTGAGCATGCGCCTGCAGGGACCAGTTTGTTTTCTCTTCTGAACTGCTGGTAGACCGGCACTAGCAAAGACAAATTACAGCACTTCTCTGGGGTAAGATGATTTGTTGAATGCTCTAAAGAGGAAATGCGAGTGCTGAATGATGGTATGTGGCTGCTTTTGGTTTTGTGGGTATGTTTTCATGGCAGTGGTATGTCATACATACTTTTTTTTTAGCTTGAACTACACTAAATTACTACTTTCATGCAATAAACCTGCATTTGGAATACCAGCAGGAGCTCAGCTAGACCTGCTGTCTTGAATGGAGGCCAATAACCTCCAAACCCAGCTGTTCCCTGGGTCCCAGTGAGTTCCTATGCCACCTGTGTGGCACCTGCCTCCGAGCTGCCAGCTAACACAGAGGTGCCATGCTGGCTGGGCACCACTTCCAAAACACTGGCAAGAGCCAGGAGCCACTGCTGACCCTGGAGCAGCTGGATGAAGTACCTTGTTTCTCCTCAGGCAATGCTTGTGGCTCCTACCAAGTTCAGGCAAGACGTGGATTTGTCCCTCTTGGCATATTCACCTTCCTGGCTCCTCTGCCTGGGTCTGACCCATGCAGTCACTGGATGTGGCCTCACACAGGCTGTCACTACAGTGGCCTGAGCCCCCTGGTAAACCCATGCCCTCCAGGGCAGGCACCCACATGGCACACTGCCTTGGCTACACTTGCTGCATGGAAACATGTCATTGTTGAAGGTCACAGAAAACAGTTAGAGATAGAAATATTTAAAATAAAATGCAGATAACTGAAAGGAACCTCTTGGTTTTTACTCACCATGGCTTGGGAAACACTCTCTTTTAACATGTGTTGACTGAGCCAGCGTCATAAGTATTAAGTGGAGGGGTGCTGTGTGTTGTCAGCCCAGGTAGCTGTAGTAGGCAGTATAGCTGTGCTGTTTTCCCTCTCAGGAAGGCAGTCCAGGACATACCTCCTCCTTTGTGTATGGGGAGACTGACTAGTTTGTGTCCTGAGCTGTGAAAGACTTTGCCCTGACTATTTTTTGGCAGAATCCATTAATAATCATTCTTTCCAACTTCCTCTCTTTGCTTACTAGCTAAGTACTTGCCATGTGCAGCTGTAAAAAGTTGTTTCCAAAGAGAAAATAAACTGGAGCAAAAACTTCTGTAATTGGAGATGGGGAGGAAAGCAGAAGGGCATTTTCAATTTGTTGTCCTTGGGTGCTTTTTGTTTGATTTGTGCCATGCTTTAAACTAGAGGCCTTTACAGGACTGTGTGCCCCTTTGCTTGTCTGCATCTGTGTCCTCTCAGTCCTGGCTGGAGCAGCATCAATTTGCCCATCCCTCATGGGACCAGGGGATGGTTGGGGCAGTCAGCATCAGTCAGAGAACCCTGTGTTATATCAGCAGTGCCATGTCAATACATTAAGATAGATATCTCTTCAAATCTCAAACTCTGACAAGACATAAAAAATAGTTTCCCTCCTCTCTCTTTTTTTTTAACCCAAACTCCACATGATTAAACACACACAAATTTTAGTACCTCTCCAGGTAGATCAGGGAATTTAAATTAATGTAACATTAGAACTGCTTTGAGTTTGAAGAAACCATAGACTGATGAAAAACAGAACTGGTACCTTGCAATCTATTAGATAATTGCCAAAATAAGTAGAGAAGCCTATTTCATAAATGAAATCTTCAGAAGCTATCTTTACTTTACTTGGGCTTCCAACTGAATGATGAAACCTTAGGTTAGTCACAGACAACTTAACTGTGTGCCCTTACTGTAGGTGTTTAAATTGGCATCACCTGCTGCAGGTGTGTGCTGTGTACTTGGGTGCATATGCGCAAATTTCGTGGTCCCAGTATCATTTGAGTATTCAGCAGAAGGCCCAGGTGTATAACCTGAAACCTCCAATTCAATGTTATCTTGCCTGTATTTTATAAATGTATATATTGCATAAATATCAAGTCCTGCTGTAAAAACAGATGAAAGGATTTATGTAAAAATGGCTTTGCAAAGCTATTGTGAAAATTTTTATTGTAGCTCTGTTCTAGTAAATGAAACAAAGTGTAATTGTGGTTGGTAAATACTTTGATCTCAGCTTGGCTTATAATGATATAAATATGAAGAATATTAATATTGTCTAGATTTTGTTTTTTGCATTTTGGCAGCTTATTTATGAAATAATTGAAACGTCTCATAGCTGTACCTTTCTTTTCCAAGTGACTTTTGACATTTTTTACTTGCCAAAAGGCAGTGTTGGAAATACTTAACAGAAAAATTCATCCTTGTATTACTCAGGATGTTTTCCAGATTGGACCAGTGGAAATTGCTGGTGATAGGAACAGCACATGAGTATTGCTGGTGATTGCACACATGCAAACTCAGCTGCTGAAGGCTAAGGTCTCTCCTGTAACCTGTGAAGAGCTGTTCAGTGTGCTGTGGGTTAGATTTTGACTGCTTTGCAAAGAGACAAACTAAATCCAAACAGAGGAGAAAGAGTTTCAGGTTTGTCCTTCCACTGCTTCAGCTGCGGATGGGAATCTGAGCGAGCAGCCACCAGGGCGTCAGACTCCTTGCCTAGGGAGATCTCTAAACACCAGTCCACAGGTTCCAAAAGCCCCTGGGTTGGAGCTGACCTTCTGCAGGGCACCCAGCAAGCCACTAATTTGCTTTGGAGCTGCTCTTCCCAAGGAGTGAGCCTAGAGCAGATCCTCTGCAGGGTTTCTATACATGTTTCCATTAGGTAGCAGTTCTTTTTGTCCAGTAACTGGTGTTGGAGGCAGGGAAGGGCTGCCCAGCTCAGAATAAGACGTATGATGGATTCAGCGGTTCAGTACTCCAGAGGAACACGTGAATCTTTATTTTCCCTGCTGCTTTAGTTCTAGAATTTCAACTGGCACCCCTCATCATTTATTGTACAGATTCTCATTACTACTTTTGGGTCATGTCTTCCTCTAAGTCTAAGAAGACTCCTTAGGTCTGGAATGAAACTAGAGCAGTTCCTATCAGCTAAGGACAGGCGGTACTTTTTTTTTTCCTTTCTTTTTTTATGAAAAAATTAGATTCTTAAAATTAAGCTTTTCTTGTTGTAATTCTGACACAATTAGTATCAGTATAAAATCTGTATTTTTAAAAGAGAGAAAATGATTGTCATATTTAGTAGATTTTTATATATGATGCAGACATAATGGCAACCTTCAGTCTGCTTTACTTAATGGTTCCTTAGTGGTTATCTGGTCTGTTAGTTTTGTACAACCCATCTAAAGGTAGTTTTTGAGTTGTCTTATTAACAGTTTTTAACAGCAGTAATATATATTGCTTCCTCTATCTATATCTCTGAAGTTGCAGGAGAAGTTTACTGCTGGATTCCAAACAGGCAGATATTGTGTGGTGCAGGAATATAACATTTTGGCTTTGTTTTTAATATAGATTAGAACAAGACATCATTTGCCAGCACTGCCAGGATAGTAGGTGATCATTTAATTTCACATGTGCGATAATGTGTTTTCAGTAATATTCTTGCTTTTCTTTGTTGTTTTTAAATTGATCCTTTTCAACCCAAAATGTGTATGGTAAGATATTTAAGATTAAAATTAATCTCTTATCCTTGATTTAATTTCTGATTGGGTTTTATATTGCTTTGGATGCAATTTCTGAAGTTTCGTAGACCATTTAGAGCAGATTATGAACTTTAGGCCGCAGTACCTTGAGTACTCTGGGAAGAACTAAGATTAGCTCCAATGTGAAGAAGGGGCAGTTGAAGTCTCAGAGTTTGGAGAGGGGTTGTTTGCTCAAGAAAATGCTCTCTTTGCTTCAGATTACTTTTTGTCTCCTCCTTTCCCTCCCCTTTATTATTTCCATCCTGATTTTAAAGTCTCTTCCACAGATTTGTTTTTATATTGCCCAGAACCTTTAAAAATAGTTACTGAAACCATAGCAGCCCATCTGAAAGCTTTCCGAGACGCAGTTTGAGGTACAGAGCAGGCCAAACCTCAGAGGGCAGAGGCTCTTTTCCAAGCAGGGAAGAATGGATACTGAGAGTTTCTTTGGATGTTTTTGCAAACAAATGCTTTGTTGTCCAGCTTCTGGCTGTGCAGATGCCCGGCATACGTTGCCCGGCTTCATGTATATCAGCATTTTGGGGTGTTGAAAGTGATAGTAATTTATTACTGTAAACTATTGTGTAAAATTTGTAAGAGAGTGCTTCATTTTGTAGCTGTTCTCAGAGGAGGACCTAAGATAAAATACCTACCTTGGTAAATACTAAAAGTATGCAAAGTAGAGGTATATTTTGTGTATATTCATTTATAAATCAGTAAACTGAAAATTTTCAATTGCTTTATTGCAAACTTGTACTAATTCCTTAGGCAATGTGAACTGTAAGAAAGTAACTGTTTTGTAGCAGCCCAGCAGAGTCTACAAAGAACTTAACTTTTCCTGGCCATGTTACTGAAATAAGCCTTTAAATGGCAGATCAAATGCTGTTTTACAGCTTTTTGAAGTGGAGGTCAGAGAAGGTTTGTGAACACGGGATACAAGTCATATGCAGAATGAGTTCTCATTTAGTACCTAGTCCGTTAGTAAGATGTGGTGTGAGTTTCTGTTCAGTTTGTGGTTTGTGAACAGGGCACAGAGGGTAAGTTATGGGGAGTTTTTCAATAGGTTGTGGTCCTTGGAGACAGATGGCAGCGTATCTTGCCGGTTGCTCTCCCCACATTCATGGAGCAAGGTGCCAGCAGTGCTGAACACAAGGTGTGACATCTCTGTGCAAACTATGGCTGTGGTCCTTGCTCCACCAGCCTTCCTGATGGAAAGGATGGTGTTGTGGAAGTCAGTGCCAGCCTTGCTTGCTGACGGTGACACTTTTCAAATTCATTACTTACATGCAAATATGATTTGGTGCCTCACAAATGATCTGGTTTAATGACTAACCCTGAGCTACAATGCAAATCCCTGCACAGGAGAAAACATCAAGGGACTTCATGGGATGCACTCTTCTTAATCTCTAAGTCTGATTTCAAAAAGTTCAAATGCTTCAGAAAAGTCAGAAGGTGCAATGAGTCTCATCTCCTCTGAAAACTGGCCTGAGCTTTTCCATGAACTCTAATGAGAATAAATTCAGTCTCTCCATCTCTACCCAGTCTAGTGGAGGTTTCTCACCACTCACTCAAATAATTCAAAATTAACTTTAAGAATGGAAAGTGGGATTTTTTTTTTTTTCAATTAAAATCTCTACCAGGCCTGGTTGCCTGTTTCTCACAAAACTGATTTATGGGTCTTGCTATGCTGAAGCGAGTCTTTTATTGGCAGTAACCTGGCACTGAGGTGGTGGGTTTTCCACACTGTCTATGGTGGAGCAGGCTCCCTTACATTATGCAGATCTGGGGCTGGCTATTGTTTTGTTTTTCCCACACTCCAGGCAGATCAGTCTTTGATTGCTCCTCTAATGACAGGTATTCAAGTTACTCTAATTTATGTCAACACCTGGGCTGTAAAAACTCTAATGCACTCTTGCTTGTGCAGTTGGTCTTTCCCTGATGACTGCCCAGGCCACTTAGCTTTTTGTTTGGGCTTTTGATGTGAAATCTGAGCTGATCTCTGTGCACTGTAGTTTTTCAACATTCTCATAGGAATATTGGAATATTTATAAGAGACAGGGATTGGAAAATGGTGCTTTAAATCCATTCCACATGTCTTGCCCTTATATGCCTCAGATTTCCCTTTTAGAGGCAGTTGCTATTTTAATATCATTTTATAGATGCTGCCTTTAGTAGACAAGCCACAATTCACTGCATGTTTAGTAAGACTTAGTTGACTGTGATGAAGAAAATGCTTTATATTAAAAAAGCCTATTTGAATGGTGAAGCCAGTTGAATTCTAAACCTTCACTTACTATAGTACAAATAAAACAATCTGACACCCTGGAGATCCTCGATCCTTTTCTATAAGTATCCATTATTGTTAAATGTTTTTGATTGCAGCTTCATGTCATCCTGTTCATGAGAGAAAGATGGATGAAGGCACCATCAGCAATGGTGTTATGCAGGTCACGTCATTATTAATTTAGTGCCAGGGCATGGAGAAGATGTGCTGTGGAGTGTCCCATAGCTCCCACAGTGTAATCTGTGGCTCCAAACTGGCTCTTTTCATCCCAGCCTCAGGACTTGCAGAGAGAAGCTCTTCTCATTATAGCTACTGCTCTGAAGAGGACTGCAGCACAGCAGTTGGCAGCTGTCGGCAGCAGAAGTCCACCAGCAAAATCCCAATCAAATCTCCATATTTGATTGCTTTCTTGACTTTTTTCTGAGTGTACTGAAAGTTGCAACACCTCAAATGTAAAAAAACACCTCCATTCAGACTAATGTATGGTACTTTTGGCCTGTTATGCTACAAAAGAGTGGATAGAAGGGAAAAAATGCTTCAGGTTTCTGTCAATTTGATTGAAATAGTTGAATTGCTGTCATGTTACGCAAAGCAAACAAGTGGTAAGAGCTGTAACAACCTAGAAATAAAAGTGGAGCAATAGGTGGAAAGGCAAAAGGTGGATATGGTCATGTAAACAAAAGCTGTTTTCTCATGGTAACAAGCTGGGGATTCCAAAGACCAGGCTATGCCTTTCTACTTCTGGGTCACCAGGTGTGGCCTGTGGGAAACATCTCTTCCTGCCCCTCACTGTTTGCTCCCTGCCACTGCCAGGCCATGAGTGACTCTGTCTGGTCAGAGATTGAGTGGTGCCATGTTGTGAGGATAAGACGCTGGAAAAAGTCCTGTTCTTAAATGCAATTATTTTTGTTCTGATTTAGGACTGAATAATCTGGAGGCAATACCCAGAGATCCTTAATTTCTGAACTAGCCTGTTCACCCTACCAACAACTCCTTGAGCTTGAAACAGTTTTGGGGAGAAAGCTGTGCAGTGTTGAGCAGCCACGTGACATTGAGTGATCACCACTACAGAGATGAGCCCCATTGCAGAGAAGCTCTTGGGCTGTGTGTTAGGAACACTATTTTGGGAACACAAAATGTTCACAAGGTGGAACAGGTGAGGGAATAAGCTGGAGAGAGATACCAGGTCCTTTCTTGCTGCAAGTACGTTGTTCCTGTGTGGAGAGATTGACCCTGTGGCCTCTTCAGAGCACTGGGAATCAAGTGTCCCTTTCAAGGTCGCCTCCAGCCTGTGTGAATCCTCCTTGGCTGTGCTGGGGCAGTGTGTGTGGATAACAGCCTCCTGTGTTGGTTCCAACACTCACCTTGACTAAAGGCTGCGGTGGGTGATAGATGGTGGAGTGTTGCAGGCGGCTCTGCTCTGGACAGCTGAAGGAGAGTTCACAAACAGCTCATCCTTTACCATCACTTCTGTCTGGAAAAGGGAGAAGCCTTTAGCTCTAGGGCTTTTTGCAGAGTGGCTGGGGGAAGGGCTCTTCATTTTTTGGTATGGGGGCACCAGTAGGGATGGGGATGGAGCTGTCAGAGGTTTCAATGTCTGAACATGTGTCCTCCTGTCTGGTAGGTAGATTTTTCTGCTGGATTTGGCCCTGGCCTTCTGCTGAGGGGTGACGCACATGTGCCTGTTTCAAAACGCTGTGTGGACTCCCTCCTGAGGTGCCTGGTGCAGGAGCTTTGCTCCAGGTGTCCTTTGCAGAGCTGGTCCTGTTGTCCAGGACCAGGTTGCTATGGTGGAGAATGTGGCCTGACCCTTGTTATCTGAGCAGACAGGAATATTTTTGTACAACTCCTCTGAGCACACTGGCTGAAAGAAATTATAGGAGTGTGGATTAGATGTAAGCAATTTCTGCTTTCAGTCAGATACTTTCTGCTGTTTGCTTTTACATTATCAGCTTTTCTCAAGTCAACATCCAGACATTTAAACTGACTAAAGCTTAGCTGTTTTTTCCAAACCAGGACTATATTGATTACTAGAGGCAGTCCTCCAGAGTTAGCCATTGCCTGTGATCCTCTGCATATCTTGAAAAATATTTCACTGAAAAAAAAATCTTTTTAAAATACTTGGATTAAAACAACGTTCTGTCACCATGGCTGCCTATTTCTTAGCTGTAATTTTCCATGGATGCAGCACCGCTGGATTTTCTCCATAAAACTCTCAGTTGTGTTTGACAAATGAGATTTGCTGGATGCAACTTGCTGTGGACCGTAGGTGCATCTGGCGGTTACTGCTCTCAGCACCTGTGGTCGTGTGCTGGCTCAGGGGTCTGTTGACTCACTTGTCACTGACACACAGTTACCTGCTCTGTTACTGTATTCCTGTGGTGGTGGGAAGTAGCTGCAAAGTGTTTAGGGGGTTTTAGGTCTGGGGAATTGGCCAGTGTGAGCTGCAGGTCATGCTGACTGCAGGATCACTGTGCTCGGCTGGATGCTCTGGAATGAGGGAGTGAGCATGAGGAGTGTGGAGGAAGATGGAGATGCTGTAGGGTTGACAAAGCACAGGGGCCTGAGATAACACACACAGAGATGTGAAAGCACCTGACAGCATCCTCACTTTTTTTTTTCCCCTTAGCTAGTTATGTCTTTTGTTTGTTCTCATTGTTATTTATCTTTACTGGTCCTCACGAGCTCCCCAACATCTGCACTTTTCACATACCTCTTATAGCAGCGTAACTGAGCTAAACTAACTCTGCAATTTATTGAAAAGGCTATGTCCAAAGCAAAACATATATCCCCTCTCTGCAGCCTATGTAAGGCAGGAAAAACGCTCCCTATCCACTGTGATACCAGGTTGCCAGCTGTTTCTTTCCCAAGAAGTACCCCATGCACTTCTGCTAGAGACTCTTCAGGCTCTTGCCTTTCACCTCTCTCCTTTTTGGTCCCTGCCCACGGCAGGATGATACTGCATCCCCCACACCAATCACTGCCAAACTGGGAAAGGTGCACTTCCCTGGCGGAGATCCTCCTGTGTGTTGTTCAGCTTGGGCCAAATCCTATATCAGGGCCACATAGACCTCATCTATTTTCACATGTGCCTGTGAATAAAGCTTATCATTACTACTCCAATGGCAGTTTGTGGGAAAAGAAAGGAAACTTTGTCTCTGGGTCTCGGCAAGAGCTCTCCATCACTGACTGGTATACCTCTTCTGCCCTGGCATTTTGTGTAGGGGGTGGCATATTTCAGCGTCGTGGAAAATCATACTCAAACCACTCATTTCGGGTACTGCAGAGAGTTTCCTTGAAATGCTAAAAGTCCCCAATAAAGTGGGCTTCCTCTCTGGCAGCAACAGCTCCCCAGAATTTCCCTTGGTCTCCAGACATCCAGAGTAACTTCTCTCTTGGTCTCTTTTAGCTGTCCAGATCTCTGCAAGTGGTTTTAAGGGTGAAAAGTTAGTGCCTCCTTTTGCTAGCCTAGCTTCCTCCAGACAGGATAGGACAATTTACATTCTTACACCCTTGTAATGTCCTGTCTGGGGGCACAAAGTCTTATAATCCCTGCAACAAAAGGATTGTCTTCTCAGACAAAAACTATTCTTAAAAGATCATCACTGGTGTTAAAGGACCCAAAAATATTGACAGTAACATTTTAGATGTCACTCTGTTCCCCTGGAACTCCTCAGCTTCAAAAGTTTTATCCCAGTTAGGAGAGGGAAAATCCAGGCTCTCCTGCTGAGTATAGTCTTGTTATACAGCAGTCCCTAGTGTCTCAATTAAAACTTGTATCAGGTTACTTGAGTGCCAGATAGGCTTTTCACTCCTCCATGTGCAAGTTATTGAGGCCAGAGAGTCTCCTAAATATTTTTTCTTCACCCTATAAGGGAATTCTTCTTCAGTATCTTCTGGTAGCTTCGTGCTCAACTGAATTTGGTTTGGTACCTTTGTTGAACTCTTTAGGGACTTAGACTCATCTATCTGTATGTTTATTTATAGATTTCTATGTATTTAGAAACTTTAATAAAAAGAGAAGAAGAAAAACACCTGATTTTTTCAGAGGGGATTTACTGTCATGGTGTTGCATGGGAGGAGCACCTTCAGCATCCTCTAAAGTTCTCATTCACACTGTGCTACACTCTTGGACTGACGCTTGGTGCAGGCAGCCCCTCTGGCCTTGGGAGATTGTGGTGGCGGAACATGTAGACTTACTGATGACTCAGGTCTGCCAAGGAAAGTGGGAGCAGGGGGGCTCAAATTTCATGACCTCACTGTAACTATTTTTGGCAAAAAAGTTTAATAGCTTAGTACTTTCTTAAAATTGATTAATGAAAAATATTGTGGTCTGTATAAAACTGATTGTAAGTGATTTTCCAACTACTTTGTTTAGAGTTAGCTATCCTTTTTGTTTTGAGAGCTACCTTACTAAAGTACTTGGTAATGTAGCCCAATTTCCTGAAATTCAGATTTTAAATCAAAAAAGAATTCCCTTCTTTCATTAGGAGAAAGTAAAGGATTTTGAAAGAACCAAATCAACACTGGTTTGGAAGTTGGGTCCTTTCACATAGGGGAGTAATCAGCATTTTAACTGGCAACTTCAGGGGGTTTTCCCCTTAAATTTATAAATTCTGTGTTTTTTTCTACAGTTGTTTGTTCCTTCCTCTTTTTTTGCTTGGAAATTAATCATGCAGGAAATGATTAACCGCAGTGAGCTTGTCTGTCTGCCTCTGACTCAATGCTTAAGAGGGAGGGCCTTCAAGCAGCTCAAAATGTCTGACCAGATACAAACCATGCACTTGCAGTGTGGTTGTCGGCACTGTCCATCCCACAATAAAGGTCATGTTTCTTTTTAACATCTGTAATGTTCCTGAAATGATTTCTGAAATACCACGTGAAATCTGACGTGCCCAAAATGTGTGTTTCACTAGATTCTGTGTAGTGCCATTTTTGCCCATTGCTCTTTATGGATTGCTCCACAGCGCAAGGGGCTCCTTGCAGAATGCAATGTATACTTCCTCTCTTCTCTGTTTTGTTTTCTAAATGAAAGGAGTCTTTATCGTGGTGCATTGCATAACATAGCATTTTAATGTCATTCCTGATGGCGACTGCTGCATGTGCCTGGTAGTTTGCAGAAATTAGGGTTTTCTTATGCAGGTATTATTTACTTAGGTGCTGTTGGAGCATCCCATTTGCCAGTGGCAAGAGCGACTTTCTCCAGAGGCAGCAGACGCGGACTCTGTGCACTCTGCTCTCGGGAAGGCTGCAGGGAGGCTGCCCCAGCCCCAGGGCTGTGGCCAGGGCAGAGAGTGTGAGGATTGCATGGTGGGTGCCTGCTCATGGCACTGGCAGCCCGGAGCAGCGGGCTGGGTCTGTGGAGGAGCCGCGCTGGGCACGGTGCTGCTGGCGCTTGCCACGCAGTGGGAGAGCAGCTGCTGAGCCAGCTGTGGAAATCCTTCTCTCTGCTGACAGTCCAGACTCTGTGCTTGGGGCTCACTGACTGATGCTGAGTGTTACTGGTACCTTTTCTGCCGCACCACCAACACTCACCTAGACATAACATTTCTAGATAGCTTCTTAAAAGCTGTGATTATTTACACTGGTGCCTAGAAAATGTGCTAGGACACGTGTCCTGGGTTTTCAAGTACCAATCCACCTTCAGCCTTGGTCTTTTGCAACCAGTTCCTTTTCAACACCGTGCAGCACCAAGCATTATAAGAAACTTGGTTGTTCACAGATTTGGTGGGTAAAATTTATTACTAGGTGGAATGGTTACTATTTCAGGTATTTTATCATGCCAGCTGTTAGCAATTTAATATAACAGCCTTTTCTTAAATTCAGCTCTTTCCCACTGACCAAGAGCAAATAATAATATGAGTCCATTGCAGAGGTGTAGAACAGTAACCAAAGCTTTTCTCTAATTGCAGAGTTACACTTAACATCTCAGGACATCTCTGTGCTTTGTGAGAAACAGTGGTCCTGTGAACTGGTGATGAACAAAGAAGCTGCAGAGTTCTAGTTCAGCATTGTGCTGACTCAGCTGCTTTAGTTCTGCAGCCTAAGAGGTGCTCTCATCCCAAGGGCTACTCCCTGCACTGCTCTGAGCTGTGGGAGCATGTCACCAGGTCACTGCATCTCTTCAGACCATTGTTATTCTTCATATAGGCTTATAGTGGTCAACTTTTAAAATCCAGAGAGCACCTCTTTTATTTTTGCTTACAGCAAGTCAGACAAGAAAATAGATTGTACAAAATCTAACAACTGAACAACAAGGATGAGTTAGAGCTTCAAAGACAGGTGCTTCCTGCAAGGTTTCAGCTTGAGTTTCTAAAAATCTCTTTTTCATCAGCAGAAGCAGAGTCAGAGTGACAAAAGTAAGAATGAAGCAGTATTACAACTTTGGTTTTAAACTAAAATTTGACAATCTAGGGTGTTTTATGGGCTCTGTAAGTGTATGCATTATGCATTTTTGTGTGGGCATGCAGGTTTCTCAGTCACGCCATGTGATCTCTTTTCTGATGGTTCCTAAAGGAAGTGTGTGCTCTAGAGCACCATGAGTAAACAACTGTGCAGGATGCTTGTGTTAAACTTCAGGCCAGTTTTGCCAGAGTTTGGTTTATCACAGAAGCTTGTCCTGTGCTCCCAAAATGGTATTTTCCAGCCTGTCTCTGAGGGCTATAGGGCTTGTTCAACAGCAGCAAAATGCAAGCTCACCAGTGTGTAGCTAATTTCAATGGCAGTTCTGTTGAGAGAGAGCCCTTCAGTACCAGCAATACCAGCTGGTGTGCAGCAGTTGAGTACAGGTACATGTAAGATGGGATAGAGGAGGGAACACCTAGTGCCTTTCTCCCCACTGCCTCCTTGCAAATGTGTGCAGAGAGGGTTTTGGAGAAGCTGGATGTGTCTGTGGGTAGTGGCTTCCCCTTAGAGAAGTCAAGCTTCTAGCATCACCTTACTTCCTCTTTATGCCACCAATTCCTTAAGAAGCTGATCTAAAACAATGCAGTTAAAAGGATTGTTTCCCAAGAAGGAAACAATCTCCAACTGACAGGGAGGTAGAGAAGTTATGGTATTTTACAGGAAGTGCTTCACATACCACCTGACTCACTTGCTGCATTCAGGTCTGAGCTGCCTTAAGGGATTTATTTAAAAGTCTGATATCAAACCAAACTATTCTGCCTGCTCCAGAAACTTTCCTGTGACACATGGAGTGCCAAAGAGACTGATGGTACATTATGTAGACTGCTTTGACTTCTTAGCAAAGCAGTGTGGAGAGAAGAATTTCTCTTTTTAATCCGATGAAGCAGTTAAAAGCTTGGTGAAATACCCTCATGACACAGTTAAGCTAGAGACAACTGCAGCTGTGAAAAGGCTGTGTTAAGAAACAGGATGGTTGTGGTCTACTGTAAGAAATAATTTTCCTGTTGACTATTTTTTTAAACAGGAAGCTGAAGAACAAAGCAGCATTAGTCTTGGTGCTTTTAATAGGCTTCAGATTTCAAATATTGCATTTAGAATATGCTGATTGGGAAAGGATAGGGCTTTGTGCAGAGTTGTATGTAACAACTGAGAGCTACAAATTTGGAAGATGAGAATATAACTAAATTCAAGCAGATCCTCTGAATATGAAGCTGTTGTTTCTCTGGAGGAGCTTAAGATGCTCAGTAATGCAGCAGAGGGCTGATGAGAGCAGGCTGGTCTGTTTGCAGGGCTTTGTGAACACATGCATTTGCACAGCACTGTGTAGGCTTGGCTTCACACATTTTCCTCTTTGTCAGTCAGTCTGTCTATCCGCCAGCTTCCCCTCTGCTCGCTCTTTCACAGCAGCTGGAAACAGTTTCTGCAGTATAGGAGAAGAACATCTGCAGACACTCGAGGCAGCACTGGTGCCTCACACCACTTTGAGCTCCGTGATTTTTCTAGATGGTCAGCCAGAGCTATGGATAATGCATCTAACTCCTTCCTCTCTAAAGATTTTACACAAAATCCATTGAAGTCTTACTTCAGAAAATATTTTTTCTGAGGAAGGTAACTCAGCAATTTGGGGGTGAGAGGGGGAAGGGAAGGGGGATTACAGCTATATTCTAGTTCTTTTGAAGCGTGAGCATCTGATGAGATAAGTCTGTACTTCTAAACAGTTTTTTCTGACACACATATCATGGATCATGTCAGAGTCATTACAGACTTTGTAGGTGGTGACTCACTGCAAATGCCATTTTGTTTCATTCAGCACATTTTCCTAATGTTCATTTTAACTGTTCAACTGGCATGATGTTGACAGATGCTGTGCTATTACACTTCCCCTTGGTTTCATCTAAAGCAATTAAGTTACTTTAAAAAGTAAGAGCTGTGTATTCATGTAAATGACTGCCCTGGGGACTTCAGCCATCAGCCTGGGGTTTTCTGGAGAATTACCCTTACTCCTATTCCCACTGTGTTTACCTGTCTTATGCAAACATTATACAAGTGGTGGCAAATCATTGTTACTAAAGGTGGCTCAGGTGAATGGCCAGCATGGTAAAAATTCAGATAAAAGAGTAAAGCACATGCCGAAATGCCACAGCTCTATTAGAATGCTCCAAAGCCCCTGACAGGCACAGTTACAGCAAGCTGTGTGCCAAAATGCCACAAAAAGCCCTTGTGACTTGAAAATATAGTCCTTGACACTTGGGCCTTTTTTTTTGGTTGTTGTTCCATAATTTTGTTGCAATAAATCTCTGTATCTCAGGTGTGACCCTCCTAGGATTGCCTGAGACTGAAAGTTCAGCTTGGGGTGGGGAAAAATGGTAGCCTGGTCTCTGGCAGGGAAGCTAGTGAAAGGCTGAGTTTTAGCATCAGGTTTTTCTGTCTGCAGCAACCTGCAGCTGAGAGGCCAGGCTGCTTGCTTGCTCTTCCTCCTCAGGGAGAATATCCAGAACATGCCTGTGTGTGCTGCTTCTGAGGAGGAGGAAGGTGCATTCAGACATGATGATGGAGCTTGGGATCTTCAGAGAAAGCAGGGAGGAAGAAGCATGAGTCCATCCCAGAGCTCTGCTGTTCCTCTCTACTCATAACAGTGTAGGTGGAGGAATCTTTTAGCAACTAAAGGGATTTAACAAGTCAGTATCTCTTTTTGAGTATGATCTTAAGGTATGATGCCTTCTTGAAGTAAGGGTTGATGGTATAGCTATGGGGCTATCCTGAAGCACTTCCGTGGGAACAAGATTGTTGGATTTAACACAGTTCCATTTGGTTACTGCAGTTTATGCACTGCCATAGCAATACATGGATTGTGTGAGTGTTCAAAACTAGGGGAGTTCATATGGCAGTGGGAATCACGTAGGGAGCCCCTGTTTAAAGGTGCAGCTGGTTTCCATACAATTAAATATAAAGGGCTTTTTAACCAATTATTTAGACTTCAAAAATGTAGAAGATAAACCTGTTAGCTGCAAGGATGTTTTCTAGCTGGGTAGAAATTTATTTGTTAAGATGTATTAATCTCTGGACTTTGTGTGTTTGTGTTTTGCTGTGCAGGTTTCTTAGCAAGAGCAGAGAGAGCTCACCCTTTCACCATGCCTGTGCCTCCCCCTCCAGCTCCCCCTCCACCACCAACACTGGCCTTGGTAAGTTTTACAGGAGACAAAGATTCTCACTGTTCTCTGCTGCTGCTTGTCACTTTGAATAGGATATCCAAAGATACTGAAGTGTGGATGAGGATATCCATGATATCTGGGGAAAGCTCTCCAACATATTGTTTATGGTTGATCATTGTTCCTATGAGAAGGACCATCACTTCCATTGCCTTCCAGTTCTCATGTGGATGTCACCATCCACTCTAACTCTCCATGCTTTTATTCCTCCTACACTGGTGGCTGATCCGGTGGAGAGACAACAGCTTGTCTAAGGGGATTTGAAGTCTTGCTATCCCCTTGCCTTTCTCCAAACCTGTTGTCCCACGTTCGCCCTTGTTCTACTCCATACTTCATGACTTGAGCTGGAAAAAAAATAAATCCTGTTGTTTAAATTTGGTAAGGATAGCTCTTAGCTAGCAAAGCTCCCTCAGCCAGCCTGTGGTATCAGAGCACAGGATCCACTGCTGGCACAACATGGTGGGTGAAACTACATCGGACCTGACTTCAACTGGAATAGAGCTTGTGCTGTGCTTGCCCTCTCAACAGTCAGTCACCTCACTGACAAGAAGGAGGAGAAGGCTTCTTGAAATGCAATTTTGAAGTACCTAGATATTTTCAGAGCAAAAGCCTAGCTGATTAAATCACAGAGAATGGGCTGTCTCTCAAGAATCTTTCCCTCATTTTCCGCCACAAGCAAGATACAGACTCTGCTTGGTCCCTCCATGACAACTCTCCCCACCTTTGAGGAAATCTCCATAATACTGATCTGATAAGTTAGAAAATGTTTCAGGAACCATTTCCTAGAAGAAAGAGCCATATATATGTGCATGTATGTGTGCATGTAAGTGTATTGTTTGAAGTCGTCTTGTTCTTTCTTGAAAAACTGTGTCACCAAAACATAAAGTGAAAAGAGAGGACTGTTGAGACAAACCTCATACATCCAAAGGTTTTACTTGGTCTATATGAAGAGGTCAATATTATTGAAGTGGAAATTGCCATTTTTAAGTATTTCTATCTAAGCTAAAATAGTACACAAAGGTCCATCTTTGCTGTGATTTATCTAGAAATTGTATTTCACTATAACTTTCAAGAATGTCCACCTTCTTGTATAATCAAGATGTATAATCAAAACAGAGTATGTGTGTAGTCTGTTCTTGTTCAGTCTCCAAAATGGCAGTTTGCCACAGATATGCCTTGGCTTTAAAAAATCAGAGGTTCTAAATCATGAGTTCAAAAAAGGTGAATTCACATAGAAGTATTCTGTATCTAATGAATAATGTGGGTTAGAATAACAGTAGTGTTGGGGACTTTGAAGTCAGTAACAAGGCCAGCTACCTGTAACATCATTCACAAAACTAGACGTGGCATGCTGCATGCCCACTCCAATGCTGATAAAACAGACACTGAAGTCTCAGGTAACTACCATATTTGAGCAGAACTTTGTGTCTAAAAGTTGGGGGTTATTTTGCCTCGTCATTTTTAATTTTTGTTTTGCAGGCAAATACTGAAAAGCCATCCCTAAGCAAGTCAGAACAAGCAGGGCGAAATGCTCTATTATCTGATATTACCAAAGGAAAAAAGCTCAAGAAGACTGTTACTAATGACCGAAGTGCTCCAATTCTAGACAGTAAGTATGATTCTGTATGTTGGATTTTCTGTAGGTATGAATGGTTCTACAGATCTGTAAGCAGAAAATTATTTTATATATCATCAGATGAATTGCCATGAGTGTAGGTAAAAGAAAATGCCAGAAATTGGCATAAAAATAAATTCTATTCATCGTGAATGAACAGTCAGCTGAGAAATCAAGTACTGCTTATGAAATGTGAATGCTAATTTGTTTGCTAATTCTCATAAAGTGGTTTATTTTCCTGTTTGCTTATATCAGAAAACTGTGCAAGCCCTACCAGGAGTTTTGCTGAGGTCCTGCAGCAGATCAGGCAAACAAAAACCGCGTAAGGACTGAGGAGACGACAGAGAATAAAGTGGAATTTCAGGCTCTACTTTTGCATAAACCATATAAGGATAAATGCATGCCTGGCATGACACCATTGGCTCCAGTACCACTTAGAGCAAAACCAGAGCCAGAAGCCACAGCTCTACCTGTGTGTCACTGCTGCGTGCAGTTTTGCCACTCCTGGAGTGACTCAGGGGTGTTATCTTTTTGGCTGAGCCTTGCTGCTCAGCCAGCCCAGCAGTACTGCACAAGGCAGTGACTCTACTTACCTGAATGGAAATAAGGTCTCTATCCAGCTGTTCTGCTGCTGTGTCTCACAGCATATCTAGGTATCTTGGTGCCAAGAGGAGGCTGGAGAAGCCCATGTAGCAAAAGTATTGGGAAGGCAGAACAGAAACAGGAGAAGAGTGAGGAACGCAGGCCTGTGCTGACAGAGGAATAGCATTCATTACCTAAGGAGAAAAGACACTTCTACAGACTGATAAATGTGATGCTCCTCAGCCTAGGTTTGGCCATGCAATTAAAGGCTGGACTGTGTTACGAACATGATGGCGAAAGAAGGAAGTGCCCAGAGGAGTGTGACCAAATAAAAATAATAATAATAAAAAATTAGATACAGTCCTGCAATCAGCCAGCTACTGTTTTTAAAGATTATCCCTGAATGTGAAGTTACATGTTTTGGCTATAGTAATGAGCAGGAGGGGATTAAAGGAGGGGGTAAACAGTAAGATAAAAATTATGCAGCCTATTATCTTATTTACATGAATTAACAAATCATGATGAAAGACTAAACCACGGTAGCAGCATTTCTCCAGAGGTTCACACCCTATCTGAGTCAGAGCTGAATTGAGCTGACATGCTTAAGAAAGAGAAGGATAATGTGAAACGTTCCCCCATGGATAAACTCTTCCTTTTTTCTTGGGGAAATTTTTAGAAGAGCTTCATCCACAGGTTTTAATTACATTGAAGTCAGTGAAAATTTTACCCACCCAAAGCTGTGGAAATTAAGATTCAAAGAAATTAAGCAATTGCTCTTAGCCTGTGTGGCCCAGCATCTTAGAGCTGATCTCCACAGGTATCCCAACCTGTGCACCTGCTGATTTTGCAGTGATGCTCTGAATAAGGCTCTTCTCTTTATTGTTGTTGTGGAAACACTTGCATTTTACTTTTGGCAACTCAGTTGTCACAGCAGAAATATTGACATTACAGAGAAATGGGAGAGAAAAGGAGGCTTGATAAAATAATTCCTGCCTATTTGAAGCATTAACAGTTAATGATCCTGTCACTGCACTTCTGAACCTACAGAAATGGCATCTCCTTTCCTACTAGGCTTTCTTTAAATAAGTAAATATGTTGCAATATCATCAATAATGAGAGAATTCTGTGCATTCCAAGCAGTGATCCCCAGAGGCACCTTCAAGGGGAAGGACATTCTGCTGTACTCCTTCCTTCACTTTTTCCCATGAGATTGCCCTGTCTCTGCTTATGGAGAAGTAGAGGGGAAGGATGGGAGAGCAAAAGTACAAAGAAACAGGAAGAAGCAACTAAGGTGCTAACAAAGACTACATTATATTCTCAGAGGTCCCATCCATGCTCAGTTCCAAATCCTCAGCAGCAATTGGCTCTGCTCTTCAGTCTAGAGCAGACTAAGGTGATGGCTTAATAAAACACAGAGGCTATGGTTATTATGGTTACTGCACCAGCTCCTCTACGGTGCAGTGGTGGTGTTGATGATGGTACCTGTGATGATCCAAACCTTGTGTGTTTTGAAAGTTCATCCATTTTTCCCCAGATACAAGTATTACTCTAATGAAAGAGGTGACTTGGCAGGACCAGTCTTCTTCACTAATACGGGGGATCTTTTTCCCAACAGAACCCAAAGGATCTGGTGGAGGTGGCGGTGGTGGCTTTGGAGGAGGTGGCAGTGGCAGCAGCGGGGGTTTTGGTGGTGGCAGTGGTGGCAGCTTCGGTGGCGGTGGACCACCTGGCCTTGGAGGCCTTTTTCAAGCAGGAATGCCAAAGCTCAGATGTACTGCAAGTCGAGATGCTGGTAAGAAAGACCTTGAATTTCCAGTGTGAAAAAATGCTTAAAACCTTCATAGCACTGCAATAAATTACCTGCTGGGATCGAGGAAGCCATCAAATATCATAGGCATATATATCATAGGCAAATATATCATAGGCAAATTTTCAATTTGAATCTTGTTTTATTCTTACTATTAGGTTTTATGAGGGAGAAGCCAGACTCCCTTTCCACCCATCCTCCTCGTTATTGATGAAAACTAAAGATCTTGGTAGTGTTGAATGGCTACCTGCAAAGATTACATCCTACCTTGGCTGTTAGGTGTGCAGGAACAGAGGAGGATCCAGGCTAAATCTTTCTCATGCACCAGGAAAAAGGATCAATTTTCCAAATGGAAAAGCTGACTTGTGTCAGCTCCTCAACAGCATGATTTGCTGCTTAGGGAGTGCATGAGGCATCCCAGCTGGCTGGTACACACACTGCAGATGGAGGCTTGTCTGGAGTGTGCTTCTGGCTGACCAAACAGCTGCCCCAAGCCTCATGCCCTTTTAAACAAAGGACATCTGGGGCCACTGAATTTTTTAAGTTTACGGACATAGGATTCCATACTTGCTGAAGAAGTTCTAGGCAATGGGGGTTGTAGAGTGTTACAAATATTACCTATTTAATATCTTAACATAATTTTTCAGCAAATGTGTACAAAACAGTCTCTCAGAGCTGGTATTTTCTATTGTGTCACAGTTTATTTTTGGGAATTTGTATTAATACAAAAGTTCCTGGCATTGCAAAACAGTACTTGTGAAGTGCAGGGCCAGCTGCCTTCTTCCTGATGTGCACAACTATATCCTTAGATCACAGCTACTAGAAAAGGCTGAAAAGAGCCTTTTGCTGAACTTTTGTTGTTAAATGTAATTTAAAACCTAAGATGTCTTTGCTCTCAGGTTAATGGTATTCAGTACTTGTTCTTCACCATTTCTTCCCTACCTGTTTATTGCTTGCTGTATGATGGCTGCATCACTTGTGTTACTTTGTGGCCACTTAACTCCTGCCTCATAAGCAGTATCAGGATGTCACCTGGTACTCTGGAGTGGCTTCCCGATGGTACCGGAGTTGGGGCTGAGCGGCAAGGCAGGGGTGCTCCGCGCCGGGCTGCGCCCTGGCCACTCGCAGAGCCTGGGGACGCGGCCCGTTTGGAACCGCAGCCCCGGTGCGACGGTGCTGATGTTCCCTCTCCTGTGTCCG
>VXBB01008389.1:2334241-2355155 GCA_013399915.1 Illadopsis cleaveri
AACATCTCGCTGGGGTCGTGTCCGGCGCCCGGCGGGGGTCGCTCCGGACCGCTGCCCCCGCCGCCCGGCGAGAGGCCGCCGCCGCCCGTCAGAGACCCGCCCGGCCGCTCAGGTAGGGAGCGGGGACAGGTGGCACGGGGAGAGAGTGCTTTGGCCGGGACAGGTGGCACCGGGCCGAAGGCACTTTGGCCAGCTTCACATTCACAACAAACACATCCCAGGATGACATCCCTGTTCGGCACTAGGGATTCTGCAGTTGGAAGCGAGGGTTTATGGGCATGACGGTGCTTAAGGAAAGCCAAAGTACATCACCAGTGTGCTCACGTGTACTTTTACCGATCTTGGTAACTTTCTTTATAGTCACTGTAATTGAAAAGGGTTGCAAACGGATTTCCCCATTATGTTCTTTGATGCAAAGAAGCTTCTGGTAAAGTGACAGCATCTGACTTCCTGAGTCAACCAGCGTGAGTTAATGGTTGTGTTCTCACGAGTGGAGGTTTGTGGAACCTGACCTTCTACGTGTTTGGAGACACACACACTGTCAAATACAAATAGCTTTAATAAAAGACCTGGCCAACAGCTGTTAAATGTAATAGCACTTGTTACAGCGTGACTAAGTGTTGTTACTTACCATATGTAGATATCAAATTAGACTAAAAGTAGAATTGTCTCCTTTGAGCAATTTCATAATGTACTTTGTCCTCTGTGACAACTATTGTTCATAACTTTTAAGAATTGCACATCATTACTCAGCTCTCTGATACCTGACAGTTGTCCTTTTGGAGATGAGAGAATTTAGGCACAATCGAGCCCTGTAACATCAGGTGGAGAAAAGCATTACACAGAAGATACTGCTAGGAAACTCCATAGAGTTGCCTTTCATTTCATCCTTTGAATAAACTCAGAAATCATCTTTAGCCTGCCCAGTCCTAGACAATAGAAACGAATGTCATGGGAGCTCTCACAGACAGCTATGTTGCTTTTCAGCTCCTTGAACCAGCCTGGATCTCCAACACCTACAGCATCAGTGCAGCTACAGGAAATAGTGGCCCTGAAACTGTGCTTTGTGCAGCTGGTTGCCATCCCAGAGGATGGCACAATGCTAGTGCAGCCTGCAATAAATAAATCAGAGAAATCTCATTACAGTTGACAGGGGAGATGGATCAAAGTTACAGAGATTCAGTCACTTACTTCCAAGAGTTTGTTCTGTGATGGCCTTGGCTTCTGTCAGTGCTTTCCTGGTTAATCCTTTTCTGAGGCAAAGGGTCAGCTGGTTTTAGTAAACCTGCACTAACTTTCTTCTGGCTTAAGTCTGGCTCAGTAAGTAGAAGGAAGTTGTAGCAATACATTTTAAACATAAATACACCTATTCTGCAGCAGTTCAGTATAGACAATGGAGTTCAGCTATGTTTAGAGAGAGTAAGCAGAACTATCCTGAAAGTTGCTGAATGCTTCTCATTCTTTGAAACCATTCCCTGAAGGCAAACTTTAGTAATTTGTAAAACAAGAAGGGGAGCAAAAATACACAAAGTACACCATATTTCTTGAAACATTTCAGTGCTTCCTGGAGGCACAATATCTACTGCTCTCTTTTTCAAAGTCTCTTTTTCTCTTTTCTATCCACTTGTTTGTATTCTCTCTTTTTCTCTTTTCTATCTACATGTCTGTAGATAGATTTCATCAAGACAGGGAAGCATTTATTGAAAATTAACATAATTGTCAGTTGCCCAATTACGCCAAACAGAGGTAGTGAGACTTTTGAACATGCGTAACTCTCCACACCCTCTGCTTCACCTTCTTGTGTCCTAACCATGGGCACTTCTCTTCCTGGCAGAAGCAGCTTTTGTCTCTTTATGTGCTTTTCTCCTAGAAGCACCCTTCCCCTGCCCTCAGGACAGCCCTCGCTCTGTATTACATAGGCTGTGCCTTCATATTTGACCTGTCACGTCCATGCCAGTTACACATACACAAACACTGGAAATGCCAGTCTGTGGGAGGTCTGTTTCCAGTTTACAGGGAGATGGATATGCTCCAACTACTGAAAAACCTGTCACGCAGCTCATTTGTTTATAAATGAGTGAGCTGATGAGCTGCTGCTTAACGCAGCCACTCCTGGGCAGAGCTCCTGTGTGTGCCACCACAGACCCTGACTGTGACATCCAGAGGGGATCACCCCTATGGACAAGGAGCCTCTGAAGGTAGCAGGTGTCTTCTGCTACATGTCCTCTTGCCTTGCAATGGTACACAGAAAGGAAATGCATTACGGTTCAGACCTCCAGAGCACCCTGAATTCTAGCTGTGACTTCTGCTTGTTGTGGCCGCTGTTAATTTAGAGTGGTTTAAAAGTAGCTTTAAGGACCAGGACCTCTACAGAGGCTTCTGTAGCTGAGGGGAATGGGAACATGGACGCTGCAGTGTATTTATGTTTAGATACATGCTGCTCCTCTGAGCTGTACTCTCCAAATCAGCACCAAATCCCCAGAGAGCCCTGGAGAGCAGGGAAGTGTGTGCTGAGGGCCATTACCCCTTGGGGCCAAGGGTCCTAAAACAGCCCTTTTTGTTAGCGGGAGGCCTTGGGATGCCAGCAGTGGCTTTCCACTGGCAGAGTAACCCCTGGTGTTAACAGCATTTGTGTGCTTGCTTCTTGCCTTGCTCTAGGCCCGCTCCCACCACCTCCTCCCATAAGCAGGAATGGAAGCACTTCGAGGGCTTTGCCTGCCACTCCCCAGCTGCCTTCCCGGGCAGGGCTGGACAGCCAGAGAGGAGGAGGACCACGACCTCCGCTTCCCCCCGACCGGCCGGGCTCGGCAGCGCCGCCGCCACCGCCGCCACCGTCAGCAGCTGTCAGAAACGGCTTCCAGGATCCAGGTGATGGTGAGCCATCCTCCCTGCTGTTTGCCCTCCATAGAGAAGGTGTAGTAGGTGTAGGGCTTTTAGCCCTAATACCTCAGAAAAGGTTTGGGATAGAGACATTGTTTCTAGCGCCAACCTTTGATTTCTGACCAACAGAGGTGTCACTTGGGTCTCAATTAAACCTGGCAAGTAAGAACTACTTGAACTAGTAGTAAGAACTACTACTTCTATGCTAGCTCCATACATAGAGCAGAATTGCAAAGTCATCAATACAGTCTCCAAAATTACCCTTTGAAAAATACCCTGAAAAAAGGAAGGGAATTGTTTCAATTCTAATATGAATTCAAATCACAACTACACTGACACTTTGAAAGTCGGAACAAGTTAAGATGACTCAAAAGCTGAAAGCTGAAAAACAGATGAGGGAAGAGATTGTCAGAACATTTCTGAAAATACCAAGTATCTATTTCTGTTAGTGTTTATTAAAAAGATGAAGTCCAAGATTGCTGTGTTTTAAACATTCGTCATGCTTTTCTTTTTAATTGTTTTCTATTTGCATAAAACAGATAAAGTCTTCAGCTAATTACAGGAGGCCAAAATTGGTATTCCTGACATTTGTAAGATTAGAAAAAAGCAAACAGAAAATGAAACTATAACTCATGCTTTTGAAACATCTTCACACATCAGGTAAGGCAGAAGGATCACAGGCATATTTCTTCCTACACAAGTCATTTCCAGGGTTCAGAATATGCAGCTCCTTTACACACTGATTTCTGATTGCAACCATTGGGAGTAAACATAGAAAAACTGGATCCTGCAAATAACCACGTGTACAAGTGCCAGGTGGAATTTTCTTAGCTGTTCGTTACATTCTGCAGTAAAATACAGCAATATCGCAAGAAAGTTATGGTTGCAAAGTCCTGAAGCAAGCAAGTGAAGAAATGACAAAATTTAAATTAGCCCACACTTTCTTCCCTAGGCTTTCAAAATCAGGTGCAGAGCTCTTGGAACATTTCCTATTGTTTCAATGAAGAAACTGGTCAGCTTGCTTTATTTAGAATTCTATAGACTCAGTAAGTACAGCAAAAGGGCCTCTGTAGTCTAAAGAGATATTGGTTCAAGTGATGCATTTTTCCATTTTTGACACTAGTTATATACAGGATTCTTGATCATTAATTTTAGCATAATGGTTATTTTTCTTCTTCCAGTATAAGTATTAAGAGAGAAAAAACAGTGCTTTTAGGAGTATGCTTTAAATTATGCTTTTGAGCTCAGTATATCAATGACACACGAATATTGATAAATTCTATACCAGGAACAAAATACTGTTCTGAAGGAGGAGAAACTAGGCAGTTGTGGTAGCACATATATATGTTTGTGTCTCTGTGTGTGTTTAATTATGGCTGTTTTCCTGATCTGTGATTTTGCATTAAATTGGCAAAATGGTCAGTTAAAGTTGATAAAAATTTTCATTCTCAAATTAACCTAAAGCATCATCTTCCCTGACTTCCTCATAGAATGCTGGTACCATACTCAGCTGTGTAAGCATTTTGCAATATAAAACATACATTAAACATGATGTCAATGTCAATTTACTTTCCTAAGCTGTGTCAAAAAACTAATGAGTAAATTGCATGGGATTTTTTTCAGATGAATGGGAAAGCAGATTTTCTTTTCATCCGATATCTGATTTGCCACCTCCGGAGCCATATGTACCCATGAACAGAAGTTATCCCAGTAAACTAGCAAGAAATGACAGTAGAGGTAAGTTAGAATTTCAGCGTATTGTCCTAAAACCAATGTGCATGGGGAAGAGTCTGTATGCTGAGGTTTCCAGATTTCTCAGGCTAAAAATCTGGTCATCCTTCCTCACCACAGAGGAAAAGCTAAATGCACGTTCACAGGTACAAGCCCTCTAAAACTTTTTGAGTGGGAAATTGTTTGTTTTTTAAGTCGAAACATGTACTCTAAATGACCAGCTCTGCCATTATAGTCATCCCTTCTGCTCCAGGCAGAACCACAGAAGCCCTCAGGATTTTCACCTCATTTCCCATCTAAATTCATGCACAACTGATTTATTTTTGTGCCAGCATCATCCTTGAGTTTAGTTTTCCTCTCTTCTTGTGTGTTAAACTCCTCATGTTTTTTAAGACAACAGTCATATCCTCCTCTCAGTTTTTATTTTGCTGGGCTGATTGAATCCGGATGTACTACACTCTGCTTCCAAGCCACGTTCTCTGATCATCAGAGCTCCTTAGGTGTACATTTCTGATTGTTTTTTGTCTTTTCCAATCAGTGCTACGTGCTGTTCCAGCTAAGGTTTCAAACATGTCTTCTACAGCAGTGTGAATGTTTCCTATCTTCTTTAATGGTATTTTGCCTGATACACCCAAGGATCAATTACTTCTTTCACAACCAGTGACACTGGTGGCTCATAGTTATCCTGTAACCATCTGTGTACTCAGATGTTTCTCTCCTGTTTCCAGATGAAGTTTTGGTTTGAAACAGAGATTCCTGTTAGTCTCTGACTCTTCACTTTGCCCTGTTAGCTTTCATCTCATTTGTATTTCCACAAAGGAGAGCAAAGTAACATATGCATATTTTTGTGTTTCCTTTTATGAGTTTGCTATGGAAATCTTCATATAGGGAAAAATATTAAGAGCTTGGAAATTTTACTGTGTTTAGAGCTTGCCACTTTTTGTTGAGATTTGCATGTATTGCAAGTAGCACTGAGAGGTTGTGTGTTCACATAAATAGTAAGGCTAACAAGAACTATCAGTCTGCTCTGGGAAGGGGACATTGGACCAAAATAGATGTCCTTTCCTGGCATTAGGGATAGCATTAGTTAAAAACGTTATTCTACAGTGTTTGAAGTTCTGATGTTGTTTAATAAACTAACCAGAAACTCTACAAAGTTATCTATTTTTTTTTTTTTAAATGGCCAGGCATAAAAATTAGTAGATCTTCACCAGTTACTGAATTAATTGCTTGGATGAAAACTCCCACTTCAAAAGAAGGAGTATTCCAGAAGGAGTAACACAAAAAAACCTTCTTTCTCTTTTAGGTGGGTCTGTGCGAAAAGAAAGAGGTGCCCCACCGCTCCCGCCTATACCAAGGTGAAATGGGTTCTTGCCCATCTTTGGGTGACATCTGTTCTCAAGTTCCTTTGAGTCAGCTCTCCTGTCCACATGACTGGGAAGTTTTCTGTCTTGATTGATTTCCACTTTTGGCTTGTCAGCTGGGACAAACATCAGTCTATTACAAAAGTAATAGATGTGGCTTATGGACTATAGTTGCTCAAAGCTATGAATTTTATTCGCTTAAACTGCAGGCATTTTGTGTGGACCCTACAGAACATGTGTGCATCATGCTTACGGTGTCCAGCCCCATCCCCTGGAGAGCACCGTGGGAGGTCTGGCTTTGAATTTGATAGAGCTTGAACAAAGCTGTTCCGTTCCCTTTGGGTACAGTAGCTGTATTATTTTAATGATAAAGTATTTGATGTTTAAAAAAACAGTTGCTGGGTAAAAAGTGTAGCCAAGAGTCCCGTGGATCCTTCTTTGCATGCCTAACTCAACCTATCTGCTTCTGCAAGCCATAGACCTGCTACATGGTGACAAAGAGTTCATCTTTAACTGTTTCACTTCAGCTTAGTCAAGCAAATCGTAAACAATTCACAGCACATCGTGCCTTAAGGTCTCCGGCCTTGTTTTTATCTGCAGAGAGTCTTCCAAAGAAAAGCACAAGTGAAGAATTCATCAGCATAAAAATATATTTTTTTTAACCCTCTTTCCTATTTTTTAAAAGTGTTATGTGTTCTGTGACCTAATTCTCTCCTACTCTTGTGTGCAGCAACCCAGATCATGTCATTTGTGCCCTGGATTCCTGTAATGCCCTCTGCCTGATACTGCATGTGAAGAGTCCTCAGAAAGCAGTCCAAGTGCAAACACAGCAGTTATTGTAGTTGCAGGCTCCTCCTGTAAAGCATCACTAATGCCAGTGCTCCACAGACTGCTTTCCAGTTGTTTCTTTGGTACAACTAAATGATGGGGTTTGACTTAAAAAGCTTCTTGGCACTTAGGTCACAAGTCTCAGAGAGCTTGTGCTTGACTTCCATTACAGTAGAGCAGCCAAGGTCAAAAACGTTCCTCAGTGAAAGCCCTTTGATGTTGTGAGGGGGGTCTGGTGTTTGTACATTCCAGTGGGAGCATCCAAAATTTACTGTGTGCACTGGTTCAAGAGAAATGGAAAGATGTGGTCTTCTGAGTGGGCCATGAAGCTGGTCCTTTCAAACTTTGCTGAAAGGAGTCTCTGCAGAGAGCTGCAAGGCTTACATTGATAGAAGAAAGAGGAAAGTATTCTAACATTGTGGCAAGTGGTTAATATGTTTAATGGCTTTTAAATTTTGTATGTGAGAAAATAGCTCATTGTATGAGTGAATTTTACAAGTGGATCTAAGTGTGTGTAAAATGCCTTTGGAAATTAGAGGAAGATGATAATTTTGGACTTGAAATATTGGTGAATGATAGCTCTTTGGTAATTGGACCTCTGAAGTTTAGCTCTGAAAGATGTCTCCTCAGTCTGATCAGCAGTACGTTTCTTTAGTATGTTCCTTGGGATCCCTACCAAGCATGTGTCAGCAGCCATGCTTCACAGGTGTTGCTCAAAAAAACCCAAAATAAAACATAGAAACTAGTCATGTAGGTTAAGAAAATGTTTCCCTAGCATGGGAGACATGATCCTAAGTACACTCTGTGGCTAAAATGTGGTCAGTCCTTGAAAATCTAGGGAATTTAGCCAAAGAGAGTCTGGACCCTGCTGAAATGTCTGTGCATCACAGGGCTTTTTGCTCTGTCTGTCAGTGGGGAGGGGCAGATCCACTTTCTGCGTGGCAGAACATTGAAGGTGATGAGACTAGAGTTCGATTTGGCCAGATCAAATTTAATTTGGTCTTTTCAGTGTTTGTTTACAAAATCTTGTTAGCTGTGGTAGCATTTGATTTTGTACCTGTTTTTTACGTTTTTGTATCTAATGACCTATTTTAAGTTACTGTTTATGGTCTTGAACCTGCAATTAAATGCGCAGGCGCAGGGATGTACCTACATCCAGTTGCAGGATCGTGGCTGTAAGAGTTTCTTAAACAGATTCTGGTGGGACCTCCATGTGACAGGTGCACCTTGGGATCAAACCTGGCACAGTGCTGAATTTGTATATGTATTTTGTGGATGTCACTTAAAGTGCCTGTCTCTTTGGGATATTATTTTGTGAATAGAAGTCCAAATAAGATTTTTAGGATAATAACTTAAGGGATAAATTATTGTATTCATATTTTTAAACTGAAGCACTTAATACCTTTCTAAGGATCAATATTTTGAATTAAGAATACAATATTTTCAGTATCTTGACCTGCCAAATCCTTGTTAATATCCAAATAGCTATGCAGCCAAAAAAAGAAAAACAACCCAACCCTCCAGAAATCATATCTTTTTTATAACTTACCTGCTTCCAACATGATTTTTTTACTTTGGTAAGTCAATGAAAATGCTGCCCAGTGTTCTGTCAATTCTCTATATCATTCAAAGTATCTTGTATTTGATTGTTTCAGCAAGGTTTTCTGACTAGAAATCTGGACCACTACCAAAGACTTGGAAAACCAGCTTCAGTTTCAGTTTAAAATGTGCCATGTAAAAGGCTCCCAGATAACAAACCAAGAATCCTGAACTGCTTAGGTTTTTGCAATTCTTTTTTACTCTAGAAACCTCTTCAGAATAGATGTTTGGCATACATGTAAAATAGCTTAATACTGCAGAAAGGGGCATTTTTGTTCACATAACAACAGTGCCTCCATTTATATGTTTTGCTGTAAAAGTCCCTAAATATATTCCAGAACAATGCAGCATTTTATCATTCAATATATTGCTTCATGTAGCAGTAGCTATTTACAATATCATCAGTATTAAAGTATTTATTTCACTATGAAGTGTTTAAAAAGAGTAATACAAAACAGGTTGAATCAATGGTGCCTTATGTCTTTTTTAGTCAACTTTTCTGTGTCTCAATAGAAGAATTAATAGACTTTGCTCCTCCAGGTCCTAACTAAATAGTGCCGACAGTAGCATTTTACAGTGTTTGAGCCAAGCCCTGCTGTTGTTGTGTGCTCAATCTGCTGACTCCAGGTGGAGCTCAGTGTGTGGAGAGGCCATGGACCAGTGTGTAGGTGAGGTGTATGTGGGCACTGGTTGGCTTCACAATCAGTTGCTAGTATTGCTCTCAAAATTTAGACCTGTCCCAAACCTAGCACTGCTGTTAGCCCAGCTGACTTCAGTGTGGTTGCATAGGTTACAGAACTAAATTTCATTCACTGCTTGCATATAACATTTGCTGGGTTTGTTTTGTTGGCATTGTATTATAAACCCTCACACCTCAACCTATCTTCATGTGTTATCACTGAGGCTCACACTGTGTGACAACGGGCATGGATGTTCATTTTTGTTTAATTCAACTCCATAAATAAAATGAGAATAACTTTTGTACCATGTAAAAATAATTTCTCCTCTATATTTTTGGAAGTACATGTTATGTTTGTTACGACTTTCTGCACCAGCCAGTGGGGAAGAGGTCACAGTGATGAATGTTCAGAGTTGTTAAAGGAAACTCAGCTTGTGATTCAGGAAGTGTATATTTCTGTAAATGAAATAAGTAACATTGCAAAGTTCTTGTTTAAAAGCCAGCATTTCCCAACACTAAAAGAATCATAAGTTTGGTGGGTTTTTTCTGCAAGACAGCACTGTGTTGTCACTTAAAAAACTGGACAGTAGTTTCTCCTTGCAGCATCATCTGTTTGCATGACACTTGTGGAAGTAGATCTGTCTTGGAGCAAAGGATAAAGGAGCTAAACTGCTATCATGCATCACATGTATTGTAACACAACAATCTTCTGTACCGAAGTATGGAAATAGAAAAGGTACTTTTTGCCTTGGAGGTAAAGAATGGAGTGATCAAGCTGAGATTATTTCAAACAGAACATCAAATGCCGAGAGACCTAGAGAGGGCTCCTTGGCCACAAGGAAAAGAGAAGATTGCTCAAGGAAATAAAAACCAATTGGCTGAATGTTGTTACCAGTACTACATTAAAAATTACTGTGTAAGATGTGCATTTTGTAGTTCCACATCGCAGTGGTATGAACACCTTTATCTCACAGCTGGGTGTAAACAACCTGTTACAGCGGTACATTGACTCCATGTAACACAGATTGTGTGAGCTTTAGTCTTTTAAACAGTATGCACCAGAAAATTAGGAGAATCTCTCACCTGAGATATCCAGGAGCACTTTGAGTTCAAATTCATGGAATGGTTCTTCATGTACATTGGAAGAAAACAGGGATCTTGTAGCCTGTTAGATGGATGTGTTTGGAGCCTTCAGTTAAAATTTAAACTGGAGCATTGGCAAAGAGGGGAGTATTGGAATAACGCAGGCAGAAGCAGGGCATGTGTGTATGGTCTCAGTGAGTATGCAGCAGGTAGGTATGCAGATTAAAAAAGCAAAAATGGAAACCGCATGTTTTAAGGGAATAACCATTTATGTATGTTGCCATTTTGAAATGCAGTTTGTCTGTGATAAATACTCCTTAGCGTAAACTAATGCATACAGAGGAAGATATCTAAATTTGGACTTCCAAAGCCACACAAGAGAGAGGGAAACATAAAACAGGTTGAGCAGAAAGTAACATTTTCTATCAGATGCTTAAAGTTTGAGCTTTTTATAAAATATTAATCTAGTTCTGTGAATTTTTTGCTTAACATCTATTTTGTACGTGATTTTGTTCTCCTTATTTTTCTGTCCTATACCAAATAAATTTTACTTTTATTTAATTGGTGGTGCAGACTGTTACATTGTGGACAAACACAGTTACTTCTTTGACAAAAGCACATGTTGGCTTTAGCAGGAGTGTAGCAGTGAGCCTGGCAGGAGCTGGGTGAGCTGTTCCCCACCTCTCCTGTCTGCCATTGGACAGAAGCACAGGAGTAATGCTCAGAGGACTTCGGTCCTACATACGATGAAGGACACCTGCAGATAAGGAGAAAAATGAGTTTACTTTAGGATAAAGAATGATTGAAAACCAGTGGTTCGTGATGCTGTACTTGCAGGTGGCTATTGGGTCACCTGTGGTCATGGGCTCTTGGCAGGGCAAGCTAGGCACTTGCCAGGGGAAGATGACATGGAAAATCACTGTAGTTAGTGTAGATTTCTGTTTGTTGTGTCTCCACTCACAAGGCAGAAAGCTGCCAGGGAATAAGAAACAAATAAACCCCTCCTTTTGACTTTGGAGCCCTGTTCCTTATCACAGGTGTTAAGCTTTTCAGATAATTTGGACCAGGTTGATCAAAGAAAGACACTTGGATAAAAGTCCACAGGAGGTTCAAACTCAGGTTGCACTTCCAGCTTCTCGTTAGAAGGGTCATTTAAAAAGCTAAAAAGCTCTGTGCAGTTACTCATCTATTTTGCAAAGACTTAAGCATCAGGTTTACTCTTATGCAGGTTGTGGATCCTTTGACACCTCTGGGGACTGCTTGTTGATACCTTCATTTTACAGACTGACTGAGACAAAGACCACTTTCTTAGAAGGCCACCAACCCTTGTGTAGCCTGAAGACCCAGCAATCCTGGTGCCTGGGCTATAGAAACAGGGAAACCGTGATGGAGAGTGGGGGGAAGCTGGTGAGCTATAAAGGAGCTGGCTTAGCAGGCCATGAGACCTTTGTTTGCAGATCTCAGTGGCAATAGCCTTGAGTGAGAACACAGAGGTATGAATCTAATCATCAGCTAGTAGGACTGTCTATCACATGTTTTACCAAAGAAAACATGTTTTTTTCTGATTTTCAAGAAATCAAATCACTTGCTTGGCTTCAGGAAGAGGAAACTGAGTTGAGCATTCTGTGACCTTGTCACAACCACAACATAGTCCTTCCTTCATTTAACTCAACAAATGCTGTTGATTTAAAAGAAACGTGTGGACTACCGTGTAAAACAGTTCTGACTGCTCCCTGCTGGAAGGCTCATGTTGCACACAGCACACATAAAAATATGCAACTCCTTTGATCATGGTTCAGCAATTTCCAATGACCTTCCTCCCTCCTATGCACAGGCTGCTCCCCTCTGCCCTCTTGCCCAGTCTGACTCCATTTTACACTGAACATTGTAATTTAGTCCCAGCAAATTACTGATTTTGGAACTAAATATTGCCCCATACATCTCTGTAAAACACTTAGTATATTATTTAGATTAACTAATGAAATAGATCATTGGCAATCAAACTCTTAACCTATCTAAAAGTTCAACAGCAGTCCAGGTACAGAAGCAATCCTGAGGAAAGGATGACTGTCACAAAAATATTTTGGTTAAACAGAAAATAGTTGCTGCTAACATTACCTTGTGTCCAATATCTGTCTACTGAACAACAACATCAGTTCATCTCTTCTTTAATCTTAAAACGTATTTGTGGCTTAAGATATATGACTTCGGCAAAAGCAACATTCAAAGTGTAAAATAGCAATCTCTCATGAAAGCTGTCTGTATGATACGGCAATAAGGCTCTTCTCATTCCCATCGTTTTTCCTTTTTGTTATTACCACTCTTCTTTTTTCCTGCAGATAAAAAGTTTTTTCTTCAAGAATGCTGATTAGCCTACATAAATACATTTCTCATTTTCAAAATGGGATTCTTCTTTTTATATATATTTTTTTATTTTTTTTTTTTTCTNTTTTTTTTTTTTTTTTTTTTTTCTAGAATACAGGAGATACCTCTGCTTAGGCGTCTGTAAGTTAAAGGTGGACAGAGAGGGCTGTTGGTTGCTGTCCATCCTTTCTCTCTCCAAAGCAGGAACTGGTGATCTCTCCCTGCAGCTGGGGCAGGGCTTTATCACTGTGCAATGCCCTTCCCAAAGGGGACCACTTCGGCTACCTTTTGCATGTGCCTATGTGCAAAAGTTTTTTGGCTCCAGCCTGGTGTGAACACTGTACACGATAAGGCCTGAAACCAGTTCCCTTCTGAAAATGTTTTGGTACTCATGCACAGATGGCTGTTTAAGCAGTGGATGTTGGGTGTTACCCAATTGAAGGAAGCATTCATGTATACAGGGATCTAAAAATGAGTCATTCCTGTCCTTCTCCCTTCTAGCAGAAGTTTTAGTAAATTCAGAGTTACTGGTGAGCCCTCGTGTGCCCTGGGGAGCAGCAGAGCCCCTGCATCTGAAGGCTGAGCACTACCAAGCCATGAGAGCAAAAGGCAGCTGAAGCAATCAGAGCACTATGGAGAGAACAAGGTAAAGGCTGTGGGTGAAAGGCCAGGCTGAACCCCCAGCCTCTGTCATAGGTATTTTGATACTGGAACTACTGTACCTTGTAGATAACATCATTGTGCTGTTTGTCAGAGACTGCAGAGCCTGTCAGTACTTTCTGTGCTGTCACAAAACCAGCCCTCACTGCAAACTGCTGAAATGCTTCTGTTGAAGTTTTATCCCCTCCTTACTTAGAACAGAAACTTTCACTTCTGCTATTTGACCAGAAGCTTGGGTGCCTTATGAAACCTAGGAACCATTTTTTGAAAACATAGAGATACATGATCCTTTCCTCTAAATATATACTTTCATCTCCTGAACTGTGCCTGCAGGAGTGCTGCTGTGCTTTCATCCAAGTGCCAGTCAACTGTGGGGCTGGTATGCTTGCTCCAGTTTATTGCTGATTTAAAAACAATACTCTGCTGTGTGCTGTAAGAGAATTGCCCTCTGTGCCAGAACCTTCATTCCCCCCTCTCTTATACATATGGCCACTTGTGAGCAAGGGGAGGAATTTTAAATTTATTTTTTAGCTGGGACCGTGTCTCATCTAAGTGCAAGCATGCATCAGAACATGAGAAGCCTTGTGTGTTTGTTTTTAACCAAGCAGGTGGGAACAGGTGTGATGCACGCCCAGCCTGGCAGTTCTCCCTGTGCGGCAGATGCTCGTTCCCGGGGCAGCGCGGGGAGCTCCCGGTGCCGCGGCCGCGCGGTGTCGCCGTGGGCGCGCAGTGCCTCGCGGCCGTGCCACCGGGAGAGGCTCCCGGGCGGCCGCGGGGACCCGGCCACGGGGACCTGGCCACGGGGTCAGCGGGAATGTTCCCCGCCGTCCCACGGCCTGCGTGACCCGCGACTCGCCAGCCCTGCTCCTCGTGCCCGACTACTCACAGCTGAGCCGCCGCCCCGGTGGAAGGTGTCCCTGCCCGTGGCGGGGAGGATGCATTAAAAACACGATCTTTAAGGTCCCTTCCAACCCAAACCATTCTGTAAGGCATTTCAGCGTTTTAGGAATACTACGCGCTGTTTCACCACAGCGATTTCACTCCAGCTGCATCCGGGCTGACTCTTCATGGAGTTACACAGTTCTTAGGCAAGTCAAATTCCAGAATTGGCATTAAAATGATGCAACAGAATAATACACCTGACTACTCAGTTTCAGTTCAACAGAAAGCAGCACACTATTAGACCTAAATAAATCAAGTCTTTAGCTAATAAAGTTTAATTGCAGCTGGAGGAGGAGCTAAGAATTAAAACAAAATACCTTTTTTAATTGAAATGCCAAGTGGAAGTAACAGAGAGCTGTAAGAAAGTTACTTTGTCAATATTGCAGTCTTAAAAATCAGTACTTACTCAAATAGTTAAGAAAGAAAGTTCTTTGTATTGTTGTTGGCCATTAATTTAAATGTAGTGACAAATTGCTGAACATAATGAGGAAAAGGTACAGTAGCTTTCTGCTAGAGAATTCAGGAAGAAGAGGGTTTGTTAATACAGTCCTGTGACACAGTAACAAGAAGGATTTAGTGGGGTAGTAGTGGTGAAATGAATATGAAATAAATAAACAAAAACCCATTGGATTTCTATCACAAGAAACAATACACTGCAATCTATACATTTGATAGACAACATTTAAATTGTGATTTGTGTAAGTAATAAATAGTGGCTTGCAAAATGGTGGGATATGGTGTGACCATATGGAAACCTAGTATGTGGAGAGACTATGGAGATGTGGGTCACATTCTGAAAATATTTCCAAAGCTTTTAATTTGTGATTCCAAGATTGGTTTTGTGGGTTGTTTGGGTTGGTTTGCTGGGTTTTTTTAAGCAGGGATTGGTATATTTGGTGGGATTTCTTTACTAATCAGTTGCTTGCTGAATAAGCAACAGCTGCAGCAGGTGACACACCAGAAGCATCTCATTTAAGCACTGCAGCTTGCTTTAAAATGGTTTTCCTAAGCAAAGCAGCATCTTCTAACTTGTGTGTAGCACTGATAGCTCTCCTGGTTTTGTTAAATTATTTTGGTTGGGACTTTGGGTTGTGGGGTTTTTTGAGGATTCAGGCCAAATTTGAGTACTCTTCCAGTGACTGAGCACTCAGAGTACTGAGAACATGTAAGTAATAAGCTCCCTATGCCAAAATGAGTGAATAGGTTTTCTTAGGTTGAGGAAGAGCTGTAACTCTTATGCCCTGTTCTTAATAATTTTACCACATACTGTTAGTCTGTTAGTGTACAGTAGATACAGATCTAACCATAGTATGAAACAAATGGACAAAACTTGATGATGATTTTCCAGATAAAACATAAAACATTTGTAATCTGTGAGAGTGATTTTTTTTTTAATTTTTTTTTTTTTTTATTTCTGCATATTTTTCCCCAGTTGGACTGGTTAACTATGTAACTAATTTTTGAGTACTTGCATTCTTGCATTTGAGTTTAGCACACTTACCCTCTTGCTGAGCCAAGTAAAAGGTTGATGCCCTAGCACTAAGGATGGAATTTGTATGTTTGGGAGGTATCTTCAACACTGTTTTGTCTCCCCTGAAAGCAGTTTCAGAAAAAACTTCTAGTATTGAAATCACATGGGGTTATTCTGAACTTTAATTAATTCCATGTAATTTAATTTGAACTTTTATTTTTTGCTTTAGAGAGGTGAATTTCACCGTGGACAGTGTTTACTAGGCTTAATTTCTAGAGCAGTCTATTTCAACACACATGAACGTACATAATTATTGCCAAAGTCTTAGTTTGACTTTCTGCAATCTGTCTGTACTAGCTTAATGTATTTTCTTTTGGCAGATACAGTATTTTGAAGACTATAATTGCACCTTCAGTTCTGTGGAGTTGTCTCAGCCACAGAACAAAGTGGAATTGAATGGGTGAGTGCAGTACAGTAAACATGGTTTCAAAACCAGCTCGAACATACACACTGTCTTACAAAAGATGCCATATGAAAAATACCAATTAAGTTCCCGTAACCAACGCAGATAATGAGGTGGACTACTGCGAAATTATAGATGAGCTGATAAATTGCTTTCTTAAGACGGAAGATCTTTTACAAAAGTGTTCCAAGGTAACTGAGGTGAATGTAAATGTCCAGTGCATCCCTCATCATTTCTGTGTTAACGAGCTTCAAGCTTATGGGTAACAGTATCTGGCATTCTCCTGACCTCTGTGTTATATTGCTTTCAGGACACTCAGAATTTCTCTCAGGTGTTGGATTTTTAATGGTATTTAAGCCTCAGAAATTTTAGAAATTCTTTCATGGGACAAATGCTTTTCATTTGACACCACCTTCCAGAGACACAATCCAGGGGCCTATTTCCTGTTTACACATTAATTTTCCTTAGGTTTCCCTTGTTGCTTAACTGCTTCATCAAACATCTGTGTATTGTACACTATAGTTTATTTGCCAGTAACCATGTGAGTCAGTGTAAGTGACCAGACACATCTAGGCGTAGATAAGCACTTCACGTTCTTCCTGAATGCCCTACATACAAATGTAAGAGAGCAGACATCACAAACCAACAAACTTTCTGAACCCTGAACTGCAGATTGAGATAACCAAAGCTAGACTTGCACTTTTGGATGGAGTCAGGTAAGAAAATTTAACAAAGGTTGAGCATGGGTCCCTGCCTTGTGCATTATATAATCTATTTACTTGTTAAGCAATGAGCAGTATGAAAAGTATTTTTTCCAGTACTGGAGTTAAAAAGCCACATTGTCTGTAGGTATAAATCCAACCTTCACATAAAGTTTGGCTCATTGTCAATAACCAAGGAGCACTGAGGAAGTATTTTTCCTGTGATTGATATGGGGATTACCTAAGAAGTGCTAATGTCTCTACCCATGGTTGCAATTACTGTGTTGGTAAGATACTTGGATTTTTCCATGCTGTTGAAAACTAGGTGTGCAGCTGCCTGGAAATTGCACTGAGATTATACCTGTAAATTTCCAGACAGATTTCATCCTGATGCATTTGCTGACATACTTCCTGTCTTCTCATAATCTGTATTCTCTTTTTTTGTCTATTCTTGGAAAAGGTATGCTTTTCTAATATGCTACTGAGAGGTTATTTAGAGAAATTTTGCGTATTTTTAATCAATAATGCTGCTTTGACGCTCACCTGATGCTTTCTACTGTAAGGCAGTGTTTTCTTTCAGTTATCACCACACCCTAACAATTTGACTACAACTTCCATGCTAGTTCTCTAGAAAAAAAATAAAAATCCAATTTTATTATTTTCAGAAATAAACTGGAGAAATGTGCTCGCTTACAGTAAATTCTTGAGTGCTTTTCTTGAGAATACTCCAGCATTTCAGGTTTTGCAACAAGTGCTTGAGTCTACCAGGGAAGTAGCCTTCACACCCAGTATAAAGATGCGTTTGTGACTTCCCAGAAAACCTTTCCAAACTGGTTCAGTTTTACGCCTTTGCAAAATATTTTTTGAGGTCACTGCTGGTTCTTAAAACTGACATTGTCTGAAACCTGCTCTCATTGAGAGAGTGAACCTCTCGCAGTTCCTGTGTGGGCCCAGCCTGTGTACGTGTGGTTGTTGCAGGTAAATGAGTATGATGAAAGCCACAGGACGACTCATGTAATGGTTACTGCAGCTGCTTTTCATTGGTTAAGCTGCTGGCTAGATCAAAAAGCAGAAATTGTCTCCCATGTAATCTGTTGACCACTTTGGTCGCATATAAGTGGGTGGAAACATCCAATTTGAGTGAAAAACAGAACAAAAATCAAGGGGAAGAGTAGTTCATGATTATACAATATTATGTTGTGTTAAGGGAAGGCTCAAGAGGATTGAATTAAAATTTTGGGGGTAACTTTCAGTTTTGTTTGCTAAGTGGCCTTTGGGAAGCTTGGCTTTGCAACGGCAATAACTGTGTTTTCTGTGATCTACAGTTCAACTGCCAAAGCTGAGTTGCCGGTGGTAGAGGATAGCTGTGATCAAGAGCTGATGGACTCTATAAACCAGTCCTCCCAGGAGATTGTATACAAAAACCTTGCCTTTCCCATACATTAGTTGCACTATTATAGCTGTGGGCATTGTAATGTTTGGGGGTTTAATTATTGCATGGGGGCTTTTTGATACTTCTGTGGGTTGGGTAAAACTCCAGTAAAATTTTTGTCCGTGGTTGTCACCCTTAGTTTACAGAGATCTTAAAAGGAAAAAGAAATTAAACCCTCTTATAAAGGCAGGATGTTGGAACACAAAGATGGTCCATGGAACAAAGGGGAAGTTCAAGGCCAGAGAACCTGTGGCTCAAAGAAAGTGCCTATGGAGCTTTGACTAAGTGTTGAGGGAGCAGAGAGGAGGGGCCAAACAGTGAGAAAATACTGTCATTTGCTGTTCAGGGAAGCAGGACTTTGTATGGTCTTTGGAAATGGTCAGGAGTATCCTGTATTTTGAATACTGCATTAGAAAGATTTCTTGACTCCAACCTTAAATTATCATTGCTAATTATCCCAACTGAAAAAAGCCAGAAAACTGTGTTCCTAAAATTTCCCAGCCAAGTAGAGAACTGATACTGTAATCCAGTGCTGGAGTTATTCACAGTGCTGTTCTGGTGGTACTGTCTGGTTAATAATGATTTCACATTTCTTAACAGGGCAAGGGGTCAGACCCTAGTGTTCTTGTCTGTTCATCTCAGAAGAGGCTGCATGTCAATGAGAGATAGTTGCTAGGCTGCTTATAATATGTTTTAAAAGATTAAAATCTGCAAGAGGAAATATGCTATATTAAGTCCTATTTATATACTTTTGGTTCATTTATTAAGACAGCAGCTATAATAATTTTATTGTATTTTTTCACATGCCTTTGATACTACATTTTCATACTTTTGTATATTTTACTTTTCCAGGGTTTTGAGGTTCTTTACTATTTACTTTTTTGAGTATTACACTTTAAATTTGTTTGTGTTCCCCAAAGAAGACACAAGACTCAGTTCAAGTGTGCTTATCTGATTTAGCGCACTGTGTATACTAGAGATGGAAACACAGCCCTGTCCTGGTACTGCTGATCCCCTGGGAAATCAGGCTGGTGGCTGGTGGAGAGCAATAGCCGCCAATGAGCAGTGTATCCAGCCAAATGTGTATGCTCTTTTAAAACAGCTGAAGGATTCTTGTGTTTTAAATACTTCATTAAATGCTAAATCACTTGTGATCTTTTGGAAGAGAAAAAATGCATTCAAGAGAAGGGAAGGCATACATTTATTACCAAGAGGTCTTAGTATGGTCTGGTATACCTCCCTCGCTACTCCCCAGAGCATGTCCCTCTAAGGTGTCATTTCTATAGGAAAGAAATGAATGACAGAAAGCCAAAAAATCTGAAAGGCCTTATTATACTGTATTTCCAAAACCAAATCAGTCTGAAAGTGGTCTTTGTCAGGTGCCAAGCTGAGAAACTTCAACAGTGAAAAGATTAACAAAATAGTCTTCTTTATTAGTGTTTGCATCAAAACAAAGTCTCACCCTAATGTTACAGTGGGTAAGTGTTACTCAACAGGCTGCACCACCTTCCAGCAGTAAACATACATAATAAACCTTGGCACAGTTTTGGAACAATCCCTTGCTGATCTTTTGCTTGGGCTATGTTGGCCCAGAGTTGGGACAGGATGTAGACAGGAATGAGAGGCAAGTGAGGAGTCAAGCACTGGCACTGCTGCTTCTTCATGTCAGTTGAGGTTCTATTAAGTGTATACACTTCTAGTGCAGAAACATAAAATTTAGGCATCAGTATCTTTAAACTAAATTCAAAGTGGGCATATGATATCAACAACGTGGTACCTTCTAAAAGTTTCTAACAGCCATGTTTATCCCCACAAGTTTCTGTCCCTGTCTGCATTCTTTACAGGATTTTCTTAACTGGACTTCCAATTAATTCCCTTAAGTGTTATTTCTGTCATATTGCTGCTCTTACTATATAATATTGGTTTTGTTTCTGGTAAGCATTTCAACAACAGACCTTGTGAACAGAACTGACTATGGAAAAATTTCGTATCTGACACAACGCTTCATAAATTGTCAATCACATACATCTTCTTTGGTTGAGATAATCCTCCATTCTCCTCTGTTTTGGTCTTTTTGGGTGTTACCGAAAGGAAAAGAGGTGGGTGGGGGCTTTTTTGTTGTTGGTTTTTTGGTTGTGGGTGTTGTTTTTTTCCCCTGAAAGTTCCTTGAAAATTTTTTTGAGTATTTTTGAGGTTTTTTGCTGGAAGTTTGGAATGGGAAGCTACGGAGCACACAGACTGGTGGACATTCCACCAGTCGGGAAAACTGCCTTACGCCCTCTGGGACACCTATTGCCACCTGTCTGCCACACTTCACAAGTAAGGCAAGCTGGTGTGAGTCTGATCAGGAGGGGAGAATAAGGTACACTGAATTCACACTTGCTCTCTTTGCAGCAGCAGTATCTGTCTTGGTTCTTAGGAAAAAGGCAGCTAGAACTGGTGTGCCCTCAATTGCATTACAAAGGGAAAGTCGTGAGAAAGCTGTGTCCTCGTTTTCACAGGAGAATCTTTGGTCATTGCCAATTTTTAGTTTTTACTGGGGAAATTACTGACAGGCCAAATTTGTGGAACCGATGGCACGTGGAAAACACAGGGTTTTGTTTCTAAGCGCTCTGACTGCTAGGCAAGCTGGAATGAGTGTAGGAGGTTCAGGGACGGGCTGCTGCGGAGAGCCAGCGCCGCTATCGGCCCCGCCGAGCTGCAGGTGACGCTGGCTC
>VXBB01008389.1:2355503-2371202 GCA_013399915.1 Illadopsis cleaveri
GGCCTCGGTATCGGCGGCCTCGGCCTTGGAGGGGTTCTCAGTTTGGCAGAGCACAAACGCTCTCCACGCACTTCTGTGCGGAGGCGCCTACCGAAAGCTAAGTAGGTAAGCTGCCCGCTCCTTTCCCCGCTTCTGGCGTTATTTTCTACTGAGACAGCTGTCACACAGGGCAGTGCTGCTGGTTTTTTGTCTTTGACTGAAAATGCTGTGTGCTTGTAGCTGGGGTGACCATGGGAAGGAGAGCAGTGATGGGCCGGGAAGGGGCAGGCGAGAGGCGTTGGTTTTGTAGCTTTGTGGCTGCGAATCAAAGGATTTTACATCCCAGTTTGGCAAGTGATGCAAGTGAGGTGCTTTTTAAGGGATGCTGGTAAGAAAACGTTATCTGCCTTTTGAAAAACGTTTAGCTGTTCGCTTCTATTCCATTCGCTTCTAGAACTATGTATCTATTTGTTGACAAGCCCCAAGATCAGCCAAAGGGAAAATTAAGGGCAAGTATGTTTTTCATTCATTTTCTGAGTTGACATTCGGTGCCGCTGGCAACGGTTGCTTCATTTGGTCTTGTCTGAGCTCCCGCACTGCCAAAGTTTTGTGGAGCTCGAAGTGTTGCTGTGTGAGCTGTGCCAGTCCTGTGCTCAGGGCAGGCCTCAGCTTCTCCAGGTGTCCAGTGCATGTGGCTTCTCCAGCTGCTCCACAGTCAGGGCCTGTCTTGGAATGGCATCGTGGGAGAAGGATGACAAGGGAAATGTGATCTTGAAAAACAACTGCTCAGAGACACAAAAGGTGTGTGATGTTTCTTGTGGCATTGTGTAGGTTTCCAGCTGTAGGTGGTCCATTTCTCGTGCTAATTGCTGTTGCAATATTGTTCCCTCTCTGTCTTCTTAGTCCATCAAAGAGAAAAGTCAAAATTGCGGTTAACTTGCAAGAATAGGAACTGCAGTAATCACTTCTTCCCACTTACTTTTATCATTGTATCTCCCTAAAGTTGCTTCCTCTTTGACTTACTTCACGAATTTTTACACGAAAATGCATGTAGTACACGCTTATGTTAGCTGAGAATGGTGAAAAGAACGGGCCTGAGCCTTTATTAATTTCAGCTCTTTATTAAAAAAAATCAGCTATGGGGGTCGTCCGCAGATTGTCTCCGAAGATCGGCAGATTCGGCAGCACCGGCAGCAGGAAAAGGCAAGGGGAGGGTGGCCAGCAGGATTTCGCAACACCTCGACGCGTTGCCAGGCAGCAGGCACCTCCGGACGCCTTCGGGGACACGCCCCTAAGAATCGGAATATTTTGCCTCTAAACCCTCCTGGGGTCCCTTCCTTGCAGTGTCTCTCAAAGTTATGGCGGTAGAGCGAAGATCCCCTAACCAGAGCCAGGGGATGCTTCCACTCCTTCCCGGGGTAGTGTCATTTTTTTATTTTTCTCTGCGGGTTTGATTTGAGGGCTTTTATTTCTATTTTTAATCCCATAAAACCCCGGGGTCCGAAGCCGGCTTCTGTTTTTGCATAAACCAGCCTCTGCTTCAGAAAAAGGGGGTTATTTGTAAGACAATGAAAGGAATCTTGGTGTAGAGCTTGGGCTATCAGGGCTCTATTAGCATTTAAATACGTGGTCTCAGCTCACTTGGAGCAAGTGGGCTCCTGGAGCTGAGACATGTGACATGCGCAGAGGATAGTTCCCAAGTGGGCTTGGAATGGGGAGCTTTCCTCGAGGGGACCAACTCTCGGAGGGGTTGCCCCTCTCGTGGCTCCTGCCCTCACAGACAAACGGGCCAGCGAGCAGCGCCCGCCCGACAGTGCAGGCGAGCCAGCCTACGGAGAGGAGCAGCGGGCGGTCTCCGCTCACTCCACTCCCTTCCACTGCGCTCTCTCTGCGAACATGGCCCAGCCCAGGGCGGCCGGGGCGGCTGCAGGTTGGCGCGGGCCGGCCCGGGTGGTTGCGGGCCGGCTCGGGTGGTTGCGGGCCGGCTCAGGGCGGCTACCCTCCCCCTCCGGGCCAGGCGGCCAAGCGGGCCCGGGGGTGCCGACTCCCGGAGGGGCCACGGGCCGGGCCGGGCCGGGCGGCCCCCTCCGAGTGGGCCCCGGCAAGGCCGGCTGCTCTCCTCCCCGGGCCGGGTGGCCCGCACTGCGGAGGAACGTATCTTTGGTGAAAAAATATACCAGGAATTCGTTCCTAACAATGGTGTAGTAGAGCTGCCATTAGCAGTAACTCTTCCTACCCCAATTCCATTTTAATCTTCCTGAGTAAAATCATGTGTCATCCTTACACTAAAGTAGGAGAGATTCTACATTGCAATAAAGTAGGTCATGTTGTGGGATATAATTTATGAACAATGTGCACAGTCTTGCCAGTGTCACCATATTATCCCGAGAGTGATTATCAGTTGAAAGCTTGAGAGACCAGAGGGGGGATATACATTGAAGTTATCTCTTATTCACTCATACTATCTTTGACTTTCATTGAAAAAAGAAAATGAAAGGGATTTTTGCCTTCCTTTGGTGAAGGAGACAATTTCTCTATTTCTGTATTCGGAGAGGAACCTGATGTTGGTTAACTCACAGCTGCTGGAGAATTGGGTTTTCTGGTCTGGTGAATTTTAAGTCTTTACAAATATTGACAACCTACAAGAGAAATGCTTCATGAGAAGTTTAAACTGCACTTGTTACTTGGTCTGTGTCTATTGTTGGTCTTCATACAAGGCTTCCTCTCGTGCAAGCTAACAGTCTGGCTGCAAGTCGACACAGATAAGGGAGCATTATTCCTAAAAGCTATGTCTGTATTGGCCTGCAGTTCCCAAAAATGCAGCTGTGGCTGAGTTCTCAAGGATTCAAATCTCAATCCTCAATCCCTGACGGGATAACTACAAATCCTGTGTTCTATGGAGTCAAAGCTTAGTGCTTTCCCTTGCAACTATATTATATTTCTTCATTTTAGTGTCATTTGTCTGGTTAGTTTGCTACATCTACTATAAGAACAAACTAATTTCTGTAGAATATATGAGGTTTTGGGTTTGCATGAGATCATTATCTTTGATTTCATTAAGAACTGTGAACTGAAAATCATTTCACTCTTGTGAGATGCTAGTTTGGGATAAGCCTGAGGTGTAACTTGGCTGTATATTAAATCTGTGATTAGTCATTACATAATCTCACAACAGTTATATAAATGTCTGTATCCTATAGAGCAAAAAGTGCTGAGATGTATTCACTGTGTTGAGCAGAATGCAAAAGCTTGCATTTCTAGAAAACAGCACTTGGCAATAGACACTGTGTTAAATATGAAGGGCCTGAGGTGTAGATGTCTCTCGAGGGGAAGAGATGATTCACTCTCAAAGCCCTCTGAGGTGTGTCAGTAGCAGCTTTCACTGTGATGGAGTTCTTCTCTTTGAAACTCTTGTGGTTTACCAAAAACTTGTCCTGTATGACCTGACAGGGTCCCTTGTAATGAAGTTGAAGGTCGGCTGAAGGAAGGCTGCGGGAATCTGTCTGCCTATCTATCTATCTATCTATCTATCTATCTATCTATCTATCTCTTACAAAAGATGATTTGGGATGTGTGGGTGTGTATCCGTGTCAGTTTTGATCTGGTGAGGAAGATACAGGATTTAGTATGTGCTATTGACTGATACAACATTACAATCAGTCATATTGGTTTAAGTCCTGAATTGTGAAATGGGCACTTCTGTATTTTGTAGTGGTTTTGTGAGGAGAAATAATGATTTTAATATAGAAGGAAGAGAGCCTTGTTATTAACCTTGAATAGGAAGGCACAGGAGAAGGAATGCTAGAATTTAGGGATAGATACAGCTGGAATACAATTCCACTACAGATCAAATGTTCCATTTGATTAGAAAAGTTTCAGCTGTATCTTACTGCTGAAACAAAATGCCTTGAGACAGTAATGAGTAGGTTGAACATGTTGCACTGCTGGGAGCCTTACCTCTATGCAGTGCTGTAGGCTTGGAGAATTTGACATGGGGCTGTGCTGAAAGCCTTCTTTTTACCTTGCAGCTAGTGTAGAATGTGGCTGATTTCTTTCAACAATTCAGTGTTGGAAATCTGTCTCTGATCCTCTTTAGGTCATTTTGCAAATTCCAACAACATCCTTAAGTTTTTTTAGTAGAAGAAATGGTTTGTTGTTTGCTTCACTTATTGCCAGTTTTCCCACTGTTCTGTAGCAAATAATACTTTGAGCTCCTGGTCCAAATGCATCTAAGCTAATGTATCATCTATAACATAAGAAAAGTACAGCCTTTAAAATAAGCCCTGCTTGGGGTGAGACTCATTTTCCTTGGGACAAGGGGTAGCTAAAGCTACTGGACAGATTTGGATGATGCAGTAGCTTAGTCCAGATGATTGCAACAGCCTCATAAAAATGCTTACCAAAAGCCTCAGGCATAAATAAAAATTGTGAGTCAAAGAGTTGATGCTTGTGAATATTTATATGCTGGATGCCAGGGTGTGAAATAGGCCTTACAAGACCTCACCTTTGTGCTCACTTGATTTACTTGCTTATTTACCTGACTGCTATGTTCTGTGTTCCTTGTGAGTAGAATACAAAGAGGGTGGGAAGACTCTTAAACCAGTTGTTAGTTTGCACAGATTGTGCCATACAAAGCACTGTTTGGGACTTGGCAATCTTGACTTTACCACTGATAGCTTAGGGGAAATCACCTAAGCTCACCTTTGCCTTAGTTTCTATCTCTACAAAGTGGGGTAAGTCATCTTCACTTCCTAAACAGAGTACTTCAGTATTTAGTCATGTCAGAATTTTATGTGCAGGGTTAGCTGATGGACTGCACAGGTTTCAGAGCTATATTGCCAAAGCCATATCTGTTTCTGACAGGACCTTGCTATTGACCAATGAATATTTGTGTTTGATGTCCACTCTCTTCATCTGATTTGCAGACTTTACATGTCTGCTTGCATATAGAACCTGTGGTGTTGTAATCAGCCCTTTCGAAGGGAATCGCTGCTAACCAGTGAGGAACGGAGGTCAGCAGATATTTCTGTTGTGCATAAATACTTCATGCATGCTTAAATTTCACTGCTACAGACCTGAAGAATTGCATGTAGAAATATGGGTCGGATCTAGTGCAATGAATTAGATCACTGGCCGCTGTGTCATATGTGGATTCTTTGCTAATTGAAAAGTATCATTATCACATGATATTGAAATGCTGGGAGAGGTCAAAGTTGCACAAAGCAAGGTACAAACTTCAAGAGTGATATGATTATTTAAACTCTAAATATTTCTGGAAGATAGAGAGGGCCTTGCCAAATGTTTTTGTATCAGAATGGAGAAGTTTTGATTCTTCATCAAATTTATCTTCCTTTCCTGGTGCTCAGTTCTTGTAAAGGGCTATTCCTATTGTCTATTCTGTAATAATTTAAAAGGGCATAGGCTTGTACTTAAAGGAACAAAATTAACAAATGTATTTTGTTCCTTTTACAGATGAGATCATTTCACACTCTTCTTTTGAAAGAGGTGATCGGAGGAAATGGATAGCTATTCAGACTTCACTGCAAAGAACCTCTCATCTCCAGCTAATATGTCTCTTTCTTTGCCTGGACAAGCTGGACTCAATACCACCGGCAGTACTCCTTCCATGTCAATAAGCAGGCTTTTCCCAGCCCTGTTGGAATGCTTTGGAATAATTCTTTGTGGCTACATAGCTGGAAGAGCCAACATTATCACATCAACTCAGGCCAAAGGACTGGGAAATTTTGTGTCCCGTTTTGCACTCCCAGCTTTACTGTTTAAGAACATGGTGGTACTTAATTTTTCTAATGTGAATTGGTCCTTCCTGTACAGTGTTTTAGTTGCCAAAGCTGCTGTGTTTTTTTTAGTCTGTGTTTTAACATTGTTAGTAGCCAGTCCTGAGAACCGATTTAGCAAAGCAGGTTTGTTCCCTATTTTTGCTACACAAAGCAATGACTTTGCACTGGGATATCCAATAGGTAAGTATGTTTTCTTCTTTAAAACTAATTGTCAATGTTCTAGACGTGTTTGCTTTTATATTTCCATAATTTGAAATTGACTTCTGAAATGAAGTTCCGTGCAATTGAAATAATTTCTGAAGTGCCTCTCAAATTCTGTCTGTACTGTACTCATCATCCAGGAAAGGTTAAAACTGAAAAAAGAGAGCAAGTTGGATCTAGCAAAACAAAAAGCAGGATGTTTGATTACAGAATTGAAAATACAATTACAAAGGAAAGGTCAAATATGCAATTCCAGATTATATGTAACAAGTAGATCCATATTCTAGATTACTTTAGGAGTTAACAGTATCTTTTCCTTATTCCAGGGCAGCTTGCTCAGAAGAATCCTCAATGCTTCTTATTCTCTTTAAATTTACTTGATATGTATAAAATTTAGACAAATGCAATTCCATACATTTTTTAGATGAAAATACTGTGTTTCCCTCAATTGCATCTCCTGGGATTTATTCCTCTTGAAAGAAATCAGAAGTATGCCACAAATGGGGCTGTGAGGATTATATTTTTTTTGTTGGTATGCATTTTAGATGCCAATTAGAGTTTCTCTTTTTTTATATATGTATTTTTGGGGTGTCTGCATGTATTTCCATTGTATCCTGGTTAAAACATTCTTTCTACTTTTACTTTCTTGTAAGACTACATATTTCTTCAGGTACTTCATGATTTTTAAGATATGATTTATATTTTTTCTATATATGGTCTTGCCAAAATATACACCATTTAGAGCTTTACTGGAATAGTTACTGCAACAGAAACATTGTAGGCTCTTGTTTATTTCCTCTTGTCCTTTCCCTTCTCCCATCCCCAAACTTTCACTGGTGTTTGGTTCATGCTGTCACCTGTGCAAACTTTTTGCTATTAGTAAAATATTACCCAAGTTTCTCTGAAGTGTTTGCAGGACTGGCCAACAAATAATGCCTTGCTTTTTTTATGTGACAGAGGTAGACGTTTGAACAAAGCTTGATCTTTTAATGAAAAAATATTTTTAAATGCTGTAGCAGTGGAAATTTGTACAGGAAAAAAATCAGTATTGACAAATTGTGCTCTAAACTCACACTATTTAAAAAGGCAGTTTGAACTCTTAATCATTCCTGAGTCTTTATCCCATGTAATTTCTTTAACACATTACTAGTATTATTTATTATTTCTTTATTATGCTGTTTTTTGCTGTTTGAAAATATTTGCACATAGGGAAATCAAAATGCAGGTCAAATTTTTGAAGCTTATCACTGTTTTTCTATGATCATGGTTATTATGATAATTCTAGATTAAAAAGTGATATTGGGGTGAAAAAGAACAAACTGGCAGCAATGTTTATTAGCACACCCCTAATGTAGACAGAATTCCTATGATAGAATGCTTTGGGGTTCTTTTATTACTAGGTAATAAACTCTGACAAACAGATTCAGGTATTCTCTAGAGCTGTGTGTTAAAGCACAGGTATAGCAGAAGTGTTGTGTGGGTGACAGTCACTGTGACCTTAATCAAACTTATTGTATGAAGCATGGACAGCTAGTGTGTGATTTATATGTACTTTTGAGCAGCTGGGACATGGAGAATTGATTTTTTTAAAAATTAAAATATCTTTGATTTCAGTTTTTTGTTATAATCAGCAAGCAGGCACTGATTTAAATAAAAAGAAAACTTTTCATCAGTGATAGAAGTTGTGGATTATATTTTTTGTCTTAACAATTCCTTAAGAGTGATTTCTTTTTTTTTTTCACCCACTGACTCAGTGATCTAATTCCACTTTTTGTACCCAGTAAAATGCATTCTGACGTCATACATGATTTAAAGTACTTATAGACCTTAATTTATTGTCTTAAGTATGCAGCTTCACTTTACCAGAAAGTAAAGATTTTTTGAATTTTTCACTCAGACATTACTTACTCGTGACTTATATGGATTGTGTTCAAGTGACATGAGCATTCCGTACAAAGCAACATAAAACATCAGTCTCAGGTTTGAGGTTTTAGGAAAAAAAACCAAACTTGGTACTTCTGTTCAGAAGTCCATTTAGGATTTTAGTACAGGTAGTTCTTGTACATGTACTTTACTAAGGGCCTGTAAAAGTAAAAACACCTTTAGTGCCTTTTTTCGTATATGTAAGAAATCAGTTAGTTGAGAATGTCAGTTTATTTGGTCTAAAGAGGAGACTGTTCAAAATCAGTGCTGATTTAGCACTTGGAAGTTCCTGTCATTCCAGAGGCTTAAATAATACAAAGGTAAAACTCTCTTGGATTTTGAAAAATGTAGTCATGAGGAAAAACTTTTTCAGAAAAGGTTAATGATGTTGTTACTAATAATTATTAATTGTATGCATAGTATATGTCTAATACATAGTATATATAATAATTATGATGATACAATTAACTATATATTCATATATTATAATTGACATGCTGTTAATACCTGGAGTATATTATTGATCATTACTAATAACAGGAAAATTATTAAATATAACAATTATAAGTCAGGTAAAAGAGAGCATTCTACTTTTAAAGCATCGGGGAGGGGTTTAATTCTTATTGGAATTGAATCTTGTATGTGTTTCCAAAGTATTTTCATTATTTTTGAAGTGCCTTTAGTACAAATTTGAAATAAGAAGCACTTCTGCTTTGACTCAGAAGTATATAATAGTAATGAAAACAAAGGCTCGTGATTTAGAGTTCCTTGAAGGACCAGAACTACAGCAGTAACTCTTGTCCTAAGTAGTCCCAGACAATGAAGCAATAATTGTATTATAAACTTTTTTTTCTGATTGTTGCTTTGTTGTGTTGTATTGAATCATTGTAGAAAGATCACACCTGACTTACCCATGGAAAACTGATTAAATTCCAGAGAAATGAGACTCCCTTATGATGGGAAGCAACTTGTATCCTGCAAAGGTGCATTTAATTCTCCACAACTGTCATGTTTCTGGGAAGGAAAAACAAGTCAGAAATAAAGCCAAAAATTTTCTAGCATCTGGGAGGTCTCAAAGGAAACATAGAATTGTTATCGTGTTTCCTTTCCTTTTTTTCTGTAAATGTTGACTAATTGTAGGATGATTAAATAGTATTGGATGGTTAATCTTTGGTCTTTAATGTGTTCTTTAGCTAACTGTGGCCTAATAGTATTGGACATACTTTGCTTCCTGCATTGTCTTATATTGATTGTTAATTTAATGTATTCCTTCTGGAGGAAACTTACATAATTTTCTTTAGTTTTCAGAGAGCAAAATTTAATTTCAATATTTCAATGTATTTTTCTGCTGAAATGTTATCACTCATAACTCTTCATTTCCTGTCTTCTAGTTGAAGCTTTATATCAAACCACTTACCCAGAGTATCTCCAGTACATTTACCTAGTGGCTCCAATATCTCTTATGATGCTAAACCCCTTGGGGTTTATCTTCTGTGAAATCCAGAAGTGGAGGAATAATCGCACTGTGTCACAGAGCAAAATCAAAATAGTGGGCCTAGCACTCCTTCGAGTTTTGCAGAACCCAATTGTGTTCATGGTCTTCATAGGAATTGCCTCAAACTTTATTCTTGGCCAGAAAATTCCTGAATACCTTGAAAACTTCCTTGATGGACTGGGCAGTTCATTTTCTGGCTCTGCACTTTTTTATCTTGGACTGACTATGGTGGGACAAACAAAAAGACTGACAAAGGGTATGTTTGTTGCACTGATCCTTCTCATCACAGCTAAACTGTAAGTTCAATTTACATATTTTTATAATTTTGTTCTCTAGATGTTTTAAGCTCTGAATACCCTATTCAGATGGCTTTTTCTCTCAAAAAATTAAAATGATAGTACATTTCACTTTCAGTATTTTGAGTGAGTGCTTCCCAAACTCTTTGATAGAATACAAATGAATTTAAATTTGTATTCTTTAATTGTTAATTTTTTAAGGAAATTTGATAGACTAAAAAACTGTTGTCAGGCTCTGCAGAAAAGAAGGCCATCTGTCATGAATTAGGTATTTGGGAAATTAGTCGCTGGAATTAAAATTTACTGAATAAATAGTTAGACAGTAGTGAGTTTAAGTAAATTTGATTAATATTTGTATTTTATTTGGCTTAAACAACGTCTCTCAAAATTAGTTGTTTTTTCTTGCTTTATCTACAAGTCTTTGAAACTGCTCTATTGAAAGAGCGTAGAAATGGTCCTTTATGCTCTAAAACTGCTTGACTTTAAAGCATGAATAAATGCCAAGTTCTCTTTAGAACTTTTACTAGCATTATCTTCCCTTAAATATATCTCAGGGATTATTTATTTTTTAATATTAATTTTTTTATTTCCTACAGAACTACAATTAAGATAATAGAATATTTGCTTGTTTTTTAAGTTTATATTGTAAATTTTTTAATGAAAAAACGTGAAAAACCTTGGGTTTTAATGTTACCACTTTGCTTTACACTAAGGCTGTGTAAGGCTTACATTGAGTCTGTGTGAGATCTGGGTTATTTCTGAAATAGACTTGATACCAGTGGTTTGCTGGCCAAAACATTTGGCATGGGATACTTAAGCTGGAACCCTTATTATATTTCAGACAGCCTGCAGAAAGGTGGACTGAATTTCAGAGCTGCTAACTGCTGATAGCTACTATTAATGTAACAGTTGATAAATGAGAGGGTTTTTAATGTTTTGCCATTCTAAATTTGAAGTTTGTACAAAGAATGTGTCTGCACAATCGGGGAAGCTGCTTCTATACCTGAGTTTGTTGTCGTGTTTGTCCTTTTCATTTTAATGTAATTTGTGATGTAAGATTTTTAAGCAGCTGGTGAATATTTTGATAATGATAAAGGCAGTCATTCAAAGTGATGTCAGCATTTTGTTTTTCATAAGTAGTATTCAAATAAGCCTTAAGTTTCCTTTTTATTAATTTTCTGGGTAAAGAAGAGTCTATTGTTATAGGTTGACTAATAAAATTTTTAATTACTTTTTTCCCCTCTCTTTCAGGCTCATGATGCCATTTCTCTGTAGAGAGATGGTGGAGCTCTTGGACAAGAGTGACAGCGTGGTCAATCACACCAGTTTATCAAACTATGCATTTCTTTATGGTGTTTTTCCAGCAGCACCTGGTGTCGCAATATTTGCAAGTCAATTTAATATGGAAGTAGGAATTGTATGTAGTTTAACTTTTCCAGATATATCCTAACTTTGAACTTAACTTTGTTGATGAAATAAATAAATAAGTGGGCTTGAAGACTTGAAGGATTTGCTTTTCTGTAGTAATCTATAAAAGTAATAATTAAAAGTAATCTTAGAATTACTTGTACTCCCAGGATCTTTCCTTATGTCTTAAGTGGCTCCTTTTTTTTTTCTTTTTTTTTCTTTTTTTCTTTTCTTTTCTGATTCTACTAGAAAGATCTAGGATAACTTTAGGTGTAAAGAACTTGTATCTTTGTTGGTTTTTGGGGTTGTGGTTTTTGTCTGTTTTTTCCAAAGACCATATCTTTGAGATGTTTTTGTAGGAGGGAAAAAAGAAATTATGTTACTGACTTCAGTAAGGATAGTGTCAGTTTAAAGCTGAAAATTTATGAAAGGTTTTAAGCTTTAACTGATTCAGTTGTGCTGCCCTTCAGTTAAATTTTGTGATAGAAAGCATTTTACTTTTTTTCGTATGTATATAGTAGAGGGTACCAATTTTATTTTCAACCTAAAATAGAAATTTTAGAATTGTTTCTTCCACTTGAAGTGACATTAACACATTTTTGTTGATTTTCATTGTTTTTAGTGGTTTCTATTTTGAAGTTGTTTAGATGTATTTGTTTTTATAAGAAAAAAGGATAATAGAAGTGAATCTTGCAAGATAAAATTTTATGCCCTACAAACTTAGGAAATCTCTTTCAAGCAGAGTCTCTAGTATGAGTAACAACTCACACTTCCATCACTGTGCAAATTCTAGAAAGTAGAAAGACAATGAGAAGCCAAACTAGAAATCACTTGTAAATATATATGGTTTCCTCTCATGAATTCGTACATATTAATATTTGCATAGCTACATGGGTTTTTTAGTTATTTATGGTGTAAATATTTATGTTCAAAAGCAAATTGTGACAGTGTAAATTCACCCCTAGACTGCAGTCATTAATATATTTGACACCCATGAAAAAGCTCTCTAGAAATCTGCAGTAGGAAACACTCTACTCCAGCTATTTCAGAAGCTTGTTAAAATTCTCAGTTTATCTGTGTGTTTAAACCAGATACTTTCTAGCTCAAATTCTAAATAATTTGTTATAGGAATAACTTGTTATTTGTTAGAGGTCTAGGTATGTTTAATTCAAAGATCCAATTTTGCCAGTGATTGTATTCCTGAACGCAGATTATTTAGCTCGAGATGTATTAACTCTGTTGCTGTTTCTGTTTGACTCTCGGCAGATTACCTCAGGCATGGTGATAAGCACGTTTGTGTCTGCCCCCATAATGTATGTTTCTGCATGGCTGCTGACCATCCCCTCCATGGACCCCAACCCACTGGCAGCTGCACTCCAAAACGTCAGCTTTGACATCAGCATCGTCAGCCTCATCTCTCTGGTAGGTGCTGCTGGGGTGAGACACAGAGGCACTGTTGGTCAGGGCAGCCTGAGTGCGTAAGCACTAATTGAGTCATGGTAAGAGTTGTGTTTCCTCATCATATCCTAGGGCTGAGGGATGAGGAAGGAGTTAAAAATCTTGATTAAGCAGTGGGTCTGCTGGAAGGCAGAGTAGAGAAAGCACTCTCTGCACTATAGAGAAAGATGAGTGACTGAATTAGAGCATTTTTTTCAGAGCTTGCGAGCATTTAGTACAGAGCTTTTTTTGTTAGGTTTGTTTTCTTTTTTTAAATAACAGGGTGTGAGGGAATGAAAGTACTAGCTCACACCAGAGACTAGTTACATCAAGCCAAGTGAGGTGCTTGGATATCACAGTAGTGAAGGCTGGGTACAAACTGCAGCTCCAGAAATGTCAGTGCGTATTTGTTTAACGAAGTCTTAATGAGCATTAATGAAATAGTTTAACCTGGAAAATTAGTGTTTATCAAATTCCTTTACTAGAAATTCTTTTCTTAAAAACTGAGTTGATAATCCAGAAGTCCAATGTGAATTTTGTTTTGGTTTTATAGAAAGTACAGATAGTATGATTATTTTATTTGCTCTTTTAAAATAAAAACATCCATGTTGGAAGGAGTTGGAATTTTCTGAAGTTGTTGTCTCACTGAAGTCCTCTTACCTTGAAACTGTGCCTGAAGGGAAGCCAGAAGTGAATGGTACCTCTTGCTGTCAGATAATTTTGAGAGATTCAGGGAAGGTGGGTGCGGGTTTTAAATTCTACATTGCCAGGCTACACTGTGGTCATTTGAGTCCTGAGGAACTAACAGGCTTCTGTGTGCTCCAGGCAAGTTCTTGGTCTTTCCTGGAAATACTTCACCAACATGAGAACACAAAGATGCATTGCTATTTCTGACTACAGCTGCTGAGGCAAAGGGGCTGGCAGCATACTGTTGCTAAGATCTGTTGTATATTTAATCATCTGCCAGAACTCTTTTTTACTTTTGGGTTTTATTTTATTCTTAAAGTAATTTTTCTTCTTGTATGTTACAGACCTGGTCTCTTACTGTTGTTGTTCTGAGTAAGAAATACAAACAGCTTCCTCATATGATTACAACAAATCTACTTGTTGCTCAGGTCAGTAGTAAGGAGAATGCTGTTCTGTGAGTTTTATGGTTTAAGTATTTTTTAACAGTTTTGGAAGTTTGGTTTCTACAGTGAGATCTTTATAGCTAAATGTGGAGGGCAGGTGAATCTAATGTGTGACTTGTCTAAACAATTTCTGTACCTTGAAATACACCCTTGAAGAAAATGATAGTTAATGTGGGCACTGTGATTCCTAAACAGAACTATAAACAATCAGAACGGAGAGTGGCTTTTGAAGTGTTTCCTTAGTTATTGCCCAATACTGTTGAGTGCACTTCTGTTTCAATTTATACCCATCTGAAGCTGGCAATTCCAGGAGCAGCAGCCTGTGTTTGACTCTATAGTGACTCAATTCAAGGAGCTAAATAGAAAAATAATCCCTGTACTGATTTATGTCTCTGAAGTTCTTGCTGAGGGATCAGCTGCTGTGTGGGAATGCATGGCTGGTGGCTAGGGAAGTCCAAAGCCAAGTGGCTCTGGATTAATTTTAATTGTTATTTAATCTGAGAGGGAGCTACAGAGTACATGCTCCTTATTCCCTTGAAGTCAACTGCACAACTGGAACAGCCTGTGCTTGTAATACATCTGTGTGGTAGTGCTTTCTGAAGTGTTCTGTAGGTTTTTTTTAAAATCTCTTTCTATATATATAGTAAACTCTCTGAGCTCTGATCGTGGAGTCACATTTGAAAAATGTCATCTATGAGAACTGCAGGTGCTTCTGTTCTGTAACTACAAAGCTAGCCTTCATCTTAAAAAAAAAAAGAAAGAAATATTGTGTTACTGTTTCCACAATACTTCAGCCTGTATTTTCAGATTCTTTCAGTGCTAAAATTGTCATATATGCAATATCACTGGATGACAGCTGGTGTAATTATTGGCTGAACAAATACCTGTTAATCTCACTTTCATGTGCGAATCATTTCAGGTAAATGGTTTGTACTGTCAAAAACATCACCTTTTACTTACTATAAGGTATATAATGTTGGGGGGTTTATCTGATTTGCCTTACTCCTAGTTTATATGAGTTATATACCTGCTGTCAAAAAACCCTCCTGAAAATAAGGTAGCGTAGTCAAGTGACACAACTGTAATACTGAATTTACTCTGGCAGTGCTTTGCTAAATGAAGTATCCAGTCCATAAAATCACCCTCTGGTGCATCTGGGAGTGGAGTTTAAAGCTTACTGCAGGTATATAGCTCTCTCTTCAGTTTTTCGTGTCATTCTGCTTTCCCAGTTTAAATGATGGTGTCTTATTTTTCTTTCCAGTTTATTGCTTGCGTTGGAATGGTGGCATGGAATTTCACTGTTAAAGAGAAAGACATCACCATCCAGATCCTCATCTTTATATTCCTCTACAGCTCACTTTATAGCACCTACCTATGGACAGGTATGATTTCTCTAGGCAGAGCCCAGGTGCTGTAATGAAAGATTAATGTCCTGAAATAATGTTATTATATTCTTCAGAGTGCTCGTTCCTTTCACTTGTTTGTAGTTCTGCTAATGGGGATACCTGTAAGTTCTGCTGAGGTTTAGTGTTAGGCACTCTTGCTGCTGTTGGAAGCTCCAGCTGGGCAGGTGTGGCTTGCCTTTGCTGGGTACAGCAGCCTGGCTGGTGTGTGACAAGAGACAAGAGCCTGCTCTCAAGGCAGAAGCTACTACAAATAGAGTGAATGTGAAAAATGAGTTCCACTCTNATATGTATTTATAACAGTGAATATGGTGGGTTGCCCTTCAGCTAGTCAAAGTCTTAATGATGATTTTAATTAATGCAGAGTTCAAGATTTTAATTATTCAGCATTAAGTAGATTTAAAAATCTGGTGCATTGAAAAATAGAAAATACAGAATGATGGGAAATAGCCAAGTAGCTTTAACACCTCTTTCCCCTGGAAGCTGTAATTTCTAAAAACAATATAGGTACATAAGATTAATGCAGGAATTGAAATAGAAAGAATAGATGCCTCAAGAAGCTTGGAGAACCTTACAGATATAATTAAAAAAAAAAAAAAAAAAAAAAAGACTTTGGGGTTTAAAGATTTT
>VXBB01008389.1:2371210-2393557 GCA_013399915.1 Illadopsis cleaveri
AGACTTTGGGTATTCAAGATATTTTTGTCCAGAATCTACAGGATTAATTCCTGTGGTGTTTTTCTGGAGTGAGTTATATTTGTTTAGCTGAAGTATGTAGGTCATGATTGGTGGGGCCTAACATCAATACTAGCTTTCCTTCCACATGAGAATGTTGTGAGCTGCTGAGGTGTGAGTAGAATAGGCAGTTCCAAAAGATACTCCCGTAAAGAGTTACATGTGTAAAAATATGCAAAACTTTTTAGGGTAATTTATCATTGACTTTACAAAGGGCTAGTCAGTTTTTAAAGAAATGTTATAACTGAATACAACACTATTTGTTGGTTACTGAAGAGTGTTGGGATAGAAAACTTCTTTTTAATACCTAAAGAAATTAGTTACTTAATAACTTAGTATCTTAAATGTTCTTACAGCATCTTTTTTAGTCTTGTGAACCTTTCTTAGCATTTAGAACTGAATATTTAATATAAAATGTCCTGGAATTTTTTCAATATTTCACATTAATTTTTTTAGGCAATGGGTATTGCTAATTTACTTTCTCCGAATACAATCAGACAAATTATTTTGGACTATTTAAAGGTCTCAGAAGAATATCTTAAGCTATTGAGCAGCTCACATCATAGAGTTTCTAGGCTCTGTACTTACCAGTTCTCTTTTTAATAATAAACAAGCCATTTCTTTTGGTTTTGTTTTTTTAGGTTTTCTATCTTTTTCTTTGTTTCTGTTGAAGAAGAGAGAAACAGTAAAGATTCCCATTGGGTTTATCATCATAGCTGGATGGGGGTAAGTCAATTCAAATGCCTCCCTGCTGAATTAGTGGGAGCATGCTAAATATGTTATGTACTGCCTATTTTGTTCTTTCAGAGTCCCAACAGTTCTGGTAGGAATCTTACTAATTGTTGGTGAACGTAACAACACTAGTATTGACTCTGCCTTTTTCTATGGAAAACATCAGGTATGAACGTGTTCTGTCCTCATCACTTCAGACTTCTGCCATGCTACGTGTGCAAGCAGCTGCTACAATAGAAGTATCATTGTAGAATGCATATTGATACAAAAATGTATTTCTGTAATGAACCACTAGGAACATTTGTTTGGAAAAGGACCTTCATGTTTAGGCAGCTATGACTAAGAAAACAAGGGAGTAGGCTTCTCAAAGAAAAAACTTAGGAGTGGTAATGAATTGCAGAGCCCTTTTGCTGGTGACTAATCTGTATTCTAGCATGATAGTCATCTAAAATTGTTATTATCCAATATCTAATTAATGGCTTTTGGTCTGTAATAGGATAGATAGGATACACATCACCTGTGTAGCAGTAACTGCTTGCACTATGGTAGGCTTCTCAGCACAATCATAGGTTGAAAGACCCTGAACTAGCATTTTTACCAGGAAATAGTTCCTCTTATCAGAGGATATAAAGTGTACTAGCATAGGTATTTGTCATGTTTTCTCCCTCTCTTTCCTATGAACAGAGAGTCCATGAGTCACTCAGGATTGTTCATGTGGCACTTTCACAAGTAATAAATAGCCTCAGAGTGGATTCTGGATATCAGTGGCAGATGATTAGAAGGAAAGGCTAATTAATAGGGTGCTCCCCATTGGCTAAAGCATGTTAATTAGAGTACATTCCTCCTTGGAATTAGAAGGCACCTGTGCAGAACTTAATCCAGAACACTGGTGATCCTGAGAGGAAAGGGAAGTACAATGAGGGGATGTTTTTGGATTGCCTGGGAAACAGGGGCCCACACTTAAAACAAACAAACAAAAAAACTGAGTTACTCAGGCAAGGAAAATAAGTCTTTCAGTGCCGTGAGGTGCAAGAGCAGTAAATACAGAAAGCATTGTCTTGTTCAGGTGCATTTGCAAGTGTATTTAGAAAAGTACAGAAGTTAGAAAGACAGACATATGCAACTATTTTCCTATACTTAAGTGCATTTTCTTTGCTTTCTTAACAGATAATCACCACAGCAGTGATACTGTTCATCAGTATATTGATGTCAGGTATCTCACTGATGTGCATGAACAGAAGTAGGCAAGGGTCCAGCTATGGGGTGTTGAACCCATACTCACCACGTAGCTCAGTGGAGGAGGTTGAAGTGGAAGGGAGTGGGCAGAATCACATTTCAGCCACTCAGTCTTCTCCAGAATCTTCTGCACAGTCTTCTCCAGAATCTTCTGCACAGTCTTCTCCAAAATCTTCTGCACAGACATCTGCAGAAAGAGGTAGACAAAGTATATTTGTATAAAGAATAATTGGCTTAGGGTGCTATAAAGTAATATTCAAAATGTAATTCTGATCTGGGAAGGACAGTTTACAGCTTCAAGTGTTAGATTAGGAAGAAAATCTAGATATAACTGCCCAAGTATTTAGGTTTGTGCTTCTAAGAAAAGTTTGTTACTGTTGTAAGAGTTGTGTAAGTGAACAAGAAGAAAAGCCTGTGGATGTTTTTTATGTAAGTAGTGATACCTTGATAAGGATGTGAGATATGCAGCCCACTAGGCATCTTACATTGTTTACCCACTAAATTCTCTCTCTGAGAATGAATTAAATGCTAACAGAAACCCTCAATGTGTTTCTAATCCTTTTTTAATGTAGCCTTTTGGATCACTTCCTGGTTTTTTTGCCTATAACTAAAAGTACTTCTGTTGCTTCACTGGTGGTAGTGTTATGTTAAACTATTAGTATTAGTGACCTATTAGTATTGTGACCCATTCACCTTCTCACAAAATTGAAAAATGTAAGACTATCTTCTCCTTTTGGGTTATTTTTGAGCGTAATAGTTAAAGCTGTGTAGAATATATTGTTACACTTGGAAAAAACAAATTATGGTAGTGAACAAAGCTAACTATCCTATTACTGTGTATACTTAATAGGTTGCTGTTCTTGTCAAACAACAAATGGTGAATTATCCTGTGCTAAAGACAGCAAAGCAGTGTCAAATGTTGTTGAAAGCAAGGTTCCTCCAATTGAGACAGGTAAAGCAGTAGTATCTCCTTCTTTTAATACTACAGGCTCTTCTCCAATATCTGTGTGTTATTCTCACAAAGAAACTGTTAGAGCTATTGTTCTCTCAATTCCACCTGGATGACTGACATTTTGTATTAAATTCAGTTATTAGGCAATATTAGAGGTGTGTGTTATCTTCTGCTGATAGTTATTTGTAATCTTTCACTGCTCAAGATGGACAGTTGTTTTGGATGTCACTTTTTTACCACAAAGCTACTTTGATGTGTTCTGAGCATTCAGACTTTACCTCTCCATCATTGTCTTCTTTGGATGCTAGGAAGTTGAATGCATAACCCTACTTTGCATGAAGCTTTTAACACAAACTACTTTTTTACATTCTCATATTCACATCTTGCATCTTTTAAAAAAGCCTTTGTTGTAATCAGGCACAGGTTTTGAACACTAAATGAGAAACGAGGAGCAAGTGCTTACTGAAAATTAAGTTAAATGTCTATGCTGCTGTGTACTATTTGTCTAGAGAAGAGAGATGGAGAAAATCGACTAAGAGGGCCTTAGGAGTCACTAAAATAGAAAAAAGTGGATTGAACTGACTGTTCAACACCTGTCTGAAAACTGCATGCCCAGTGCATTCTCGCTGCACATCACTGTCAGTAATCAAAGCTAGCTGCCTGTACAACTTGGCTCTTTTTCCTATTTTTTCTTGCTTTCATGCATTCTTAACAAGAAGTTCATATCCTTATGCTTTGTTTGCATGCAACGTAATTTTTAATAAATCTAAATATTTCACACTGGAGCATACTTCAGTTATGTCTCTTCTCACAGAATGCTTCCTTTCTGCCTATTGCCAGCTATTTTATCCATTAAGTAATTCAGACAAGCACCATAAGAATGTCTTCAAGAATAGAGGAAGGCAAATTTAATTTTCTTATCCTAAAAGATAAGGTAGAAAATACCTTATGGTTGAGTGGAAATTATTTCGACCTCCTGAGTGAACACTTCAGAACTATAAATCAGTAAAAACAAATTGTAATGCATACACTTGTGTAACTTTGGCTGCAATAATTACTAGTTCTTCTACTATCTCACTGAACTGCCTCGAGTTATCTGGTGCAAATTCTTGGGTATGGCCTTGCCAGGAAGTTTTTCACTGCCATCTAGAGGAAGATACTCAGAATGTCTTCGAACTCTAGCTGGAAGACAAGCATCCATTCTCTTTGTGTTTGACTCTTTTAATTGATAGAATTATGATCATGTTCTGATACACTGTGTTAAAAATACAGTCACAGACCTGAAATAAATATGGTTGTCTGTCTGAGGTAGGGCTCAACAACACCGAGTTGCACAGTAGTAACATTAGAGCTGGCAGTATATTTGATGTTTTTCAGAAATATATTTAAAATTTAAAAATTGTTCAGAGAAATATTTTTTCATTATTCATTATTATTTCATTATTTTTATTATTTCTAATAGTGTTTTCTCAATGTTAACCACACATTCAGTTTGAATGAAATCTTTGAAAGAAAAATTCTGTTGCAAAAACTTTTTTCATTTCAGGAGCACATGTAAACTTAAACTGTTTCATTTGATAGTAGATATCTTAACAGGTTATTGTCCAAGCCAATATTAAATTTTGTCCGTGTCACTTCAGTAGAGGTACTTACAAGGTAATTTGACTCAGCAAGTCACATTAGCAAGTTTGTTCATGGAGTTCTCGAGATAGAAGCCTAATGAAAAATTTCTGATTTGTTTTTCAGTGGATCAGTGTGTGAGTCACTGCAGTGCTCAAACATGTGTATTGGCTCAGGAGGAACAGCTTCTACAGACTGGAGACAAACAGTTGGCCAGACATGTGCTGCTGTGCTTACTTCTTATTGTTGGCCTATTTGCTGTAAATATTTTTTCTCCCCATGTTTACTCATTGAATGAATTTTAGGACAGCTATGTAGACAATCTAGTAAGAAATCTTCCAGTTGCTTAAGTAACAATTCATTAAATAAAATAGAGGCTATATTTTGGTTCCTTACTGGAAGAGGGATGTCATAAAATTAATTTTTCTGTGCTACATCATAAATTAAAGGTGAGTTAAGATTGATGATAGTGAGCAAGATACTGGAGAACCCTAAAGGGAAAAAAAGTGAAGTTATATCATTATATCATTCATCACCACCATCCCTCTTCCCAGTTTTCTCAAGAGTTGGTCTTCTTCCCTAGATAATTATCAATTAAAAATATAAACTGAATTCTACTTCTGAAGGAGACTACAAAAATTGTTCCATCTGATCAGGCTTATATTGGAACTTGGATTTCTCTGAGGTATTCAAGAATAATCTTATTTTAAATGGGAAAATGCAATTTTGTTTTTTGTAGTGGTGTTTGGAGCAACGTTGCTAAGTTAGTGTTGCCACTCACCATTACTAACTCCAAGATGGGTTGGTGGTTGCTTCCTGTGTACAAGTGTGAAATACCAGAATATAATGTGTTGGGGATATAATCTTAATTTTAACTGTGACAAAGGCGAGAAACTGCTCTCTGAATGTAATGCTCCAAGTTGAGTTTCTTGTGGATGACAGTTGGGGAAAGCATTTTTATTTGAAATGGAAAATACTGTGTACAAATATATAACACTACACAACAGTGTGGGTTAATAGCTACTGCTGTTGCTTTTCAAGTTCTGTTAAATTACAAAATGAAACATTTCCTTCTCGAATTTCCTGTAACGAGTATTCCATGCTAGTATATTTTTTTACATTGTTTATATTTAAGGAGTACTCCAACTGTTAGCCTGTATTTTAGCTGTATCTGAATGATTACGTAGATACTATGAAATAAGATCAGTTCTTTAAAGAACTAGCCTTTACACCCAAATGGGTTAACTTTGGAGGTTTTCTCCTTCTGTCAGGCATCTCAAATAGCTGAAGTGGTATGTGCTTCAGCTTAACATAATCCTAACTCTGCAAGAAATATGTAGAAAGCAGTAGTCTTAGCTAAGCAGCCTAAAGACAAACACTGCAAATCTGTCTGGGCTAATATTGTCTGTGTTGTGTTGAAAACCTAAGCATGCTTAAGGCAGGTTCCTGACATAAACACGTGAAGAGGCAGGACCTCTTACACTGCTATGTTTTGCATTAGTATGTTTAGAACAGCCAAGGTTCCCCCTCTTACCAAGCTATTAAGATGATGTTTTAAAGTGTTTATTCCCACTTACTTGTCTTTATCTGAATCATTTGTTAAATAGAGACCATGAACATTGTGCAAGAATTAATAGCATGTGATGAGAAGAAAGCTTTTGATTTTTAACAATCAGGTTATGTTTGTGGGTTTTGTTGTTTTTCTGTTTTCTTTGCAGAATCTCTCCAGTTGCTTGTGGTGGCTGTTCAACCAAGAGCCTGGAAGGCTGTATGTGGAACTGCAGTTCTTCTGTGCTGTGTTTAATTTTGGTCAGGTACTTACCAATGTTTGTCCTGAAAATGACCTTGTTGGTGGATGTTGCAGCAGATAATGCACATCTATGACCATGAACACTTTCAAAAGTGCAAATGACAACTGAATGCCAAATGCTCATGGAAACTGAGTAGAAATTTAGCTTTATTTGTACCAAAGCTTCACTGGTGTCTCTTCTGTGGAGTTACATCAGTTGCAAGGCAGCTCCCTGGATGCTTTCTCTGTAATGTTTAAATGACTATCTCTGGTTTCAGTGACAGCCACGATACTGAAGAGCTGAAGATGGATGCTGGTTCTGGCTGCATGTGGCCTATTCAGTGCACCTGGCACAAGGCAGCTTTGTCACCCATGAAGTGAAAAGCCAGGCAGTGTTAATACACACACTAGAGGAACATTTTACACATTCATGGCACTCATGCCTACAAGATGCACTGCAGTATCAAGTAATGGTAGTTTTATGTAAAAGCTGCACAGAAAAATGAATTAACTAGAGAGCATTCTAGCACTCAAATTACAGTAAGTCTGTTCTTTCCTTGACATTAACAAAGAAGATTTAATACCTGGCTATGTAAGGTTGCCAGTTATCTCAGTGTCAAGTAGCATGTCATAGCATTAGTTTTACTAATTCTTTACTATTTCTTGAAGGTTTTATATGATGGACTGTTAGGTTTTGATAGATCTTTTTAAGGTCCAAATCAAAGAAAAATCAAAGCAGAAACAAAATGCATTTTGAATGATATGTAGAGAAGAGGGATACTTTCCATGTATAAATGAAATGTATTTGGCACTGAGTTTTTAATTTCTGTTCCATAGAAACCAAAGCTTTTGCTTAATGTTGCTTTTTCTATTTTTTTTTTCTCCAGGGCTTCATTTGCTTTGGTATTTTTGGCTTAGATAAGCATTTAATCATTCTGCCATTCAAGCGAAGGTAAAAAAAATCTTTACACTTACACCTATAAACTTAATCATTACTAATAATCATTTTGAAGGGTGTTGAGTTTTCAGTGCTATAGTATTTTGTTTCCTATTTAGTTAATCTTCCAATTTTTTTTCTCTCCCACTTGTAAAGAGGTAATTGCCGTTCACTGTGTGTGAGGTTTTCCTGCCATCCTAATGACAAAGACATAAGTCCTGTAGGCTCCTTACAGGTGAAATTTTTGCCAAATGATGGATCTTCAGAAATAATTTCAGCTGATAAACTAAAACTTAGATATAGATGCTGAATCAGGATGTATCATCACTGTGTTAAAGCCCTATGTTCTTGCCAGTACTTGGTGTGGACAGGCCTTTCCACAGTAGAGGAGTGAGCTGTACAAAGCTACATTTACCTTTGAGCTCGCTGGCTGCCGTGTGATTGCAGCAGCCAGAGCTGGCTCCCAGCTACTCTCTTGCCTTCTGTCCAAGCCTAGAATAACACCTCTGTTCAAAAGCCATACTAATAGATTAGGAAGATTATATGTAAAGCATTGGGCACAGAAAGAGGTTGTGATAAGCTTCCTGGGAGGTCCATTTTATTATTTGCAGTTTCCAAAAAAAATGCTCCTGCTTGATTTGCTTCTTGAATTTTTCTTTATTTTTTCTAGACTTGAGTTTTTCTGGGGTGGAAGAGAAGCAGCAGGGCATACAGATGCCTCTGTACCTGAGGAAATCAGGATGACCTGTCAACAGTTTGTTCGTTATCACAAAGATCACTGTGTCAAAAGTATTGTCAGAGGCAGAAGGTAAGGTTCTTCCCTGCATGTATAACCTGTTACAAAGCACATAGCTCACCTTTTGAAAATAATGAAATGCAGTTAATTTTGTGGGTGATTCCTGTTGTGGTATATTTATTCAAACCTCAAGGTAAGGATTAAACTTTTGACTGCAACAGAGAAACATTTCTAGCCTCACACTGAAACACTGAGGCACAAGTTATCATATTATCCCACCTAGATTTTAAATAAATTATAAAAAGTTTTATATCATTGAGGGATTTCTCCAGGTTTTGCATTTAACTGGAGTTCAGAGGATAAGATCTTTCTAAAAAATTAATACCATAATAACTGTAGTAATGCATTGAGACCCTTTGTTTGTTTTGTTTTGCAGAGTAAGGCCCTCTGTATGTGTAACTAAATATTTACTAGTATGTAGCTTTAATAGGAGGCAAAACTGTTGCAACTGATTTTAGTGTGTACTCAGAGGCCACTCAACGTGTGAGATTATAGTGAGTTTAGGACTTCAACAGCTTCCGAGTTTATATAATTTCATTTACTCCTACCTCTAATGAGGCTTAAACTTCAATTTATGAGACCAGTAAAGATATCAGAGGCAAATGATGTTACCTAAATCAAGGATTATGGCTTCAGATATGTGTAGGTGGATGAGAAGAGAAATGCGGACAGAAGCAGCAGGAACACGAAACAGATTCTGCCTTTATTTAAATATATGAAATGGAGACATGAAGAATTGTTCTAACAGGACACTTAGACTATTCTTGTCATGTAAGATTTTAAGTAGGGCTAGTTTGGCAGGGTGGGGTGGTCCTCTAATGGTCAGGTTGTCCAAAACCACATTGCAAAACTGCTTTAGACAGCATCATGATTTTGTTCAGTCTCTTCAGAAGTCAGTAATGTTCCATAAGAAAGATATATCAGAAAATGTCCATTATGAAATAGAACAGGTTTTACAGCTCTGTTTTTCCCGTGCTTCTGCTGCTGTTGTGGTTTCCTGCGCTCTGGGCCATTCATTTAGTTGTACTTTGTGGTTTTTATTAATCATATCCACCAGAGAATACATGAAATTATGACATTTGTTGCTTTATTGTTGTAATATTATGTTTGTGCAGAACTTGGTTCATGTCTTATTTCCCCTTGTGAATTAAAACAATGCATTTCTTTTCATTTTAAATATTCATCTAACTTGATCCTATCCTCTTTGATTTAAATGTGCTGTAACTGAGACATAAACATAGATTTTAATTTCACTTTTGCATCTGCTAATAAATGTTAACACTTGCTCTGTGTTACTGCTGCTTTCAACTTTAAAAAAAATAGGGAAAAAATTTGGCTTATGCTTTTAGCTCTTAATCACCTTTAGAAACCCTGTGCTTGAGTTCCATGGAGTAGATTTTAGATAACAAGAAACATTCATTGCTGCAGGTAAATTTTTGCATTGTATGTCTGCTGAAACTAGGCATATGATAGCATCATTGCCTCATAAACACACAAAAAAATAGTCTTGTTGTAAAGGTTTTGTTTATTCTTAATACTGTATGTGTGGTCAGTATTTAACAGGATATGCAAGTTATAAATGGGCTTTGTTTACAATGTGTGTGAGCAGTTAGTGTCTGTTTAAAATTGTTCAGAAAGTATAAAAAGAATTAAAATTCAAACAGAATTCCTGTTGCTGGAGACAGGCTGCTCTCAGGTCAGTTATTTTGTTGCAGAAAGGGTCATGGCAAGAAGTAGATGGGAAGTAATTATCCAAGAAATAGAATTACACTGTGTGAGTTTTTAGGAAAAATGCTACTGATGTTCACTGAATTTTATTTGCAATTTCAGTTTTATTTAGAAGCCTACAACAATTTTGCATATCCATATTGTTTCTCATTGAAATGTCTGTAGAAAAAGGTAGTGAACATTGGCATGTCCCTAATATAAAAAACTTGCAAATTCTCTTCTAACATGCTCTTAACTATCATGATGTCTTTCCTTGTTTCCTGCTGTTTTTCCTTGCCTTTCCCCATCGTGCAGTGGTGATACCAGATTTACAGAACATATGGGTGAATCATTCCTTTGACATACAGGTGTGGTGCAAAGACCTCCACTGGCATCTTCTTTGGCTGTGACCTGGTGAACTGGCTGATGCAGGTTGGCCTTGCCTCTGACCGTGGAGAAGCTGTGGTGTATGGGGACAGGCTGCTGAAGGGAGGCGTCGTCCAGCACATTACAAATGAATTTGAATTTCGGGATGAGTACTTGTATTACCGCTTCATTGCCAAGAAATCAGGTGCAGTTGAGAGACACTGACTGAGCATGCAGGCAAAGGAGAGGTGGTTGGGGTGAGTGTGACCACCTCCTCTGCCTTCACTGCTAAAATTGGAACTATTTCTTTCTCAGAGAACTGTGTTATTCTCCCTTGTAAAATTAAGAGATGTGGTTCTACTTGTGTCTATTCTGAAGAAAATGGTAGAAAGTTATATTTAGTCAGCATTCCAACAAGAATGCTACTAAATAAAACCAGATGCTCTGGATTTAGAATGTTTTTTCCATTTTGAGCAAAACAAATAGTAAAATGGTATGTGTCACTGTTTTATTTTAGAGGCATTATAACTGCAGCTTTAATACTGATGCCACAATGAGGAAACAAAAACCCATGAAAGGTATTTTTCATGTTGCTGGATGTTCTCCATATTTTAGTGTGATGAAGTATTGATGCCTGTTTACAGTCAGGCTTCCTCCTGACTTCACAGAAGTAGGATTTCTTCTGTTATACCTCAGTTTTTACTACTCTGCTCTTGTGTAACACCAGGAACTTTTTTTAGCTGCTTACACCTGAGATGAGGTGGATTTTTGCTCCCTTAAAGATACAATACTCCAATTAAAAAGATGGAATTGCTGTGACAATGTTTCCAATATCAGGGAATAAGGCTGGGCAAATACTAAGTGGAATAAGTAATGGTTTTGTACAAATGTACCAAATCTCAAACCATAGAAATATTCAGCACTCTCCCAAAATAGGAAATTATATAATGGAATAAACAATTTGTTCTGAAATTTTTACTTATGGTGGTAGTAACAGGTTTATCAAGAGCAGATTTTTACATTCTGAAATTAGCCTTTACAGTTTAAACCAGAAGTGCCAGCCTCATGTAAAGATTTTATGGAAGCCTTGGGTACATGTGCAAGTCAAGACAAAATTCTTTTTCAAATCATAAAACTTTTAAAATTAAATTAATTACTTTAAAATCTATTATATAAAGAATCTTAAATGAACATCAGATTAGGGTTTAGAGTAGCTAAATATCCTAGATTTTAGTTGATTGCCTAACACAGGTTTCTAATAAACCTCAGGTATCCTCCTTCTTGTTACTTTAGTGTCACTCAGACTCCTGTGCACTAAAGGCAGAATCTGAGGACCTGTGTGTCTTCTGCAATATTTTGAAAAGGTTAAAGACAAAGTGGTGTATCTGACAGCCATTATGCTGCCCTTTTAAAACTGCAAGAACAGCATATATATGTCTATATAAAAATTTTATGTAGTGAGGGAAAGGAATCCAAGTATTAAAAATTATTTGTTCAAGTATGGATAACTCTTCTCATCCTTTTTTAAAAAAAGTCTTTCTCTTATTTTTTCCCTTTTTTTTAGTACACAGATTTTTATTACAGCTACTTTTGCATCTATTTTGTATTAAGAATGAAAAGTGATTTTAGCAGCATAAGCTACTATTCAACAAGCAGTTGTTTTATGGTTGCTATAATTGCCTGCAATTAAATTGAAAAAATAATTCCTTTTACTGTCAGTCTGATTGATGTGTACACAGAAACATACCATCCTGCTGCTTCTGTATGCTGTACAACCTGGTATATTTTAATGTTTTCCAACAACAATATAACTGATGTTTGTATCAGGCTGTGGCCACAAAGGAAAACATTAGTGTATTTCCATTATGAATGTTGAAGACAGCTGCATCAAATATTTTGGAATAATTAAGACATATATGACTTAAGAGCAGAAACTGCAAGTATGTCTGGCTTCTAAATACTACAACTTGTCAATAAATCTGTTACCTGATTTCAGAGTTCTGATCTGTGATGTGGTGAGTGGGTTTCGTGTGCATGTCAAGGTTTGCAGCAAACGTATTTTTCTGAGAGATCTGTTAACGTGGCTCTTGGGTTTCAGCCCTGGTATTTCTTAAATCCACCCTTGATCCTTTACAAGTGGGCAGGACACTTCTTAGTGGGTGTTCACCCAAAGATACCTCCATGCTAGAAGCGTGTCACATTGTCATCTACTTACCAAATACAATTTCTTTTATTAATTCTTCAAACGTTCAAGAAATGGATCTTAGGGCAGTTTTACAGTTCTATTTATAGTCATTGTTCTTGCACTCCTGTCTTTCTTATTTTCACCATAAAAGTCCTGCTTTCCTTTATATAATGGCTCTGCTTTCCCCGAGATTTGAACGCAACATACCTGTTCTTTTTAATTAAGAAATTACTCAAACTTTGTGTAGAAAAGGCTCTCTGTTACAAATCTAATACAGAGAACACCTTAATTATCAACCAACACCAAATTCTCTTAGATTTACTGCTACAACATTGTGACTGCTGATATCATACCCATTAGTCTGATGAGTCTGTGATGGTTAATAAATAGACTAAAGAAGCTAGGATAGACTTTGAATTGCTTTAGAAAGTTAAGCAGACCTTTTATCTGGTAAATATTTGCTTCCACCAAGGAGCACTGACAAGTTTTGAATAGTTGACAAGCTGATGTTCTGTCAATAGTTGATATACTGTTATGTGAATTTCTGTTAGAAACAGCTTTGCTTTAAAGTGCTCAGTGGTGCAATGACTTCCTTTATTTTGAGGGTGGATTACTTTGGGATAAATTTCTTGGAAGCTAAGTTTCATGAAAACATCTATTGAACAAGTTTAGAGGAATGTCCACTGAAAAACTGGATAAACTGGATCTTTTTTTCTAGGACTAATCTCAAAATAATTGTCTTAATGAACAGGGAAGGATATAACATTTAGTTTTCTGGTATGAAATTTTAGTATTTTTTATTTCAAATTTTTTTATTTCAATAATGATTCTTCATAAAGCTCTAGACCTTTTAAAGTCAGTAAGATGCATTCCTATGTGAAAACCCATGCAAAGATTGCCCTCTAGGGGACATTCTGATTTTTAATTTATTTTTTTTTTAATATAAGGTTGTAGAAGGGAGGATTTGTTTCTCCTGATCCCATCTTTATTTTCTGTTTTTACATTGCATGTCTTCTAGGAGGATGAAATCCCAAGGAAAAAGGTACTGAAATATCCTGTATTCTGTTAGTCATCACTTTGAACTGTCTCCACACATTACATTGTTTTTACTTTGTATCCTGTACACCAGTACAGGACAACACGTAAATAAGAGGCACAGTTGGACTGTATCTGCCTACATTATGACTGAACCAATGTGCTTAACCTTGTTAATTGCTACCCCATGATTAAGTGGCCAAGAAGTTTGCTTAAAGGCCTGCTCTAACTTCACTACTGTCCTTCCTGTATAACTTCAATCTTTGCACTGTAGCATAGAACTGTTTCACTTGGTTTACTGTGCTGCCTGAAAACTAGATTCATACCTTGGTTTCCAGCACAGTTTCACCTGGTATTTACTGATACTTTGAAGCTATGAAAGAATCACTGTAGAACAGCTCATGATCAAAAACAGGAAAAGATACATAATTGTTAGATACGGACATCCCATAAGAAAAACATAAATACAGCAAATTTTTATTAAATCTATCTTCCAGTTAACAAACTGGACTATTGAACTTCTGTATTGAACCACTGTGCTACTGAACTTCAGAGAAATTTTGTTGTCAATTCAAACATACTTTGTCCTCAATTCAAACATACTTTGTCTTACCCCCCACTAGTCTTGCCTGCTATTGCCACGTACACATTAGGTCACTAGAAATAGAAAGTTCACAAGCCTTTCCTAACTCAGTAGTTTCTTGTGAACCTGAACACAGCATCCCAAATTAATTTCTACTCTTACTGTAGGATCAGAAAGAATAAATTCTACCAAGCTCTTAATTTTCGTATTATTTCTGCAAACTTCATTGACTATGTATTCTTTATGTTTAACTTTTTTTACCAGTGGGGTATTGAAGAGTTTACAGAATGAGAAAACTGCATGTGAAAAATCGTCAAAGAATGATCTTTCTGTGGTTTGCTGTGTCTGTGGGCATGCAGTGTCATGTCCCACATTGCTGCTGCAGCTCTAGTGCACCATTTCATATTTTCTTCTGAAGGTTTAAAGAAATGCTGCATTTTGAGTGCTTTTTTTTTTCTGTTTTTCCTTACTGTCATGCTTGTTATCGTGACTTATTGATCATGAGGTAAAATCAGAACCCTCTTTGTTGTTTGTTTAGTTTGGCCCTTGCCACAGATAATAAAAGTGGTGTCATATATTGATCATTACTTTTAAATAGGATCAGGAAGAAAGAGCTCCTGGCAGGGCAAAAAGCTTGATTAAATTAAGTCCATAGTCTTTTAACTCTGGGGAGACAAGTCATGGTTTAAAAGACTTTATATGAAATGAAAAAACTTAAAAGTACTTTTAAGTGTCCTGCTGAGTACATGTATATACTTGTGTAGCCCAACCTCTTCCTTTCTAGTTGCCCAATTTTAAAAAGTAACAATTCAAGAAACATTTTAGAACTCCCCCATGATGTTATAAAGTGCACTGCAGAGTTAATTTGACAATAATCATCTTGTATATAAATAAGTTTATTTTTCACTATCAGGGTGGGAAAAATAGACAGGAAAGTGAAATCTGCAGGTAACTTACAGAATGCTTGCATTGTTGATTTCCATGTAATAAGATTTAACAATCCCTCACAGCAAAATAATGGTATTGTAACTGTGATTTGTTTTTAATACACCTTGAACTCTTAGCCTTGTTTTACACTGAAGGAGTAGAAGGTTCATATATGAAATGTATCTTAGAATGGTTTCACCAAACAACTGAGAATCAATCTTACCTGGTTTGTGTGTCACTTTCTTTTTTCTTCAGTGTTCATCATAGCTTCTACATTTTAGGAAATCTTCAGCATGGTCATTTTAATTCAGGTAGTCTGAAATTCTGCTACAATTCTCTTGACTATAAAAGCTACATGTGTGTATGCTAGAACTGAGTTCTCCAGAGCTGAGTTAGTGTTCTTTATTCAGACTAATTTAGTCAAGCTGTTGCATTCTAATTGCATCTATTTGTTGGCAAAATCAGTCTCTGCTGACAGCTTTGTGCCATGTACAAAGCCACTGCCTAGCTCTTAGGAGCCCTTCCAGCATTCTTCTTACAATCAAAAGCCATTTGTCCTGAATATGAATCGGCATCTTTAAAACTGTCCATGCTATGTGAAAACAGGATGTTAATCTATATAGCCTCTTCATTAGAAAACCCAATTATAATCCAAATTTTACCACATTCAAATAATATATTCTTAGCTATATATTTTGAGTTCTTCTTCTACACACTGTGAAAAAAGATTAACTGCTTGGTTAATATCAAGGCATCCATTTTGCAGGATTGATTCCATTTGACTTATCTTCTGTTTCTCCAACTCCTGTATTTCTTTGAGCATTTCTTTACCTTTGTCCTGCAAAAAGAAACATTTATTTCTCTAAAAGATACACAGAGCATGTAGTAATCACCCTAACAAAATTTTGTTCTACTGTCCTTATTTTAATCTTAAAAGAGTTTCTAGGGTACGCAGTTATGTTGGTAGAAGTCAGTATCATGACAGGTTTTCTTAGCTATCTTTCCTAATATCTAGCACTCACTTCATCTCCCTTGTCTGATAGGTGGAAGAAATATTAAAGCTCCTTTAGGTATTAGTTACCAAAACTTAAGTGGGCATACAACTTACAAGAAGATTTATCTGTACATAGGAGAGATTTTACTGCTAAAAATAAGCAGCTACCTTCCTGCTTCACGTCTGCATTCAGCTATCTTTGTCATCTTGTTTCCTTTCCTGCCCATACCAAGCAATGATCAAAGGCAAGCTCTCCTTTCCACCTGAGACCAGGGGCCTGAATAGCTTTAAGAACCCTTAGCAGGAGTTGTGTATTTGCCTGTGGCTGTTTGAGCATTTCGCCATTGTCTGACTGGTGTGGGAGTCTGGGGGGGGCTGCTCTGCAAGGTGAGCAACACAGATCCTCAACACAGATCTGGGGCTCGGCCTGCCAGTACAGCACAGTGCTGTGTGCAATTCCCAGTGTTAGACACACGTGCCTGCCAGATGCCAACACACTGTGCTTCTGGGGCACTGCACTGCTCTTTGCAATCCATCAAAGGGCATTAACTGGCATCACATTAACAAAATGGGAGCAAGGACCTTATATAAACCACCTGCTTGCATTGAAATCTAATTTAATCAACGTACCTTGATAGTTTCCATAACTACAGCAGCACTTTGATGTTTTTTATAGAGCTCATGTCTTCGATCTGGCTTACTCTGAAAACGTGGTTGCTTCTTAACTGGATCATCATGACCAAATGTAGGGGACGTGGTTTTTAATAACTGAGTAATACCGGGCACAAAAATGAAAGGCTTGAATACAGATCTAGAAAGAAAAAATAGAACAAAGATCCTTTACTGACACCGTTTTGTTAAAATTGTTGAGTCAGTAAATTGCTGTATTTTTTCCTATTCTTCTACTTGCTTCTTTTAAGAAAGAAGTATTAAAAAACCTCTAACTGGTGTTAAAGTCATTGTCACAGCAGTGTTCCGTTAAGTAGGTTGGTAGATTAATATACATAATGTACATTTATGTTCCTCCTACATTTTGATTGTGCTTTTTCAGGGGAAAAAAGAAAACCAACCCAAAGCAAAAAGGAATATAATTAGGCAAACTGCAAGGCTTTTTCGTTCAGATATTTACAATTTCTTATCCAATTTACTTGCTGCTGCATCACCTGGCAGGATCTGGAGTTCCAGTAAAGAAGTGAATACAGGGCAGATTAGGCTGCTGAGGCAGTACAGACACCATGCTGCCAGTTGTCATAAATCCACCTTCCATGTTAATGCCACTCTCTTTGTCACGAAGAATTTCCATCATTATTTCAGAAGTGATAGATCCTATTCAAGATACAATACAATTATTTAGCCACAGAGCTAATATAATACCAACTGAATGACACGTTCCCTACAGCTGGCTGCTTTTTCCTTTAATAGGCAATGTCAGTTTTAGTTTGTCCGTGTTGGCAGGGGATAAAAATCATCCTAATGGCAAACCTTAATATGGAACACATTTGTATTGCTTTCCTTAAAGTATTTACTTCAAAGAGAGGTGATAAGAACATGCCTTAAAAAAGGAGGAGTAGAAAGACAAATGGTATTTCCCAGAAAGGTGAATTTCATAGGGCTAGAAAATGGTCATTCACAAAGTAACTTTTCAGATTAAAATTAGTAACTTGGATTAAATGCTGAACTTTGAGCACTCTGTGGAAGATAAATTATTATAATGTTGGTTGGTATTTGAACAGAGTTAATACCACTATGTTGCTTTGAAATGATAAAAATAATAACAGCCATGCATGGATTTTGTGTGAAACTTTGACGATGAAACACCAAGAATGTCACTTGTTTTGGGGAGGGGTTTGGTGGGTGTTTTTATTTTCATCCTTTTCAAGGATGCACTGGAGGGGCATTACATTCCATGCTCAGAAGCTACAGTACCACATCCATTTGTAGCAAAGTCTTTATCAGCAACCTGTGTGAGGTTTAGTGCCAAGTATCTATGAAAATAACTCCTGCTGAGGAGGAATAAAACCCTTTCCACATATCCCTGTTCAGGTGATACCACTGTTGCTGTATAGTGTACGCTGAAGCTCTGATACTGGCATGGTATCACCAAACCATCCAATATTCTAACAGGCAGCTCTTGCAGAATGATTTTCTTTTCACATTTGGTGTACCAGTAGAGGGTATGCTTATGGCAGAAAAACATGAGTTCACTCACTCTTTATTATTTAATGGAAGGTATCATCAACCACTTTAATATTTTAGTGTTTCCCTTACTGAGTTCTAACTGCGTAAAATTATTTTTTTGAACTGCCTTGCTGTTTCCTCTTAAAATAGTTACTCTGCTGCTAAGTCACATGTCTCCAATATTATTTTTTCATACATGACCCAGGCTGCCTGTAGACAGGCATGCAGCACTACATTTCAGCAAGAAAACCTCAGTTAGGTATCCCTGCCGTTGCCTGGGAAGGTCAGAGAACTGAAGAAATCAGCAAGCTAGATGAACCAAAGAAATTAAAAGAAGCAGAGGTCATTTTCACAGCTACAACTTGGCAACCTGTCCAGCAGGGAAGAAGGTACTGCATATTTTCCATTAGATTCTATTCTGTATGCCTGAAATACATTCCCTATTTTTTGAAATATGAATAATATTTCTCTAAAAATGGCCCTCACATAGTAGGCAGCCTGGAAAAACCCCACAACTGTAATGCCACTGAGTGAAAAAGCAGGGAAGGATAGATGAAGAAACCAGTGATTTTACTGATGCTGTAAACCAAATAGCTTTTAGTTAGGGCACCTATTTAAAATAAATCTAAACAAAATGAACCATATGAGGCTGATAACCTGAACACCTAGTGGGATTTTTAAAATGGCTCAGGTAAATGCCTGAAAATGGGGATTTAGAATGAAAACACAGATACAATCTCAGCATTGTTATAATACAAATAAATACAGGTATTATGAAAATGCTTTCTGTTTTCAGAACCTTCAATTCCCAAAATGAATGCAGGATTTACATGATCACTAGAGTAAGATAGCAAAAGTAATTCATTCTGATGCATTAACTAAATGCTAAAACTGGTCTGGCAGAGTTCAGCCAAATAAATAAAAGAAACAAAGAGATGCAATGTAAACTTGATGCAGATTAATTACTTCAAATAAGCACGTGAATACAGCTACAGCAAAAACCTGCTAGGTGGATGCAGTTAGAAGAAAAGTAATAGGTTCTTTCTTTAGAAGTCTGAAAAGTAAGCATATGAGTTAGTGACTGCTTAGAGTACAGAAAATTTTGTTCTGCTCTTGGTGTGTTTTAGTAGATTACACAAGTCTAGAGTAGTCATTACAGGGAAACTACAAAGATTTAAAAATTAATGTCAAAAATAAATGCAAGGTATGTATCTAAATGCTGTGCTGTTGCCATTTATAAATGGTACCTGACTGAAGCTGTTCATAAGGTTCTTTGTGGCTCCAAACTGCTGGGAATCTATTTTAGCCTCTACTTTTTTTCCTTAGCAGTACAGTAATAATATGTAGCCTATCAACATGTTTCAGAACAGGTCTTACAGGGCATTTAGTGGTATGGTCATAATGTGACCTCTCAGGGTTGTTAGTGTAGCTCTGTATGTTTGATATTTGACCCTTGTTTTAATTTTTCCTCCTCAATAAATTAGCAAAAAATGGATAGAAACTTCCAAGTTCAGCACTTCTCTCTTAAGCAAAAAATTATTCTAGTAAGTTCTGGTTCACCAAGTCATGTGAATGATTGCCTGCATCAGATGTATGATCATTTATGGTTTAAATTAATGTAGCTAACAAAATACTTTGTATAACTTGAAAAAAAAGTTTGAAAGGATACCTTTGTGTTTGTTCAGAAGCTTATAGCCTTCACAGTATCGGCCTCCGGATGTGGTCATTCTGGCAGTGTTGACATAAGAATACGTGGCAGCAAAATCAAATTCCTTTTCCCCATCCCACCAGCCATTGCTTTTGGCATATTCCTTCAGTCCTGGGTGTTCTCTGTCAATCTTGGTTGTGATAGAGAGCTGGTTGGAAATATTCCGTATACCTCCTGTTTGTAAGTTGTGGAAAGAATTGTTTAACACACTGAATGATTTTTCTTGGTATTTTGTTTACAATTAGCTTAGTAAAGCAAATTAGCCCTGAAGAGTTTCCTACAAGATCAGTGAGTCTGGTGGTTTATTTTTGGCCCTCTCTCCCCAGCTACACGTATTTTTCTGATTGGATTTTCACCGCCACTCATTTCTGACTCATTTGCTTCTATTGCCAACATTGTATTTCAGGTTCTTTCCTGGTTATTCCCACCATTACATTCTTCTTCTGAGACACCCAAAGATCAAGCTTGTCCTCCTAAGTCCACTGTAAGAATCAGCCACTTGAGGGCCCAGTACATCAATCCTGTCCCCAAATGAAATTGTCATGGATTGCTACCATCCTTGAGACTACACATACTGCTGTCATTCTCATGCTGACTTTCTTGCTGTCCTGTTTTCCAAGAGCAGGAGTGGTTATGTCTGGCTCTGAAAAGGCCGGTGTCACTCAGCTCCTCTGACAAACTGCCAGCTGCTCCACACTCCTGCCCCAGGAAGCAATGCCTGTTGTTTACAGCCATATGTATGCAGCTGGAGGTTAGTTTGATGCCTTAATGAAATGGTAAGTGAAAACTGGGGAACTCCAAGTGGTCATTGCACTCAAAATGTTTAGAACAAAGAGCATCACCCATACCTTCTACTTTCTCTGCTGCCCAGTATTTTCCTGATGTCTCCAGCACCCATGCTTCCTTTCTGTCAGCTATCAGAAAACTGTTGTGGTATGTAAATGCCATGTTGCTCTCCATACAGTTTCCTCCCTGTCCATATTTTTCCAGCAAATCAACTATGACACTAAGGGCCTTTTCAGCTGTGTCTGCTCTCTCAAGTCCAAGCCTAAAACAAAAGGAAAATGTTATTTTTGGAACGATGAACTCCACATAGAACTAGTCAGCCTATTCAAATTGACCTGGAATGATCTTTCTATATGCAGCTGCCAGTTGTATGATCTGGTAAGGGAAACACAGGTCAGGTAAAGGGCTTATTTGAAGTGGGTCCTCTATGAACTTGACATGGGGAAAACCACTAAAGGGAAATACAGAAAGGCAGGGAGAGGGATCCTACAAAATGTTTGCAAGTCCTGTGCAGGTATTGGAGTGGGGGGAAACTACCAAAAGAATTTACTGACTGCTGTAGGTTAATGAGAGTTACACTGGCACCCATAGGGAAGGAACATGAACTTGTTATGTGCATGGAAATAGGCAGCTGAGACTGAAACTTAAAAATATGTGTGTGAAAGATGGGGAATAGGAAAGGAGTACAGATCCCAGAAAAAGGTCCAAACAGTAGTGCCTGAAGTCCACCTGTACTCTTAAAAAAGTCTTATTTCAGTTTAGTATAAATTTTATAGAAAGAAAAACGTTTGCTAATTTCTTTGACAAATTCTATTTTAGTGCCTGATACTTCTTACGGGCCTCTGGCAGAAATCTAGTGCTTGTGCCAAGAAATACTTATTTTTAACCATGGCTAGAATAGTGGAAGAAGTGTCTTCTGAAAGTGAAAGTACTACTTCCCCATATGACTCAAACCACATGTTTCCAGGTAAATTCCAAATCGGGTACCATTTGCCAAAAAGAAAAAAACCCCCAAAACTGTGCACACCTTACGAGGTCCATGCCGAGGAGAGCTTCCCCATCGCAGATCTCCTCCCTGCCCCACACCGCCTCGTTGCCGATGCACACGCCGTGCTCGTTGGCGCCCATCTCGGCCCCCCAGAGCCAGGAAGGGCGGCTCAGGACCACGGCGTGCGTCCTCTCCACCTGCTCGATGCTGATGTAGGTGCACTGCAAGAGGTCAGAGCACACACCGAGTCACCGTCCCCGATCCGCCGGCCGAATGGCAGGCTAACCGCGCAGATAAGGGTTGACAGCAGTGTTCTCGCCGCCTCCCGCAGGAGCGCTCCTGTCCCGCGCCCTCACCTCCAGCGCGGCGCCGGGCGGGTGCGCGGCGGCCGGGAAGTGCACGACCTCCTGCACCTCGTCCGCCGGCCGGTCCGAGTTCTTCCCGAACACCACGCGGCCCCCGGGCGCGGCGGGCGGCAGCGCCACGAAGGTGTCGCAGGAGAGAGGCGGTGGCCGGGAGAACATGCTGAGGGCTGAGAGACGAAGGCTGAGAGCTGNGTCGCTGTCACTGTTCCTGTGCCTGTCCGTGCGGGGGCCGGCGGCTCCCGCTCCGCCGCCGCCATGGGGAAGTCGTTCGCCAACTTCATGTGCAAGAAGGATTTTCACCCCGCCTCCAAATCCAACATNGAAGGCTGAGAGCTGAGAACCCCCTGCGCTGCAAGGGCCCGGCGCGGACAGCGGCAGCAGCGGCGCGGGGCGGGACCGGCGGCAC
>VXBB01008389.1:2393647-2415892 GCA_013399915.1 Illadopsis cleaveri
AACTTCATGTGCAAGAAGGATTTTCACCCCGCCTCCAAATCCAACATCAAAAAGGTGAGGGGGCCTGGGGGTACCCCAGAGGGGACGGGTTGCCGACCGCAGCGGCCCGAGTAGTGCTCCTCACCTTCCTGGGGTGGCACCGGGGTTGGGGCAAAGAGAATGGTCGAGGCAGGGAAAATAGTTACGAAATACTTGATGCTTCGGGTTTTCTTGTTCCCAGGTGTGTATGACTGTCGTATTTTCCTGGCTCAGACTTTTCAAGACCTGATTCTCAGGACAAATAGGCACTGTACACCGTCCAGTAAAACCCCACCTGTCGCGATGTGCCCGTGTTTTCCCAGTATTTCATACCTGCTTCGAGCTGGTTGCAGGTGCCCTCCCCAGAACTGTGTCCCAATACAGGAACCCCCGAGGGGACCTGGGGCTTGGGGTCAGTCGAGACTTTGCCGAGCAAGGGTCACTGCAGGGAAGACAGTGGCACCCACAGGGTATTTTCTGAGCCTACTTTTTCTTTTGAGCTACCACATTTTCTCCTGTCTTTCCAGTATGTAAATGTTGTTGGAACTTGGAGTTTCTCAAAATTATTGCTGTGGGAAGTTCATTTACTAAAATGCTGGATGAAAAATATGTATTTCATGCGATTAGAATGGTGATCATCCCTCATTAAGCATTCTCAATTGAGTAAGCCAGTTATTTATACACTAATATATTTTGCAATAGTTTTTGTATTTAAGCAGAAGCTTAATTATTTTAACTAGGTATGGATGGCAGAACAGAAAATCTCATATGATAAGAAGAAACAAGAAGAATTAATGCAACAATATCTGAAAGAACAGGAATCCTATGATAATAGGTGAGAATTGGCTTAAGATTGCACACTTCTTCCTCCTGTCTTGTTTTCATGGTAGTGAAGTCATATTGCAGTGAGCAATTCGAATTCTTGTCTCCCATTGATTGTAGTAATAGGAGAGAGCAGTGATTCATTAAGTGATGTCTGATTAAGCAGAAGTCACAAGAACTTCTTTAAAGTGGTTTATGCCTGTCTTCTAATTAATTTCAAAATATGCTACGTTTTACAGAACAGTTGGTAACCTTGTATAATACATTTGTGTCACACAAATCTGGTTTTCGTAACCCTGGACATACTGCTTTTCAGTTGAGATTGAAATGTGTGATTTTTGGTACACAGTGGATCATGCAAAATTATTGACTGGTCTCTCAGGTTTTTTGATACTCAGATTTTGTTACTCTCATTAACAAATGAAAAAATGCTAGTTATCACAACAATTTCATACTGGTTTGGGGATTTTTTTGTGAGTGTTACTAATGTGACTGTTTTATGTGTAACATCCAAACTGCCTTTTTTTTGTAGGTTGCTTATGGGTGATGAGCGTGTGAAGAATGGTCTTAATTTCATGTATGAGGCCCCACCTGGAGCAAAGAAAGGTATTGCAATTTCCTGATTTTGGGCAGATAGTACTGCAAAGCTGAAAACATCTTGAAGAAATAAGGACAATTTATTTTATTTTAAAATAACATGTTCATATAGTGAGGTAATGATAGGAGGTGTGATTTTTAAATTCTTTCTGTGGGAATATTCAGACGTATAGGTATATATATATGTGTGTGTGTATATACATGTATGTATATATATAGTATGTAATAATCTTGATTTCACAAAACTTTCATTTCTTTCAAAGAGAATGGTTCATTTCAGTACAAAGAGTAACAGTTCAGTATGAAGGGAAAAAACAGATAAAATATCTTTCCAGGAAACAGCATAAATTCTCTCCTCAGCCAAGGGTGTTTCTTTAGCCAATTATAAAGCCATTGGATGAGGAGGACTAGACCTTACCAAGGCATCAACTCAGACAACACAAACCTGTGTTTTGGCCTGCTCTCCTTTACAGAAATAGCAGGTTGCTTTTGTTTAAAAGTTATGCCCATAATTCAACTTGATGCTTGTCAGACATAGGAAATACAAGAGCAAGAAATTATCAGAAGTTATAAAAATAATAAATGCTGAATTCAGTAGTCAAAAGTGCTGCCTGACCTGTGTCTGGTGAGTCTATGACTGTTTAGTGGTGTCATAAATGGAAGTTTCTAAATACCTGGTGGACATTCATATCAATCACTTAATTTTAGCAAGATCTGAATGTAAATGAAGAACTAAGAAAATATATTCCCTCTAAGAGAAAACATGTTCCCTTCAAAAGGCATCTTTCCCATTTCCATGAAATCATTTGGAAATGCTTGGACGGACTCATTCTTGTAGACCAAGTTTTGCAATTATTTTACTTTAGAAGTTGTAATAGCAATCTCTTAAGCTTAGAGGAAATAAAATTTCAAAGCAGCAAGTATTGCTAAACTTTTTTTTAATATCTTACAAGTATTGTTGCTACTCTTGCAAAAAATGTTTAAAGTTTTTATTCGTGTAACCAATCAACATAGTTTTAGAAGGTGGTTCTGAATTTACAGGATTTATAGCTGTATACTAGAGGCTGGTTATTTGTAAGTGCACTCTATTTAAATAAAGCTACTTGCTGAGTATTTGCACTTTTGATTAGTACAAACCATGAAGTGTTTTGTCTTAGCTTAGAGGTGGAATACCATCTGCATTTTACATATATAATTAATGTATCATTTCTTTTCTTTGCATGCTTTCTGAAAATTCAAAGAGGAAACAAAAGAGGTATTTCATTACATTATTTCTTTATGTTTTCTTCTTGCTTACTTAAATTGTATTCTGAAAAACTTCAAACTTACCATGTTTTCTGTTTTATAGCAAGAAGGAGAGACTGAATACAAATTTGAATGGCAAAAAGTTGCTCCTCGAGAAAAGTAAGATGTCTGGATGTTTTTAATCTACTTTTCTTTTTGTCCCCTTTTTTTTCCTCTATTATATTTTTGAGCAGATCGAAAATATATCTTGTGTGATCTTGTCACATCCTGACACTTAATTAGTAAAACCTGTTAACCTGGAACTCTTTGCTTTTTTAATAAAGCTCAGTTTTATTTTCATTTCATTTTTACATCCACATTTGAAAACGCATTAAAAACAATGTTTACAGGAATTATACCTCTGAAATGCGCATACACTTATCAACAAAAGGTAGTTTTGTGTATGATGTCTTAAAAAATAGTAGTGAATTGAGTATTGGTTTTTTTGTGTTTGTGTAACAGATATGCCAAGGATGATATGAATATCAGAGATCAGCCATTTGGTATCCAGGCAAGTGACATAAATTTCACTCTGTGGATGGCTAGGGTGTATTTCAAATGTTGTCTAACTGCAGAACATTCACATGGACTCTCTTAGCAGTGGGTTTCAAAGCTTTTCTTCTGCCTAATGACACAGACATTTCTGTAAACATTTGTCTGTATTGGTGACTGAATTGTGTCAATTGGCTTTGTTGCCTTTAGGTGCGGAACGTGAGATGTATTAAATGCCACAAGTGGGGTCATATCAACACTGATAGAGAATGTCCCTTATTTGGCCTTTCTGGAATCAATGCCAGTTCAGTCTCCAGTGATGGTTCAGGTAGGCAGTGAATGCTTGTTAAAGGTTCTGGTTAGACATATGGGAGGAGCTCATCATGTTTAATTTTAGAAGGTTTAAGTTTATCATACTTCAGAGAGCTGATGAAATCTGGCAAACAGTTAATTCCAAGTGTAGGATCCACAATTTTGAGTTAATTATTTCAAATTGCAGGGACCTAATTTTCTAATTAGTAACTCGTTTAAAAAGGATTCTGTATTGCTTTGATCCTATCTGCCTAAAAGTAAGAAGCTGCAATGAGACTTTAGGTCAGAGTGACAAAATTTGTGTCACCAAAAAAATGAGTGGATTGTCAAAGACTGTTCCAGTTCAAATTTAAGCAAACTGTTCAGATAAGGTGAAATTTATCATTATATCTTTGTTAATCACTTGGTGAAAAGGAGAGGTTTGTGGGCTTTTTTTAAATATGTAATTGTGTAAGCGGACAAGCAACTGAAACCTAGATTCCCAAATGTCTGGTTTCCTTTCATCTGACTTCTTTTTGCTTCTCCAACTACAATTTTGTTTTTCTTCTATTAGCTCTCATGTTACGTGAAGTCACACAGCAGTTAGTGCTGGATTATGTTTGAAGAAGGGGGTATAAACATTCAAACTGAACATTTCTTTTGCCTACAGTACTTTTTTTCCGTGAGTTAACCCAAATTGTAATGCTTTAAAGTTTTTAAAATTGGGGCACGTTAAAGAAACATCAGGTAGCGTGGATGAGTCTTCCGCCTTTCTGTACTGTGCCTTAAAGTTACGTGTTGTGTCTTGGATTTTGCAGGGATACCATTACAGTTGCACACTTGATGGTTTCTGCTTTTCTTCTGTCTTCCTTCAGGTTATCTATTTTATGTAGCAGCTCCTAGTTTTGTTACACAATCAGCCTGCCAACAATCTTGTTTTTCAGAATTAGGTCATGTAGATACATAGTTTCTTTGGGAGGAGGCCTGGAGGAGTTGAGTTAAAGGAAATGGTGCCTCTCACTCTCCTGTCTTTTTAGGCATTGTCTGATGATTATGCCATTGTATTACTCATCCTGTAACTGACTTGCTCAGCCTTTCTCTTCAGTTGGTTATAAAATTAAATAACTTTCTTGCCTGATTCTTATCTTAGAAAAAACCTGTGCTTAGAACATTTGTTGGTGGTGGAATTATATTGTGCAGCTCTTGCATGTCAGAGATGCTTTTGTGCTACAGAACTCACTGTCCACACCTCAGTTCAAATGATGTGGGTAAATTTTAGGGGTGTTTGGTTGAGAAAGCAGAAAATATTTGTACGTGCTTGCACAAACCTGAATATGCATTCTTTATTATTCATTACAGTGTAATACAGACACTCTGCAGTGTCAGTAGAAGAATAACTGCTTGTTTCAAACCTTACTGAACTATCTGTATAGGTGTAGGCAACGTTTGACTGCTGTGGGTGTTTCCCACTTGAAGAGATGTCCCCCAAATGGCTTTTCAAACCATCTTTTTAAGCCTAAAGAGAGCATTTGGCATATATGATGAATTTTGCGTGAAGGAAAATAGTGTAAAAATACTTAGATGTTCTCAGACTGTGCCAGTGCCCTTTCATTTTCAACTCTGGTACTTAGAAGACAGTGTGCTATGCTGAGCTTAGACTCTTGTAGGCTGAGGAAGGATTTTTAGAGAGTAGGGGTGGGCGACAGATCAGCATTTGTATATATAATTTGTAAGACGGTGTTCTTGAATTTGAATAGTCAGCTGTAATGATACTGCTACTTTCTCTTTCTTCCAGGGAAAAGCACTGTAGGTAAAGCTTAAAGTTCTTGATTTAATAGCAAATACAAGGCTTAGAGAAAGTGGTAATATTAATTACAACATCATATAAAAGGTTGTCTGGTTTTTCTAGCCTCAGAAATACAAACCTTTCTAAACCTTTATCTGATTTAATAACAAGTTAAGTTACACTCCTTTGATGACTTCTGGAAATGTGTGTAAAAGAAGCACTACAGTTAAGTGACAACACAAATTCTTGAATTCACTGCTTCTCCTAAGACTCATAATTCATCCACATGGTATGTTAAAGCATATGCCATATATTTAAAAAAAAGCATGGGTTGGGATTTTTTTTTATGTTGAAACCCTGACAGCAGTCCTGTGTTGGCTGGGATGGGAATAACTTTGCATTGCTGAGAGTTCAGCCCAGTTGTTACAGTGCTGCAGATCCACAGTTAGCTCTGCTGCATCTGTTTCCACCTCCAAGAACCTTCTTCTGTTGCTCTGTTCAATACACCTCCTCAAACTTTATCAGTAATTGCATGCACTCCTAAGTTGCTTTTCAGACTTAATTCCTTATTATTTTTTATTGCTTTATAGTACTGCGAAAATGTCCATTGCCACACTGTTCTTTAGGCTGGCTAGAACTCCAGCAAATGCTACTTTGGAAGGGACAGAGACTTTTTATAAGATCATCTTTTTATGAAACTGTTCTGTGTTTTGTGAACTGATGATTAGGTTTTAAAAAGTCCCGTGCACTTGAAACAAGTTGAATTGCACATGAATTACTTCCCAAGCACCCCCTCCTTCACATGTCACAAGTGTCTCCTTGTGCTTAGAAAGCTGGTAAAAAACATGTAAATAATCCACAGTTTTAATTTATTGTGGTTGTCAGCACCAGGAAAAAGAAAACAAGTGCAAAACCACTTGGCTTCTAAGGTCATGTAAAGTTCATTCAATTTTTCTGAAGCTGTTTGCTCCTTTCTAAAATGTAGAGGTTAAAACACATGTCTGTGGACAGAGCAAAGAATAGGGATTTCAAGGATAGGCAGTGATTACTGGTAGTATACTTCAGGTCTGGAATGTGTGCTAAATTTATTTCACCGGGCTTTTTAATAACCCAGTGTGTAAAAATACATTTGTAATGAACTCTCAAAGAGTTGAAAAATGTTCAGCTAAATTACTAGAATATGTAGTGCTTTCAAAGGCTAGGAAGTATTGCCATATTTAGAAAGTAGTTGAAAATGTCTTTGTAGCTAGTGTTTCAGGAAATTGAAATATAAATATTGTCTCATAAGTGAAAGGGTACAGCTGAGAAATACAGATATAATGAGGAAGAAAGGTAAAACCAGAGTAAAATTTTAGTACAGTAGTCAGTGTACAAGGATTCCAATTAGTTTATGAAATTAATTGTATTAGAAGGACCAAAGGTCTAAATAAGTAAACATTTTTTTTTAAAGAGCAAATTTGGAATTTTTTCTATATTCTTTGGAAAGAGCTCTATTGCTTTGAAGTTACTAACTTGGTAGTGCTTTATTTCTTCTGATTTATAATCTTTTCATCCTAATAGAAGTCAGTCTTGCATCCTTTTCATGCAGATTAAATGAAATAATTTTTTTAGGCAGTGTGTGGTAGTTACCCTAGTTGGAATTCTTCAAACTTTGCAAATACTCTCCTTTGCTAGAGCACACCATGCATCAGCACAGTGTTGGAAGGCTCTGGTCCATGTGCTGCTGAGCATCCTGGCTGGTGATAAATCTCTACCCAGTCAGTGCATGGGAACATTGGGCTTCATGGTTTTTAATCTGGTGTGCTAAGGACACTGGCATCACTAATTTCTGCAGGTTTTAAAAAATGGTCTGGTTTCCCTGACAAAGGTTTGTGAGAGGGTTGATACAAGTTCAGTTTGTGTTTTGTTCTAATTTTTTCCTGCTTCAGAAAGAGTGAAAGAAAAAATCTTGTTTGTACTCATTATTTCTGTCAGCATGAGAGGAAATGTTTGACTGCAAATAAATGAAAGTGAAACTCATGGCTGATTTAGTTGACTTATCTAAAGTTTCTGCTCTGTTTCTCCATAAGGAAAAAGAAGAATTATTAACTGAGATTTCTTTTTTCCCCCACATCATGTCCAATGTAGGCTTTTTCTTTCCCATAAATATTACAAGCTGTGATGCTGTCATTTCAGCAGAATAGCTGTGTTTTAATCTGATATGAAGAGTACATTGTAATGTTCCTCTTGACACATAAAACTGGTTGGCAATTGCCATATTGGATTTGGTGTTGAATGTTTCGTGTGCAAAGACCAGTCACAGCCTTCAGTTTCCTCCAGTGAAACTGCTGCAGGCCAGAGGGTGTCTGTGGCTCAGAACTGTGTTCTGCTGTCTTTCAGGATCTGACATACATTGCAGTGCTTCAACAAACAAAAATAGTTACAATCAGTACCTTAACTTGGGCATGGTGGTTTGGTTATTTTGCTTCTGGGACCATTTTACTAATCTAGCTGGTAATTCATACAAAAAAAAAAATCATACTATTAAAAAAGCACCTATTGAATAATATCTCACCAGTGAATAGAGATTATTTTTGCAATAAGGCAATTTCAGTGGATGTGGTTATCATGGGATAATCACACCCCTGGGGTACAGCCTTGTCTGTAATCTCCCAGGAGTGTAATTATTGCATGATAACTGCACCCCCTGGTGTTGCATTATTTCTATTATGAAATCCTTAGTTTTAGATATAAAGTAACTTTGATCACTGGAAACTGCAAAGTAGTGTTAGAATGTTCCAGCTGTGAGGCTTACGGAGACCAACTTAGAAGATTTACTTCTCCTTTACAAAGGTAAATTAGGCAATCAAAATGCTGCTTGGGGCTAAACTGATTTACAGAGTGTTTTACTGATAAAATCCTAACTTTCAAAGTTCACACAAGATGAAAATATCGGTTGTGCTTCTGACTTTACATGCCACTGTGTATGTCTGCATGTAGAAAATACAGAGTGCATACCAGCAGAAAAACCAGCTCACTAGCATCTCAAAGTTTGCCTGCTTTTACAGTCCTTTTTTATCATTAACCAGCAGCATCTGTTGGGGTTTGTGAGGTTTTTTTGTGAATCCTGAAAAGCCATTGACTTGATTGGAACAGAGATCATTGGGTGTCCTATGCAAAGTGTTTTGAAATAATGCTGTTATCTCACTTCGGAATTGCCTGTGACTTTCTTGGTCTTGAGGTTAGGACAAGCTGAATACTTTTTTTTCCTTTCCCTTCTTTCCTGCAAACAATCTATCCTATTCAGTGATGGTTTGGGCAGATGGGGGGAGGGATTACTAAAAAGCTATGAAAGCTTGAATGCTTACAACTTTTATTATATGGTTTTTAGAACAAAGAACCCACTATGGATCTGTTCCTTTCTTATGAAGAGGTATTACTATTGTAGGAAGTGAGGCTAGCATCTCAAATTGTATCAATAGCATAGTTAGAAGTGAGATGGTAAGGTTAAAAGATGTTCTTGCTCTCTTGGCCTATGAAAGCTAAGCTTGGAGAGCGCTGAGCATCCTACTCTGCTGTGGACTACTTTGCATATCTTACAGCTGACTGGCTCCATATATGTGATCCATGCTGTGGAATTACTGGAGAAAAAATACTGTGAGGTGCTTAGCACCTTGTGGAAAATTCAGGCAAATAAAGGTGAAAGTCTAATGGAGCAACATGTATGTGTATCTGGTGTCTTATGGTCTACCAAGATAAAACCACTCGAGGTATGGCTGTGCAAGTGCAGCCTTCTGAAGGCTCATTACCCAGTTCTGGGGTTTGCACCCTCTCTTTTCATCTCCTGAGTGTCCCTGAACTAACTGTGGGTGTTGTTTCCGTCTGTCTGTGACTTAGTGTGTTCCACTGGTTTTAAGCTTTTCGGTGAATACCTTTCCAGAGTAATAATTGAAATTACCAGTCACATGAAGACAGCAAAAAATGAAATCTGTGTTTATATTACGTTATGTCTGTATCTCACTGCAATTTCCAAGTGACAAATATGGTACCTTTCTTCCCAACAGAGAAAAAGTCTGCATTGTATTGGGAATGCAGGAATTTTTAAAAAATGTTCTCTTGAATTTGTAATAACCAAGAAAAGGTATTTGAATATGTTAACTGTGAATATTTGTATAAATGGTCATCTGTAGAAACATAAAGTGTGTGAAACCTTCCTTTATGATCTGCAGCTGAGACCTTTGATTGTGAACAGTAGGAACCTTAACTAAATCTTCACATAGTTTAAGAACTGTCACATTTTAGAATAATCCTTCATTTATGTTTCAGAACCCTTGGTATTTGTTGTGAATACATAAAATACAGATTCTATTAGAAATTTTGTGCTTAGCGTTTAAGCAATAAATATGCATTCCAATAGCAGTTTGATAATGTTAAATGTTTTTTACTGCTCCAAAAAAGTAAAAAGGAAACTCAGGTTTCTCTGAAATACCATACCACAAAAGAATGGCAGATTACACTGAAATTCTGTGCTGAAGTGTTAGATACAGTTAAACTGCAGGCCCTCTGAAGAAGAGCTAATTAAAAGCCAGAGGTTTTAGTCGTTGATTTCTCTCAGTGCCAACTGCAGCAGTTGCTTTGAAGTGTAAATATGGTCTGAATGCACTCATCTCTGAAATAGATGAAAAAATTATCAGTAAAAAATAATTGATTCTGAATTAGTGAAGGCAGCCTAAATTTACTGTGTATCATGATCACATAATTTTGATAATAGTTCTTTGTCCTTTAGATAAAATAAGTGCCTACTCTCATGTCTGTCACAACCTCAGTAAAAGTTCACAGACTATGGAGTGTGATTAAGTTCAGTCTGTAGGTTTTTTTCCATTTTTGTTCAGTTTCCTTTTAAGCCATATTAACAGAAGTCGTAGAAAACTCAGTGGACAGAACAAGAAAGTATATGGATGTATTGACACAACTGTCTATTCTAACATTAGTTTTTCTTTTAAAGCAAAACCTGAAAAGCATTGTATCATATGTCTTTGCTACCACCCAGAAAAGGCAGGATTCTGCATTCATAATTTATTTATCCTTCATGTGGTAGTGTGCTAGACTGAAATCCAACAGCAGAATGTTTTCTAAAGCCTAGTTAATTCAAAAGAGATTTTTTTGTACTTCCTAGGTATTTATTTATCTACTTTTTCACAGCAGAGCATGACTTTAGTACCACTGTTGTGCAGAAAACCAAATAAATTTCAGTTTGGAGGAGTTACCATCTCATGTGGTCCAAGCTACCTATAAGAAAGGATGATGACAACATGCTTTAGGCCTGCTTTGTTAACAAAAAATGCGTAGCAATAAAAGAGAAGCCTTGAGAGTATCTTGTCCTTGATTCATAAATTTTTAAGCACGGTAGCATGAAGTTTACTGACCATGACGTGTACTGGCAAATTGATAGCACATGCACAGGTTTGCTATGTTTACATTTTCATGTAAATTATGTCTCTTGCCAAGTCAGGAGAAGTGTGATGGTGTGATGATCCTGATGTTGTTAGAATAAAATGATCACATTTGTAAATGGAAAGATATCCCATGCCAGAATACATTTTCAGAAAGCAAGAAAAGCCTGTTCTAAAAGCCATATTCTAAATACTCTGTTTTGATGCAAAATGAGCAGTAGTTAAAATAAATAGTTGCAATTAAAATAACACCATGAGGAATCTACTTTTTCCAGTATTTTCTACAATTTTCCAGTAACTTTTATATAGTGTACTCTATTTAATTTCATAACAATACATAGAATACAAAACAAGACATGCATACAACATTAAATACCAGATAGTTCTGTAACTGCAGCCACAATGTAAGTACAACTGGTTACTGTCACTTCCCTGCCAAAGATGGCAGTAATGTTCACACTATTATTGTTTCTTATGTCTTTGCTTTCCATTTATATTCCACAATAAAAATCCATTTAAAACTTGATTGATTGTAAAGAATAATTCAGTTTGCTTATCTGCACTGGTGACAGTAGTGAAAGCTTTTGTCAGGAAAGTGGAGAAATACTGTCAAGGCTGTGCATCATGAGCAGGTGGAAGTAAAACTGCTATTTTTGGTGATACTGGGAAACATAACATGATGGTATGTCCTCACTGCCACTGAAGCTATTGCAGAAAAAGGGATATTTAATCACAGTTGTTATGAAAGGTGTTTCAGCATCCCGTTCCCTCATATTGAATAATTGGAAAAATGTGCTTTACACATTGTAATGCAGGCCTGGTGGATGGTGTGTTACAGCTGGCATTGCTCTCCTAAGGGTGCCCATGCCTCCCAGAGAAAACATTCTGAAAACAACAGTGTTACATGCACTCTGCATTTGTAGCATCAAGAGAAGTACAGACAGAATAGAAAATTAATTGCAGCTATAGGTTTCTCTGGTTTCTGGGACAGGTGTGGGGTAGTAATGCGGGGTGGGAGAGCTTGTTTGTAAGGCAGGCACTTAAGTAATTGAAATCCAGAACTGTATTCCCCTCCTGATGAATTAATAGAAGCAGAACTGATTCTGTTAAATTCATCTCAGTTGTGTGATGAGAAATTGGAGTGCTCCTTGTTCTAAAAAAGCAAATTTACAATATGTTGTAGAAATCCTTATATGACATTCTTCTGCAATCCAGTGTAATTGCTGCTCATATATATCTGAGAAAAAACCTATTTACATCTCTTCTGTTTACTTAATTGTACAAATATTATAAAGATGCACCAAAAGCTGTCAAGCTAAGGTTGTACTGGGGTAGTGCTTTGTGAAGACTCAAATCCTTCTTTTCACATTTCATTGCATGTTTTGAGTTTCTAGATTTTGTGCCCCAACTCTTTGAGTCAACTGAGCTATCTGAATTGTATCCTTAAATAGTATCTTAAACAGAAGATAACAGAGAGAATTAGTGCAGCAAGAACAACTGAGGAAAGTAAGCAGGAAGAAACTGTAACCTCTTTGTGTGACAGCACTGTTTCTTGAGAATTACAATAGCCCAAAAAAAGCCCCTTTAAAAATCCTTTGGTGGGTCTTTAACTATGGAGACTTTTTTGTGCAAGCCCTTAGTATAATTTTAAATACCTGTAACTACAGAAAATATTAGAAGTTGTCAGTTGTCTTAATGCATAAAAATAAATGTCATATTCCAAGCAGTTAATTACACTAAAGGACAAAAAGTTTTTCCAAGACTGTGAATTAGTTCTAAAGCAGATAAATGGTTTCATTTTAGCCAAGTGGTGTCTGGGAAAATTTTAAAGATTTTTTTTTCCTTTTTTTTCCCTATCAAAATGCAAATGTCAGAAAATAACCTTGATAGTCATATTCAAAAATAGCAAGGTACTGTATTTGACTTGTTTCAGGAAGAATAAGAAACAGATGATGAAACTTTGTAGCTTTGAACTTATTTTTAGTTTACTGATGAAAGAATGCTGAGACTACTTGTCAGAAGTTGTAGCAATCAGCTATTTTTATAGGACTTCTGTATCTAAAGTTCTGCCAGCTCATGGTATAATATCTCTAGATGTTTTCACCTGCATGAGGTCAGAGAGGCAGCTTCTTCACAGGCTGTCTTACAAGTCTATAAGGAATGCCTATATGAAGAGATTGATTTTCATAGCACGCATAGGATTTTAGTGCCTGATGTAGGAGAGACTCTTTGCAAGTTGATGGGTGCTGTTCAAGAATAATAAACTATCATCATAGCCAAAGGTTTTAGCCAACTGAGAGCCTCTCAGCTCAGTCTTACCATCTGTTTTAGAGTTAATGACTCAGCTGGAGCACAGGGCTGCCAGGTATACCTGGTACTGCTTTCTCTGACAGCCTTGGAGGGTGACGACACAAGTGTGGTCATAAGCCAAAGGCAGGCTGAAAAGATTTACCACTTTGGGTTACCAGGCAACACGGTGGCATCAAGGTTTAAACTTTAACTGCTTAATAGGGAAGCCAAGGACACTTCTGAGAAGTTGCTTTTTTCAAATCTCTGTTAAGTGAGGTTCAGTTTTTAGGGTTTCTTTTACAGGCTTTGCCTCTCTCATTTGCATCAGCCAGGAGAAATCCCCTATTAAATTTTACAGTATGGAAATCAGAATGTCATCATTTACTCAAAGATTTAGGCATCTTTTAGGACTCTTTGAAAAAGCATCTCAAAAGGAAGTATGTTGCACACCTCAATGCTGTCACTTAAAATAGCTGTGCCCAGGAATCCTAAAAGACCTCAACATGTCACTGATATTTCAAAGAAAATCAGATCTACTTATCAACATCATTAAAATATAAATCAAAAGCAGTCTGTTGAGGTGGGAGAAGAAAGCCACCAAGCATTTGATTCCAAGCAAAGGACTTTAATTATGAGAATAAACATTTTCTTGATTGTTTTTCTGTTGCAGAAGGTAGATAGTAATAGAGGTTTTCAGTTAAGCTGTGCAGCCATTGTCAAATATGATGTCTTAACTTATCAGCCTGGACTTGTAACCAAGTAGAAAACAGTCTCTTCAGACTTTCCAGATCAGAGATTGTTTTCTCCCTACTGTGTCCCTACAGGTGCCTTGCTGTCATTGGGCAGCAGAACTTCTGAGAAGCTCAGTGGCATCATTGTTCAAAAAAAAGTGCAAGCAGGTTCATCTGTTTCATCCTCTCAAAAATGTTAATGTTTTTCAAACTCCAAAGATAATGTACTGCAAGGAAGTGTCTTCCATGATCAACCACTCTGGACAACTGCCCGTGTCATGTCTGGCTGGAGTCTGCACACAATAGGGTTGTGAAATAGGATTGTGTTTTGACTCTACTTCCATTTATGGGGTTGGTTTATTTTCTGAATCTCATTTCCTAGTGTTTTCTAAAACCTTTAGTTATAATAAAAATAACATACTTAATAAAGCTTCTTGGAGATTCTTGCATTTCCTCACAAGTTAGGCTGAACCTAAATTACTGTTTCCTTCACAACTGTAGGGAGACCAAAACAGGAATAATTTATTTCATGGACAACTTTATTCTCACGTTTCTATGGGTACATTTGATGCAGCTTGTATATATCCACAAAACAGGAAAGCAGTAGTTTGGTAACTGTCCTTATCATGGTAATACTGGTTGCAACTAAAATACTGTAGGTGGAGCTATGAATTTTTCTTTGACACTATTAATATACAAGGAAGCAGATGCACAAAAATCAGTAGTGTTGGGCATTCATTACAAGGTTTTTCTTAAAACAGAAGAAATTATTTTGCTTGCCCTTTTCCAGTGTTCTGCACAAAGAATGCCAGAAAGATTTGTTTCTGGAAAATAATTTTGAATTGTTCTTTTGAATGCCAATATGCCTTCATTTCTCTCTGGTCTCAATTCTGACCATAGTCCACATAGGGAACCACAAGGTTAGGGCGTCTGTCTTGGTTCTTTAGCAAGTCTGCTGTATAAATTTGGACAAGTTGCATTTCTCTATTGATCTAACCGTACTAATGAGAATAATTAGGTATTGGACACACACCACAATGTGTACAATGCTGAAACACTGAAGAGGAATACCTAAGAACTTAACTAAGTTACTTCGCCAGGCAGTGGCTCTTTGAATAATAGGGAGGAACTGCCTTTGAATAACAGAGGTATTCTAGGCTTGAATTGGTCAAGTATTTTGGTTTCTTTGGTATGGAGATATCTTTCATGTCTCTATGCTTTGTTTCTGTTTTGCTTCCTCATACAGAGTTTTTGACTGAATTGTATGGCTGTTTCATATGGACTTTTCAAATCAAGGCCTCTTCTGGTACCAAATTCTGTCATTAGGTGTCTGTCTAATGTTAGTTTGTGTTCCAGCCAGAGAAGATTTTGGCAAGCAGACCAAGGTGTGGAATTTGAAATATGCAAAAATGTAGACGTTAGGGCCTATACACATTCATTAATTGTGAGTTTACAATTATACTATAGCACATAAAAAGAAAAAGCACTTTTGGTAAAGTACAGGGGGATGGGAAATAACCCCCTACTTAAGAAAAATGTAAACTCAAGGGAAGGCTAAGAGGTATCTCATTTGAAAATTCTTTTGCCTGGCAAAATAAGGAACTTTTTAAAAGACAGTCATTAATGCAGGGGCTCCTTAAACCATTTCCAAAGTTTTTTCATTCCTTCCTGCTTTACATGTAGGCCTGTTTGTTTCTTCAAGGTAATATATTATATAGGAAAACTAAGAAAAAGGTTACTACTTTTGAGAAAGTGCTGTATTACTTTCCATATATTTTCTATAGCAAAAATCTCACTTTATTTTTCCATACTTGTCTGTGTTAAAAAACTATGAATTTTGTCAGTCTTCACAACTAAGAAAGTTTTAAACCACAGAGCAGGATCAGTACATTTCATAAGGCTAATTAATCTTAACATTTACAGTAGCTTACTGAAGTAATAGTAAATGTGTGCTCCATGCCCTGTTTTACATTACTTTTAATTTAGATTTACCATACACAGTTGATTGACAGTAAGGTTAGTGAAGGAACTGGGAAGGGAATTTACTGAAAGTGACCTCACAAGAGAGTGAATATTTAGGGTGAAGAAGAAGTACCTAATCAGACAAATACTCAACATTATGATCACAGGGGTTCAGTTAAAGCATAAGAGTGAGTTACAAGGTTTGTAAATTATGCAGCCAAGTCTGAATGATAAATAATACATCCCGTGTTTTACTCCTTGTTAGATTCTTGCAAAGGAGGAAATCATATGCCTAATGCCAACACCTACTCTAATGAAAAATATAGTGTGGTTTTTAAATTAATAAAACCAGAAATCTCTGAGGAGATAACAGTCTAGAGGCTACATATATTTGGCAATCCCTAGAATAAATAAGGACATAGATATTTTTCACGTGTTTTATATTCCATATGTATTCTTCTAATGCTACGTTTTACATTGAAGTTCAAAAATTTGTGTCATTGTGAAAAATTAGTTATTAGTGACATATTAGAGGTGCATTTTCTCATTGTTAGAGGAGGCACCTGAGTCTTATTTAATGTGCTTTATTTAGATCTCCTGTGCTTTTTTACTATAATAAAAATATATTACTAGACTTATCTAATATATTGTTTTCAACATGACAAAGTTACATAAGAGAGTCCCTTTGTACTTAAAGAAAAATGCAATTATTTTCCATTCTGAATCTTCAGACTGCTGTTTTAGAAAATCATATCTGATTATTTGCTCAGCAGAAGATTATTGAGTTGATTTAGCTGTGATTTTACTTAACAAAGCTTCAACTGAATTCCTACTGTGGAGTCCAGAAAAGGTAGAGAGATATAAATGATATATTCAAACTGTGATTTTTGTGAACAGGGCCATCAATGCACCCCTCGGAGCTAATAGCGGAGATGAGAAACAGTGGGTTTGCACTGAAACAAAATGTACTGGGGAGAAACTTGACCGCAAATGATCCATCACAGGTAATATCTTTTTAGCAGTAAGCTGAAAATGTCTGTAAATCTAAATGTGATTGCTTGTGAATTGTTACTTAATGTTTTCAAATATGCATATCCATAGGAAAGCTGAATAGCTATACCAGTAGAAAAATGTCAAAAAACTTAGTTTTCTAGCTTTGTTTCATACAGAATGGTGAATCATAAATTACTTCTTTTAAAACCACATATAATAAATTAAATCCCTCTTCTGGGCAATTGGAAATTAAATTTTTCATAAAGGAGTGGTTAGGGCTTCTGCTGCATACTTGTAATGCAGTGCTATCCTTTGGATGAAGTTTGAGGCAGTACGCACAAATAATTACTGCCAGGAATGCTATATCTGAAAGAGTTTTTTACTTGATTCACTATTGTTCCAGTTATTATTTCTGGGAGTGAAAATGGTTCAATTGCCTATACTTAGCTCGAAGTATATTACTAATTGAGGTACTTTAATAAAAGTGCAAAATAAAAGATTAATATACACTGCTTGAAGTAACCTTTGTTCATATGGCAGGATAGTCAAACCACTAGTAAAGAGGGGATGACTACAAGCTGGTCTTGAAATCTTCAGTAAATCTGAAAATTTGTCTGCAAAGATTGATGTACATTTGCCTTTAAAAAAAGCTATGTACCCCAAAAAATGTAGCATATGGGCACTAAATGAATCATGTTGCTATCAGTATATTTGCTTTATGTTAGGTGTGCTGGGGTTTCTTTGTAAGAGCTTTTTAATCTTTATTTCTTCTTTCGTCTTCTGTGTGTGGCTAAAATTAAAAACATCACTCTGGTGTACCAGATGTGCATAATTTGAGGAATTCAGGGTCTTCAAAGTAGTTTTGCTTTGCTGATTGCGTTACTGTATGTAGATTATATGATTACAGTATTTTGCATTGCTAGAAGACTTTGTGCACATTTAGAGACTAATAACACAACAGTGAAGTAGATGTGTTACCCATTTTCCTAATGACTAAACCGAGACAGAAAAGTAATTTGCTTAAATTACTCTGAGTTCAAGCAGGACTAGTGTCTTACCTATTCATCCAAGCGTGATAACAATGAGGTGACTTATCCTGGGGAATCGTGGGCTTCAAACCTGGCTCATTTTTATTAACTATTTCAGAAATGTTTCTTTTCCCTAGCAGTGATTTTTTCATATGCTAGTAATAACTCCTGTTGTATAACCCCCACATTATAACACCTACTCAGCTCTGAGAGAGAATGTCAGGGTTTTTCACTTGGTAGTGAGTATTCTGTTCTAACCAGTGTCTTAGGCTGACTTAGTAATACAAATGTATTTGTGTCTGTGCAAAAATAAGGTGTATAGAGGCACCACTTTTAAAACAGAAATCTGAATGAAAATATTATTTTTATCTATAAGAACCTTACTGCATTTTTCTAGGAGTTTGTTACAAGTGAAGGAGATGACGATCCAGAAGTTGAATTTTTAAAATCACTGTCAACCAAACAAAAACAGAAACTCCTAAGGTATGTCTGGTATCTAGGGGAGGGGATATGTATCACCAGTAGTTCTGACTGCATCCATGACTGCCACTGTAACTCTTCGGTGCCATTGAGCACCATCACTACAGAAGAAAATCAGCTTAGTTGAACATACACTTGACCACAAATGGCATTATGTAGCATGATTTTTAATTGCCTTGTTTTATTTTAATCTAGTTTTAATGCCTTTGACTGGGGCTCATTTCCAGTTTAACTGGGATACTGAAATACTGATTGGCTCACTAGAGATGCTGTGCTGCTATTTTAAAATATTACTCTGCACTCCGTTGTTTACAGTACCTTATTCTGTAATTAAAAATTCTGTGTTCTTGTTCACTGGTTTACAACTTGACAAAGTTTACCTTCTCCCTGTGGCTGAACTGAACCTGACCCTGTACCCCAAGGCCAAGGTTGGCCTAGCTGCACCTTAGGCTTGTATCAGGGTTTGCAGCTCACTGCTCCCTGAGGGTCTGAGTTAATGAGGTTCCTGTGCTTTGCTTTTATGCAACTGATGTTGTGTGCCAGGTGACTTACGGGGTTTCTTTCTCTCTTAATTTGCAACGTTTTCCTGAAAGAACCTCAAAATGTTTAAAATCAAAACCACTTACAACTGACTGGTAGATCCCACAGAGGCATGCAGATAAAACAAGCTTTTAGGATAAAAGATGTCACATATGTGGGGAGGGGAGGGAGGGGGAAGGTGAACGGCTAAGCAGGTACATGAGTAGGTAGGTACACATATGGTATTCACATATGTAATAAATCTCTGAGAATAGTGGACATGTTTTATGTTCCTTTTAAGTATGGAATGTGTATGTAGTTAGAGTAATTTTAAATGGTTTTTTTGTTTGAACTTCTGCTGGCCCAACACATTGAAATTTTTATAATCCTTTGTATTTTAGAAGGTGAAGTTTAGTAAATATTTGGGTCCTTCAGGCTTTACTAGTCTGAAGGGATTTTTTTAATACACTGGAAGCAGTTTCTCTATTCACTCACTGATTTGTGAGTGCATGATGGAATATTGTATATTTACAGATAGAAAATTTAAGTTTCTAGTCATGTAAAAAGGGGTTACTGGAAATATCTGTATTATTTGCCTAAAGAACTCAAAGATGTGTGTTTTAGTCTCAGTTTTCATCATTAATAGAAAGTGAATACTAATTGCATTTTTTTCATTTTCGTTTTCATTTAAAAATACCTTTTTAAAATGCACAAACAAAAGCAGCAATGATTTTCTAAAGTCTCCACAGCAGCCTGACAAGGGGAAATAAAGCACTACTGAATGTATTTATTCCTAGTTACAAGGCCCAAATTGACATCTCTTACTTACCTTTTTGAAAATTAAAGAATTAAAGAATCATATTACTCCTGTTGTGAGGGAGCAGCTGTGGATTACATACTACGGGTAATGCCAGGTTGAAGTTCTAAAATGAAACTTTGCTGAAAAAGAAAAAGAATACAATGGTTTCCATATGAAAATGTATTTACTGTATAGGTCATCAGAAGTAGTGAACTTTAAAAGACAGTGACTTTGTAATCTAGTATATCTTAACATATCTGATTGTGCCACTCTTTTATTTTGAAAATAAAAGGAAATTGGATCGTCTGGAGAAGAAAAAGAAAAAGAAAGATAGAAAGAAGAAAAAGCAGCAAAAGAAAAAAAGCAAAAGTAAACACAAGAAACATAAGATGAGATCCTCTTCCTCATCCTCCAGTGAGACTTCAGTAAGCAGCAGTGATAGCGAGACTGACAGCAGAGATAAAGCAGCACAAAAGAAGATGGATTGTAAGAAAAGAAAAAAAGACAAGTTTTCAGAGGCTAGCAGCAGCAGCGATTCAGAAGGAAAGGCAAAAACGAGGAAGGAAAAACTTTATGAAGATCTGTCCAGTAGTCACGGTAACAAGGACAAAGATAGGGAGAAGTACAAGCTTTTAAAGGGAGATAGTTCTCCAGAGAGCAACAAATGGAACTCCTGTGAGGGGGAAAGAAAGTCCACAAGCAGATACCATAGCACCAACACGAGAGACGCTGAAAGAAAGGAGAAGAGCAGGAGCCAAAACATGAATGAAGGGAGCAGGAGAAGCCCGTGCTCAAATCACAGCAGTTCCAGGCAAAGGCACATAAGAAGTCCAAGTCAAAGCCCTGGTGAAGAGCGGCACAGGAAAAATGAAACCAGAAGCCCCAGCACAGACGTACACAAAGAGAAGAAAAAATGTAGAGAAGGCTATGGGGACAAGTGCAGTAAAATGGAACACAGAGAAAGGAGCAGACGCAGTAGAAGTAGAAGCAGAAGCAGAGAGAGGAAAAAAAATAGATAGTGTAAGGGACAGGTGCAAACAAGAATTTCTCTAGGTTTTGATGAATACCTTTTAACAAGGGCTCAATTACATACTGCTGTTCATTTTCCAACCTCTCTAACTACCATTTCCTACATAAAGCCAACTGCATCAATTCTATCACGTTGGAATATTTGTAAAATAGGTATAAACATTAAGGTATTTTTTTACTCTCTAAATATGCTTATTGGCAAATACCTCTTGTATACAGGCAGTAATTCACAGACCTGATTTTAGGATTCTAAAATTTTTAAAAGCAGTATGTGATACTCTTGGTTTCATCCATGATTTCTGTTTAGATGCAACTGTGAGGGGGAGCAGAGAAAGCATTTCAGATAGTTTTGGATAAGATCACTGCTTTAGATATGAAAGCATTGTCTTGTAGAGGGTTTTGGTTTTTTCGTACTGAAACATTTTTCCTTAAGTTCCCTGTAAGAGATCAATTTCATGAGTTAGAACAACAGAGAGACATAGTTCACATAAGTGTATAGCAAACATTTTTTTGCCTCCTGCAGTGTACAGCTTGGTCAGGGCTATCTAAACATCTTGAACCCCTGTTGGTATGTGTCAGTACAATGTCAAGTTATTGTTCAATAATCTCTCAAGACATGAAAGGAATACTTACTGCCTCAACTGTTTCAGGTATTTCATTGTTTGTGGTAGTAAGTTTGTGTAAATAGTCATTCTTTTGTTGTCATGAACCTCACTGTGTTTATAGTGATTGTCAGTCATTTTCTGCATACGTTGTTATGAAGATGAACTTCCATAATAAAATACCTTATTCTTTAAACCAGTAATAATTGCCATCTTCTTCAGAGTTCTGAGTCAGTGCAAATGCACAAGGCAACACTTCACAAGGTTTTTATTGCAAAGGAAAGGCTTCTCTGCTCTTTCAGGATGGCAGATGGTAATACATTCATTAGTGGACATGTGAAACAGAGTCACTGTGCTCAGTATTCCAGCAACTTTCTTACCCTCCTCACTCACAGGACAAATGGGACTTTTATTACTAGTCCACTTCCACTTCACTCAGAAGATTTTCAGGACTGCAGAGAGTATAATAATACAGGGTGAAAGTGACCTGGCTTATCGTTTAAGTGCATGTGAAGAGTTTGAAAGGGTGAACCATTAAGAGATGTCACCTTTTCAATGTGTCTGCATTAGGTTGCTCTGGGCATTCTTGCTGAAGTAGCTGGGAGTTAAAGAGCCCCTGCAGTAGAGTCAGCCCCCCTATATTGATGTGTGGAAGCTCTGATTTAGAAAGAACAGGAGGAGACGGCAAAAATGCCTGTTTTAGCAATCTAAACAAAACCTCTGTGTGAGAGAGGACAGAGTAATATGATAGGGGAAAAGGCATATTCTGGTAGAACATATTTTGTGTTAAGTGCAGCAGGAAAGATAGGAATAACTGGAAGGTGCCTCCATTCCAAAGAAGGGTCTCTCCAGTTGTTTTGTGTTTGGCTCAGGAATCCTCCCAACTACAATGCAATTGACTCCCACCCGCAGAAGAGTGGATAGCTCCACATCCACAGCTCTTTTGTGGGCTCTGCACTTTACTCCTTTCCATGTGCTTCAACAGCGTATCCTGCCCTTTTGCATAGGAAGAGACTGGCAGAAAAGTCATGATACTTTGGATGTATCTGTCTTAGACTACATGTGGGAGAGCTTTGGAGCAACCCACGCAT
>VXBB01008389.1:2427741-2579512 GCA_013399915.1 Illadopsis cleaveri
GAGGCGAGGAGTCCGACAGGGGCACCCGGGACCCATCGCCCAACAGGTGACCCCTTCCTTCCCTCCTTCTTTCCTTCTTCCTTTTCTCCGGAGGAAACCCGCTCCTTCCCTTCCCAGGAGCCTGCCGTGGTGGTCGTCAAGTGGCAGCGCGGCGCTTCTGGCCAACCCCAGGGCGGCGGGGGGAGAGGGTCTTTCCTCTCATCCTGGGGAAAGTCATCAATAAAATACGGCTGGAAGGCAGATCGAGAGCGTGACGTTTAAAAATGTTGCCTCTACATCAGCGAGTAAAGGCATCCGCTGCCCGCTTGCGCTCCCACAGCAAAGTAGGGATTCTGCTGTGCCTGAAGACTGGCAGGCGGATCTGCCTGCCGCACATCCATCTCCTCGCCCCTTTGTAGTCGGAAAAGTAACTAAATCCCGCAGGAACGACGCAGACGGTGGAAAGGCTGAGCGAATGGCGGCGGAAGGGGGAATGCTGCTAAAATCTTTAGGGGGTCAAGTATTTTCTGACAGATTTTTTTCATACTCCAAAAATCGAGTTTTTAAACAAAGATCAATGTGTTATGCTAAAGTGTTGAGCTGACTGTTAAAACATTTGGGGGGATAATGACAATGTAACAAAGGCCTGGTTTGGAGTGAATCATCACCCTTTTAAAAGTTAAAGCAATTTTCAGGAGAATAGCTTTCAGCAAATGCTTTACATTATTCAAAACGGCCAAATAATGCTCTATTATAGAGCCTGAATGCTGCCAGTCAGCCCATAAGTGCAATTTGTGCAAAGGCTCGGTGCCTTATCTCCACTTCTTTATAAAGAGGTGAATATAAAACAATTTCTTCCAAACCCAGACAGAGAGCACGAAAATTGCTTCCCTTTCTGCAATCAGGGCAATTTAACTGGAGTGCAATTAGCACTATTAAATGTCGATTCTGCATAAACAAATCTGACTAAGAAGCGAAAGTGGGGTGAGAACCTCATATAAACTGAAACTGATTTTTTAAAATTATGTATCCGGGTCCTTTACAATTGATCCGTGACGTTTTCATCTCAGAATATATTTACATCATAAATGCATTACAGTTAAACCGACATAAATCTAAAAAAAAATCTCAATATGAATACTAATAAAGAATAGCCTAATTAAAGGCAACAGTTCACTTTCTTTGAAGAATATTGTTTCCCATCTTCTCTCTACGAGTGTCTTTTGATCTGTGCAACTACTGAAGTTGCTGTCTTTAGGAGGTAGAGCTGGGAAACAATTCGTTCATTACAGATGGTTGGGAAGCTCCTGGGTTTATATTCAAGAGCGTCAGATGAAATGGCTCGTCTGTTCAAGAAGAGCTCTGAGAAAGAGCTGCCAAATATTTTCCAAATAAATCGATTTAGCAGCAGTTAAATGTAAGGTTGCTGTACGATTTCCCCTGCATTCTAGGGGGGGCACAGAGTTTTACCCATGGATGTTACGGGCGGGAAGGGGGAAAAGCCTTCCAAGTTTAAGAGAAGCAGCCTAATTTTCTGCCAGGCAGAAGGGACATGGGCAGGAAAGAGGCAAATTGCTCATTGCCGAGATAAATAATTGCGTCCTGCCAGATTTATTTTTTTTTTTTTAGCAACAGTTCTTCCGTGCGAAACTCCCTCCCCCCCTCAATTACACTCTTCATTTACGTGATCTAGAAGCCAGCATTGATTATCAGAGCAACTCAGAGGGATACCTAGTGGTAAATTAATAACTTCAGTTAGGAAAAGGCTTCCCCACTTTTCTGCCCAAGACTAGATAGTACAAGGGGGAAGGATATATAGAGATAATGTTAAAATACAGACCTTGGTGCCTGTTGAGTCCACTGAATTCTTTCCACTATAGAGTTTTTCATTTGTGGGTAAAGATGAAGTGCAGCTTTTGATTAGAAGGAAATCTTTTATCGTTAATAAAAAGGGAATGAGCACAGGGATCAAATAGATCATGGAAATTAAATGAAAATTATGGCACTCTCCCACAATTTCTGCTTGATCTTTCATATGATGTTTGTTACATGGTGCACTCCCCTCTCCTCCTGCCCCCTGCATAGTGAGCCCCGAGGTGGAGCATCAGGCTGGGCTTTCATCTTTTCTCGATCTTTAAGGTGACACTGTTTAGGAGTAGCAGGGAGACTTATATTACCCTCTGTTTAAAAATCTGCACAATAGTTTCAGAAATCCTGTCGCTTACTGAACGCAGTCAAAAGCGTCTTTGGAATTAATTCTCTTCCGCTAAATTCATTTGGACCGTGTATTTTAAAGCTCCCTTGTTCTGTTTATCTCAGCCGGAGACACGTTAACAGTTCAAGGGAAGACTAGTGTCAAAGGAAGGAAGGTGACTGCAGACTGGATGATGATTTTAATTACTACAATTATTGGGAGATTATTCAACAGCATCATAGATTTGTTTTCTGCCTTGGTAGGAAAGTCTGAGGAACATTGTGCGAGGAGCATTGTACGAGGATTTTACCTCTTGGTTCACATGCTTTCCAGTGTATGGGTTAGGCATGACAAGCTCAGACTGCAGCAGTTGGAAATTCAGCCAGTTCTAGCGTTCAGAAAGCTTTCTTAAAACGCAGGTGTTTCTAAATAGAAAGAGTTTAATTAGTAAACGCTTGGACCCAACGCTTATAGAGCGTAAAACCGCCTTTCCGCACAAGTCCATTAAAGCAGCTCTGCTGACTCGGTAATGAGGTGTGTGCGGTGACAGGGCAGCGNCCGGAGCAGCCTCACCGCGGAGGAGTCCTGTCCCCACATTTCTCCTAGCAGCCCGCTTCCGGTGCCCTCCTAGCTTTTTATACCACGTTTTTAGCCAGGCGTGACTCAGAATGTTGATTGTGATTAAGCAAGCTGTCTATCTGGAGATAGAGATGTGTGGCAGCGTAATAGGCAGGATGATTGACATTACAAAGTTCTCTTCGGTCCACAATGACCAATAAATCCCCCTGCAGCTTTTGCCATTTAATGAATTGCTATTTTGCTAGAGGAAAATATGCCAGACCCCCATTCCTATGTTCTCTTCTTCCCCCTCACCCTGTCCTGGGATTAGGGCAAGGAAAGAAGGGGAGCCATTCATTATGCTCTGTGTTCTGTAATTACTGGAACTCGGGCTTAAGGTGAATTTCAGCTCAGATCATGAACCATTTCACGTTCAGATGCAAGCTTGCAATACTTTCCTAGTGGCAATTAGGAGCCTATTACAAGCCATTAGATTGATCAATGTACCTTAAACAATGTGAATGATTTATATGGCAAAGAAAAAAACCTTCTTACATCCATTGTACTGTTCCAGCGACCAACCTGGCCCTCTGTCTCCATTCATCACAGCTTTAAACAACAAAAGCAATTTATTTAGTAAAACTTAAATGCAAAGAAACGGGCTCAGTTCTTCGTCGTCGTGTAGGGCATCCGAGCTTTATCTCTTTATTGTCAAGAGATGTAGACTGGAAGAATTTGGGTTTGTGGAGGGGAAAGGGAGGGGTGGATTTGCTGGTTTCCAAATGGATTAATTCACCTTGTACTTGAAAGAAGGAAACAAAGAGATCCCTGACTGCTTCCTAAAGAGGACACTAATCTGCTGTGCAAATACAACACAAGGAGGAAAGCAATGGCTTACACATGTGTTCAGCGAAGTGTTTGGTTATATTATTGTAGCCTTTTAATGAGGGTGTGGACACAGAACCAGGATCCCTGGAAGTTCCAAGACAGCTCAGGAGTGGAAAGCAGGCTGGGATGTGCCAGCTGATGGAGGGACAAGGGTAGGTGCAGTCTTCTCCACCTTAGGTGATTATTCTAACCATTCTACAACTAAGAAGCTGCAAAATATCAGCTGCTATGAAAGCCAGATCTGCTGCCCTGTAAGCCTTGGGCCTGTCTTTATTTGCCTCCTTTCAGAAGATCCAGGGAACCTCTCACACCTGGAAAATTCCTCCTAGCTCCTGGCAACCCCAAAGTGAAGGGTTGTGAGAGACTGGTGACTTCACATTTGCCACTGATTTATTAGGGGTACAGCGATTCAGTTCAGAAGGAACAGGACCATGACTTACCATTCACTGAACTGATGCCCTCTGTTTCTTGCATTTTCCTTACCTTTATGCTAACCTTATTTGCCTTGATACTTAGGACTCCAAAATTAGCCTTCTCTATACACACCAAGTGACTGAATGAATCTTTGGCTTGGTGTTAAACAGTTCTGACATGCTTCAAATTGAAACTGCTGAGAAACAAAACCCCACACATGTGAACTAACTAAGCCATTCTTTAAAATGTGACTTTAATGGGACCACTGTAACTGGTGACAGTGTTTGTTAGGAAAAAAGCCAAAACATCTGTAAGTCTTTTTTCCACTGGAAATTTATTTTGGAATATCATATGAGAGAGAATGTTATTAATTTAAGATTCCAATTATTATTTGTGTTTCAGCAACAGTCTGCTCTCTGAAAATTGCTGCAATTCTTGTCAAAAAGTCAATGTTTTATCCCATAATTTTCTGCAAGGAGGTAAGCATAGAGCACCTCAGAATCGGTACAAAGAAAAGAAACAAGGAATGAGACTCAAGTTCTATCAAGAGATATGACCCTTTTGCTACAAAACGTAGATACAGCCATCCCTGATTTTCCAAGTTGTCCATATGGGGTTGATATTATTCACTTATTTAGTTATCAGCTGCTTTCTTTCTTGCTAGCAAGGGATTAGTAAAACATTGCCTACCATGTAAAACCAAATGATGGTTGCAGTAGGAATAAGAGCAGTCCTCCCCCTTCCCCAAAGGAGATCCCACATTGAGAAGAGCGTTTATGTGGAGAGAAGAGCATTTCTGTTGAGTCTGTTGCACACTAAACCCACTTCTTCCCTTTCTCTTGCTATCGAGAGCTTTACCCATGGAATCAGCAGTGTGTCCTGCTTACCTTAAACTTGCTCTTTATCAAGGAGGAGACATCAAAGAAGAATAAAAGATCTGGAGGTGTCTTTCAAAGATTTTGTAGAGATTGTCCATTTAGTCACATTGTGCTTTAAAGTCTTTTTCCTTTTCCAAAGCTTTGTATTTGTCACTTTGCCCAGGAGAGTTGCTGGGCCAATCTCCTCAGGACATGTTCTGGCCTTCCTCTACTTTAAGTATTGCTACAAAAACAGTCTACTTGAAGGGATTTCTGCAATCCTTAACTACACATACACGAAAGCAGTCTATGCTTCTTAATATGCTGTTTCAAGCCCTTACATTCCAATCTGGCTTGCATTGCCCTTTAATTATCTGTCTTCTTATTGTGATCAAGTGAATTTTTACTAATCTCCACATTTATTGTTAAGGTAAATAGATGCTGCTTTTAATCAGTATGGAGGGCCAGACCAATGCAGTTTGAAGTAACTTAAGTCAACTGTAAAGGGTTCAATGTGTGTATAATTACAAAGGACGTCAGCTATTCACTCCAGTCTAATTCAGTGTCTGTTTAGCGACAGAGCTCTTCCTTTCCCCTGCTCCCTCTCTCACCTGGTTTGCTCCCCACTGCTCCAAAAAGCCGGCAAGGAGAACACAATGGAGGCCAAGGCAGCAGCAGAAGCCCTCCTGAACTTCAGGCTGGATTAATTTAGTGGATTGGAGCTCCTTGGTGAGTATAAGCATACGAGTACAATGTAACACCTTCTTCCAACAAAAAAAGATTGATTGCATCTTAGCCTCAGTATTAAATGTGCTGTTATCAGAAGAAGCTGGAATAATGCATGCAGTCACTTTAAAAGAAAGCAGGTTTCCTTTGCGAGCATACTTATTATTTCAATAATATTTGAGAACTAGTTTAATAATGGCCACGTTGTTGCTTACTGAAATATATTTGAATTGAACACATATATATCAAGGTATTTTTTCTTAATTTTGGTTTGAATTATTCCTGAAGTTCTCATTAAATTTACCATTTGTAAAGGACAGATTAAATGAAAATGGCTTTTAGAAAAATAGAGCTGGAAATTATTTTGGCCTTTGTGACCTGGTAGAGGTGATAATTTGCTGCAGCACTAGATACTGGACATATCTGACATTTTAGGTATTCCCTCATAGTTTCAGACCTTTGTACAGATGAACTCCACCTGGGACAACTCAGCAGTCAACTTCTTGTTACCTTAATGTAAATGAGAAGACTACAGCTGTCTTAAGCAATCTAGGTGGACACCACCAATGGTAAATTAAACTTGGGCAAGGGCAATGCTAAGAAAAGAATGTCTATTATCCGCAATAATGCTCCTAACATTTTCTAAACAGTTATTACCTGTGTCTGTCCATAATTGTCCTTGTTACAGTAACGTTGCAATCTTTCTTTCTGAACAGTTACAGAAATCTCTCCCCACTGACTTTTCCATATGTAAAAAACCTATACAGGATTTTGTAATGTACAACAAATGTGGTAAGTAGATCCCACATTAAGAAATCATTTTGAGTGGAATGTCTGAAATGCTTAGGGGAGGTTAGAAAATACCACCACTTGCACTCAGTTTCCAAATGCATTCCCATATATGCAGATGGGTGTGAGTAGGACCTATAGAGCACATTGTTGCTGAATTTGGATTGTCACTGAGAACAAATAACTCACTTTCTCTTTGGCAAAATGATGCAAGATAAGCTGTAGTGGATTTTTGTTATCTAGTATTTCTCATGGCTTTTACTGCACATGAGCATAACTAATTTTTTCATATTGACAATAAAAATATTTGTCTATTTAGAAAACAACATGACTGCAGAATTCCCAGTCACAGCAAAATGAATTGAAGCCAAAATCTTTATCATCATACCCCTCTAATTGTAATCTTTTTAGATAAAACATGCTAGTTACTCTAATTGAAATGTGATTCTCTGTAGGGGCAGACCATTGTACACCTTGGAGGGTTTGAAAGCAGGGAAACAAAATGCAAGTTTCACATTTCTAAAATCTCATCTCCATAAGTAAGAAATTATTCACAATTCCCGTGCAGTACTTAACACAATGTAACATGATCCTCCATGATGCATTTTGGAGGAAATTTAGCAAAGATCCAAGGTTTCTTCACCTGAGACATGTATAAAAATGTTCTGTTTGTCTGGTTTTTTGTAAACATCCTGGCTGAAAGCACAGCTCTAGGAGGAAGAGCAGGCAGTGTCCTCCATCTCTGTCCCAGTATCACTGTACATACATTAGGATGTGAAATCAAGTAGTCAGACCTTTCAGCCAGTACCCAAGTTGTTATGCACTAACTTCAAAAGAGACTTTATCTGAGTGAGAATTACATGCGTCTATTCAAAGTAAGATGTTGAAGTTAGTGCACATAGAAACTTGTGCTTGTTCAGAGGAAATTTTCTAGAAAGGTGTGAAGTGTAAAATACAGTTGGAAAGATAAGTTGCATAATGCTTTACCTCCACAGACTGTTTTGAAACTCTCTTTTCCCAGTAGTGGGGGGAGTGCTGATTTCCAGAACACAGAGATGCAATACTGCGTTTTTCCAGGGAGTAGCTGTGGTACCCACAAATTGACTAGCCACATTCCATGAAGCAGCAGAAGCACAGGAACACCTCTTTGTGCCAGAAGTACATACTGGAGATGCTACAAAATGTGGTTTATTGCCATGTGAGGGATGGACTGAGCCCATGTAACACCAGATGTGCAAAAACCCGCAGTATCTGAAATTTTGCAGCTCCAAGACTGAAATTTTAAAAACTAATTATTTGCAGACAGTGCCTTACTTTACTTGCAAGTGTGAGTGTCTGCACACTCACACTTGTAACTGAATAAGGGAGAGGGAGGGGATATCTGTAAATAAACTGCTTAAAAAGAAAACCAAATAGTCAAACTAACAGCTTGGTAGTTTGATGTTAAATTGCCTATTGTTACAGTATTTTTCAAATAGCTGTTGCCATAACAACATTTTTTTCTTTAAATTTTTTTAGCTGTTTGGAAAAAAAATTCTTGCCAGAATTCTTCCATAATAGCTTCCATTAATAGCACTGTCTTCTGTTGGGGAGGCCAGTGCTGATGTCTCCTGCTGTCACAAGTCACTCACAGATCTAGCAGATGTTTTGTTTGATAAGGCCAATTTGAGCTTTATAGAACACGTTGTGGGTTTTCATCCATCCCCAAAGAGCAAATATCAGTTAGGATGAGATTCCCAACTGATAATTTGCTAAGAGACAAGGCGCGTGATACCTGTCAGCAGAATGTGACCCACCCCTGAAAAACTATTTCAGACTGAACTGTAAAGATTCTCCTTTAACGTAGCAATAGTGTACCAAGCACCAAGAGACAGATCTTGGAGCCATACATATAACAAAATCAAAGGAAATTAAAAGGGAAAGGAGGGAGAAAGGAGGTAAAAATCCTTTAGGAGGCCCGCATTTTTCTCTGATTCTGTAGCACATATTTTACTAAATTCTTAATGTAAATGCTGTAGATGAAAGTGGTTTATCTCTATCAAATACAAGTAAAAACAATTGGAAAAAGTGAAGGAAAAGGAATCCACTTGAAACATTGATGCTGCCCCAGCAACACTGGCAATTTTATTTTGGATTCAAATAATTTGCATGACTAAGAAATAATTGCTTTTCCAGCCCCTCCACACACTTGAACGTGGCAAACATGTCCAAATTATTATACTTAATAATTTGTCTGCTAATATCATCTTGTTTCTGGAAACAGAGACACAACTATTTATTTTTGCAAGGCTTATTTTATAATCAGGTTTTTCATTTTATGATCAGCTAGGACTACATTTCAGTGTAAGTTGCTTCAATTTTTTTTAAGCATTTAACGCAGAATAGGAGAAGGTTCCATGAAATACTTGAATGCTATATAAAATTTCTCAGAGAAGAAGAAAATATTGCTGTTATTTCTGTGTTAATTACCTGGATCAGCATGAGTAGCAGCTAGCCAGCCTGTAGGGCATGCTACTTTTCTAAAGGTGTGTAACTGTGTACGTCCAGATGTGTGCATATGTGTGTGCCCATTTTTTCTTTGTATTAGCTAAAAATAATATTGAAAAATCTTAAAACAGTGTTGCTAAACAGTGTACTTTGATTTCTATACTCTTTTATGTAAATCTACATTCACAAGAGTTAGTTTAAATTAATTCCAGAGAGGACATTCCACCTTTGTACAAATGTAAACGACACTACAAAACAAAGTGGTTATCTGGTCATAAGCCTTCAAAGAGACTACTGCCACAACATCAGATCTTCTGTTTATTTGTGAAGGTGTAGAATGTTTTGGTGAACTTGAAGACAGCAGTGTTGAAAACAGCATCACAAATCCTGTTGCTCTGTTTAAAGTTCTGAATAGATAGGGTGAAGTTCAGATTTTTTTTTTTTCCTGGTGTGTAGCTGAAAATATTTCTGTAAGTAAATTATTTCCCCCCATATTTCAGAGTATTTAAAAGCATACATAATTGGATATATTTCCACTTTTAAGAATCCTAGTTCCAGTTTTAAGAATGCAACAAGTCCAGCATTAAGTCTGTCTGCTGGAGTTTCTGGTTTAGCAACAGGGCTGTGTTTGTTTTAACTAACACATTTTGATCACACATGATTTGACATAAAAAGGTGAAAGTGGTACTACAGATGCCAGCAATTGGACTGATAATGTTAAGAATGTTCATCCACACCCTGTCCATTAGATTTGCTTTGCTAAAGTGAGGTTACTAAACCTGGGACCATTTCATACAGGCAACAAATCTGAAGTTTTGGAATGACGTGACAAGTACTGTATGCTCCTCTTTTATGCTCCATATTTGTTGTAAGTGCATGTAACAAGTATTAATGTGATGCAGTAAATTTATTAACAACAAAAATCTCTTGCATTCACACCATTCTGCTGTAACTAGGATCGAGAAGACAAGCTTTAAACAAAAAGAGCTTTCATACCCTGCTCCAGGAGTGTGACCAGTCATGGTAGGTTGCTCTTGGACCCCTAACTACTGAGAGGACTTTTGAAATGGGCACTATTTGAACTTCTGAGCATGGTCTATAATCTTGCTTAATAATTACATCAACTGTGACAGTTTAATTCAGTGTAGGTATCTGAAACTATTCCTGAAATTAATAATAGGCATGCTTTATAGCTTATGCATGTCAAAAGTTATAAGAAAAGTCTCATCATGGAATGAAACTATGTTAACATGACTTTTTAAATAGTCCAACCGTTTAAAACAATTACATAACATTTTTTCTGCAATTTTTAAAACAAAAAATGTTTCTTTTTATTTATAGGGTTGAATATAGTTAAGTGACCTCTACAAAAACTTCCTCTTTGAAGTGTTCTCTGAAGAGACCTTCAAGGCAGCTGAGTACCTCAGACTGTGATTTTGTAAAGGTTTTGATGCTAGAAAATTGTTTAACAAACAGCTCCAAAATATTGAGATTTTGATTAAGAACATACAGTGTCACTGCATTTAAATAATATAAAGTTTGAAATCTAACATGTGGCAGAAGAGTATGTGTTCCACATGGTTAGGAGAATGGGAATGGGGGCATACCAATATCTGAGCAGGATTGAAATTGTTATACAATGCCAATTAAAGTATTGTTTAGGAATATATTATACTGTTGTTTCTACTTGTGCTAGAACTTTTCCTCTAAATTCATGGTTGAAGAGGATGCTCCTTCAGCAGAACAGGGAGTTTAGGTTACTGTTCCTTTGTTTTTTAAATGTATATACTCTATGACTCTGCAGAACCATGGATTTGGTTAACATTGACTTCCCAGCAGACAACAGTTTGGGAATATTAGCCTAATTTCTTAATATAGTAATATGTGAATAATATAACTTAGGAAATCTAGTTGAGTATAACAACCTTGAAAAGCAATGCTCACACAAATCAGTCTTAGGGCTTGAGAACCTTTCACTGTAGTTAAATTCCTATATAGTTTCACACTCTTCTCAATGTTGAAACTTTTCTCATCAAAGAGTACTCTGCCAAAAAAAGTTTTACTCTGTCTAAAGAAGCAAGAATCTACTGTTGGAGTCTTGCCAATGACAGAACTTGAACTAATCTCAAGAGATGGTGTACTGTCCTACACTGAGGGGTTAACTTAAAAATCCCACCTCATTTATACCCTCATTACCACTAGATTAGGATCACATCTAATCCCATAGTAATTATATATTAGCTGTATAAATTAGCTCTAGGGTGGGATCTGATGTTTGCATACAAGTATTTATTTTACTAAGTGGAGGAAAAACCTACCCAACTCTGGCATCATACATCTGTACCCCATTTGTATATATACCTTTTAAATTCTAAACCAGAAAAAAATTGTAACTTTAATTTCTATTTTGGTGTAAGCCGATGGGGATTTAAAAAAAACCCAAAAGCATTGATTAAAAAAAAAATTACAGGAACAAAATGCAAAGTAGTTAACTATTTGGTGTGAATAGATTAACATTAGAATCTGCAAATTGCCATTTACCATGCCATTGCAATGCTGCAACTGTCCAGACATAACACTGTTGGAAGATGAGGTGTACCTGTAATTCATATTGATGCCAACATTTCTTTGTTGTTCTTAATGGTTGGAAGTAGTGGGTAGCCATAGAGATACACACTGGAAAAGATTCATAACCTGCATTTCTGAGTAGTTTTGCATTTGATCTATCAGTTTGAGGAAAATACTTCCAAATGCATCTCTCTATTAGTGATGGAAAGTGGTTGCAATATTAATATGCTTTCAGCAGTGCACTATGTAAAATGGACAATGAAAGTAAAGTTATTCTGTCTTCAGATCAATGTAGGCATGAATCTTAAAAATGTGAATAAAAAACCTCATTCAGCAAGCCCTACTAATTATGTCTAGCCCGCATTTGCAAACTGTTTAATTGTGGATTGGTATTACTAAATCTCAAGGATTATTTTGCAGTTGTTGAAATCAACATTAAAAATAGTCTCCATTTAATTTCTTTCAGAAGAGTTGAAGCTAAATGTTACAAAACTAAAATGTAAATAATGAGTAAGAGTCTAATAGCCAAATTATTATCTAATGACTGGAATCCAACTTCAGAATCATTATAGAACTTCTTTTTTAGTATTCATTCACACCACCATAGATATAATTTAATGAAATTTTTAAAAGAACACTTTAATAAGCAGGGATGTGACAAATCTTTGTGAGTTAGCATTTTGAGACTATAGATGACCATCTTTAATCTCAGCGAAACAGAAGATAGTCTCTCAAAATTCTTAAGCACAAATACATTTTAGTTAGGGGTTTTTTTTTTCCTAAATAGTTTCTTTGGGTGAATTTCCAATCTATTAATGCACATACCTACTACAGCTCACGGTCTATTGCAATTTCAAATTTCAAAACTAAGTAGGCTGGTATTTCTTCAGTCAATAATGCTGAACATAGTGAAAAAGGAGGAAACCCTTAAAAACATTAAAATATCAAGTATTTTCAAAGTGCTTAACTCATGCCATCTTTGAGAATCACAGAAATTTAAAACTGCAATACTGAAGTTGCTGACAAAATGCTTTTCAGTAGTGAGTTCTTAGTCACGTATGGTAAGGCTAATCAAAGTCTGAGGCAGCCTTGCTGTTCCAATTCCATCTTTCCAGAAAGACTGGTCTCTGAGATACTGAGGCATCAGTTTGTCACCTCATGGATTGTTGATGAGGCTTCACAACCAAATCCTCACGGTGTGTGAGTTACAGAGCTGGCTCCAGGCAAGTTCAAGTTAAGCCATTTGTATCCATGTCACTTTGGGCGTGTCTTGTTTTGTGAACAATTAAAAAAAATAGGTCATGTTTTGTGCTCTGGTGATATTGCTGCTTGTGATTCTCTCAAAATTTAAACATTTTGCATGCCTCATACCACTTGCAGGGTAAATGGAGTCTCCTGCTGAGCAGCTAATAGGGAAACTCACACTTTCAAAAAAAAGTGTGCCTAATAGCAGGGGATTACTATAAATCTCCTGATTTGATGTACACCCTTGCTTAAATGTTATGGGAGTGGCTTCAGTACCCTGCAGCTTCTGCATCCCACTTGTAGCTGCAGCCAGGCGTATTTAAAAATTCATGGAAGGCAGAAATTTTTAAAGAGGAGCTATCAGCTCTCCCTAGAGATATCAAAAATCAAAAATTAAGTAGTCGGTTTATCTTACTTCCCTCCTTCAAAATGCTACATGTGCTTATTATTTTCAAGTTGAAGTCACAACTCTGGGGACTTTTTGAGTTCTGTGATAGTTGAATATGGACTGCATGTATGTTTATTCATTATTTATAAACCGAGTGCATTGCATATAATACTATGTTGTGTACTAGATGGTATTGACTATCTCACTGGCCTCTGAAGTAAGAAGAAGTCCAACCAGAAAATATTTATTTGGTAAACATAATGATTGTGTTTGTTCATGTTACACTTTTGGACATAGTGTCTTCCAGGCACTGTTGGTGATTAGCTGATTATTTCTAAAAGAATCACTGGATTTTTTTAAAAAAACTAGGTTCATCCACAGAACATCACTTGTGCAATTAATCGTTTTCACTAATTTTGTAGTTTCCTGAAATACTAGAGAAGCTTCCTAGATTTTCTTTTCTAGGCCAAAGATCTCTTGAGCTTTGTTTCCTGACAGCCCTTGCTTGGATATTTCTAAGACAGCTCGATGTTCCTCAGCTGGGCAGAAGGCATTCAAGCAGGTGCTAAGTGTTATAAGGCTAGATAAAAGACCAATCCTGTTTTTAATTGCCTTATTCCTTGCCTAGCTTTGGGAAGTGGATAGTGTATCATGATCATTCTGTTGTTGGTAGTTTCAGGTGCAGACCAAGGAGGTGGCTGGGATTTGTGTATGTTACAAACAACATGTTCTTTTTAATAAATCTGGCTATTAAAGGTAGTTTTGTGGCTAGCACAGCTGTCAATCTGACAGCAGACATAACTTCAGTTCTGTGGAGGTCATTTACCCCCTGTGTTATCACAGCAGTGGGGTGAATACTTGCACTGGTGACCATCATCTCTTTTCTGACTGAATGCTGTTCTCAGGCATTTTGTGCTTCACAGTACACCTCTTCAGAGAAGTGCGAATCTTAAGCTTGAAAGACTCCTGAGGCAAATGGTATTTCAGTCTCATTGAAATCCAGTGAGGCACCAAGCACTGAACAAAAACCCCACAGAAATTACAGAAGAAATAACAGGAGAGACTTGAAATCACTGGAATCAACAGGAGTTCTTACCCTGCCATGCAGACAGGTGAGTTCTCAAATGTTGCTGCTGCTGTTGCTAATTCCCTTGAATACTTGACCCATGAGACTGAAAGTGACCTGATATGATGTTTCCGGAGTTGAATATCTCAAAAATATGCAGAAGATATAGGCAAAGTATGATTACTGTTTTCCTATGAGGAAATCTGAATTGGTAAGTGTATTGAGGTTTGTGTTGGGTGGACTTTCAGTGACTCAGAATCTTCCTTGAATGCCTTCAAAAGTAGCCTGTGTTTCTGCTGGCACCATGCAGAAAACATTAGCCAATGTGAGAAGTGTCACAGAAAATTGCAGTGAAAATGGTTAACTTTATCTCAGTTTCATCTGTGAAGTCATTTGGATTTTTATTCAGTGAAACATGCAATTAATGTGTGAGCCCCTGTTTTTGTTCTGAAGTATATTTTCTTAATTTTTAGTTTATTTTTTACAGTGTGAATTTGTGTATTTTAATTATTCTTTTACTTTGAAAACAAGACAGGGTTTGTCTTTTTGCATAATAAAATTAATAATGTCATCTTGAGTCTGCTGAATTAGGGAAAACAACTTGGATACATTGAAACATTTTATAACTTTTGTTTTCTGTAATAGGATTTAAGGCTGATCAGGACAGTAGTCACATACTATTTGTGCTAGTACTACTCTGAAACAAAGAATGATGAGGACTGGAACTTGCAGATTCAGAAAGGGCAAGTATATTCCCAGTCTAAGAGTTAAGAGAAGCAATCATTCAAGTTAGTATTTAATGATGGACTGAAACTTGCATTTGAGAAATGACTTCATAACTTATCCCAGAAAAAATGAAAAGAGTAGTACTTTTTACCTGGAAGACAAAAAAAATAGTAATATTTTTCTCAACCATCTACTTAAGAAAATTGGGTATAAATTGACATAAATTGGTTTTTGAAGCAGAGGCACCACTAAAACTGTGACTGATTCTATTAAGTCTTCTTCCACTTTGTGCTGCAAAACAATCTCATCTTCTCATTAGAATGGCTGGAGACAGCTCTGTGAGTGACTGTAGATTTCTTTTCCAGAGTCTGTAAATGTTTCAGATGCATCTGTCAGGCCATACACCAGTTACACGTTAACATTTGCCAAAAATAATGACACTTCATTGTTACTGAACTAACATAACACAGCTATTCAAACTTGGCCACCTACCTACGCATTCCAATCTACAAAACACCGTGAGGGAAGAAAATTGAAGTGGGATCATCATTTGGCAGATACATATCATAAATTAGCGATCTTCCCAAGGCTTTTCACTGAACTAGCAGTGCAGCTAAATAGCTGTCACTGAGGCACTGTGCTCACATTGTAAGGGAATGGAGTAAGAAGAAATCACTAATACAAACATTATTAAACAGTCATTGATTCTTTGGGAGATAAACTGAGAGGGACATAAAAGCATTCTCAGCTCTATCAAGGCACCAAGGTAAGGAGGACAATTATTGAAAGCTGTTTGAGTCAGGACCCCAGTGAAGCATAAGGGGTCACTTATTTCATGACAACCTTTTTCCACCTGTGGAGGAGCTTGGCTGCCTGTGCTGGGGCAGGACTGTCACCTGGGATCAGGTGCTGTGAGTAGACCTGTGGGAGACAGTCTTGATAGGGACTGGTCTGTTGAGAGCTGTGTTTACAGTCAGGTGTGAGGTTGTAGGTGTGCCAGCTCCTAGTTCTGTGACCTTCTGTGAAGACCACGTGATCTGAATCTCCAGTCTGTTGTCTCGGTTACCCGGCTTGACCACACACCTGTTTTGTCACTACTGATTTTTTCTGGCAGTGAATGATTTCTGGCTAATCTTGGTTGCCATTGTCAAACCTGCTTTGCTCTTTTTGCTCATGTATTATGGGGAAGCTGTTCCCACTGGTCTTGCTGTCACCTGTTGTGCCTGTTTGGAGTTCTGTGGTTGGTTCACCTGCTCCAGGCCACTAGCTGCCCTGCTGAGAAAGGGACAGTGTTTCCAGCCCCGAGGCAGTTAGCTGGAGCCACCAACAGGGCCATTTCACACTTGGCTTTCTTAGAGAATTTCAAGGAATTTTGGTACTTGTATTTCAGATGGAAGGAAACAGGACACATAGGAACCAGGTTTTCTCTAATTAATACCACAAGACCCATTTATTTTGATGGGAGAGACTGTAGCCAACTGTAAATACCATTATAAATGTTTTTGGAAATGATAGTCTACTTTTGCAAGCCTCTCCAGATCTTTAAGACCTTCAAGCTTTCCATCTGTTATCCAAAATGAAATACCAATGGATATAATTTTACAGAGTATATTAAAAAAAAAGTATAATGCTGAAATCACTGACATACTTGGTCAGTGTTTTGTAATTGTTTTGTAATTGATATTTTTCCCCCTTTTAAACAACTAAAGCACTTTGTGGACTAAGTTACTGTGCCACTACTATCAAATAAGGTAGGAAATAGTTTATAATATTTTTGATTCATATTTTTACCCCAATTTACATTATGGCATATTAAAGATTTCCATTGTTCAGACTGGTGAACTGATGTTTAACTTTAAATGTCTTTACATTTTTGGTTTTCATCATGGATTAGACATAACTCTAATGTAACTAGTTAGTACTGAAGTACAACTTTTTTTAATCACATTTTTGCAGATGTATTTTTAAAACATTTATTCTGATTATTTTTTATTATGATATGCTGGTTCAAATTAAAATGTTGACTTGTTTTAATAAGAACTCTGACATCTCTTCATACATCCTTCATGTAAAACGCCTAACAAGAATTCTGATAGTCCCATACCACAGTGATATTGCTGTAAACGTCTCAATGGGTTTATGTTTTTACAATTTTAAACAAAGATGTTCAATGCTAATATTTATTCCTCAACTGTCTTTTTGAAACCAGTATCCTGAGAAGTAAATAATGTTTGAAAAAAGGCAAATTTTTAATGCAGAGCAGCATAGTCATCAACAGCCTACAAAAGACACTTTAAAAATCATGCTTTCACAAACATGGCACAGAATCTGCTGTAGCACTGTATGCTCTAAAAGCTGCAGATATATTTTAGAAAACACTGATGAAGCCATTACTGCTTCATGCATTTGTTCATAGTATATATCATTATTCAAGAAATTTAAGAACCATAATGATGGAAAATCACACAGAAACAAAAGGAACATGGACTTTGTCAGAAACAAGGGCTACATTTTTATTCAAGAGGCCCATAATGATGGAAAATCACAGTGAAAGGCAGAGACGAAACAGGGATCCCATAAAGGGACTGACACACCACAGTGGCACAAGTAGTAGAACCGTCATAGCAAGTGGATAAAAATAAAGAAAACAAAATTAACTAGAGAAGAGCTGGATTCAGGGATGAAGCAGAAAACAGAAACAAATCACAGTAAATGCTGAAGATTAATTTCAGAGAATCTGCTGAGAATGAGTGCAGAGACAAGTTCCATCAATATTAATGAAACTGAAATAGAACTCCAAATGACCATGAGTACAAAATGGCACACAAAGCATTTTCTTTTAAATAGGTTGGAGATTAGATCATAAGACCTTCCCAAAAATGAACAGAATACACAAAAGATGTTATTATGGGAAAAACGATAAACAATCACAACATAATTAATATTTCTATAGTTCTTTTTAAAGATTTATCAGCATGTGCATTTATTATAAAAGGATGGTTCATAGAAGAGATATTTAGGAAAATAAGCAGAGAAGAGTATTTTCTCATGTCCAATGTTCTACAAATATCTTAAAGGGATCTTACATAACTTCAAGTAGCAGTCTTTGACTCTTCTTTTAAAGCAGTCTAAAAGAGCTAGATACATCAAATTCTTAATAGTATGTTCCACTTTAGGTTTAGATAATACACAAGAAAATATTATTGCCCACCTTGAAGTGAAAAAAGAATAACTGTTATATGTAACTTGACAGTCAAAGCTCTGTGCAGTCAGAAAATGAACTTTTCTTCCTAAATTACTTAAGCTGCTCGCTTGTATTAGACAGCCGTGAGTACAGGCTGTGGATCTTTCAGAAATTCTCATATTCTTGACATTAAAAAGTTTTGCCCCACCAGCTGACAGCTGTATTCACTTCTCATCAGATAGCCTATGGTTAGAAACAAAGGGTCACACTTCAAAAACCTGATTTTTAAAAGAGACCAATACAAATGTGTAATTTCTTGGGTGATGTTGTCAAGAGTCCTGTAAATTGTGACTGGCATGTCAAATATTGTAGAATCTTTAGCGCAAGAGCAGAGTAAGTGAGTACCTTTTCCGATAAAGATTGCTCTTCCCTATGAACATTCATTGTGACAGGCAAAATTTCAGTGTCACAAGGAGAGATACTATCAATCTGTTTCACTTAGGTAAAAAATTAAACTATTAAGGGTTTTTTCATCTGTCACAGGAGTGGCCATGTCTTTCTTCTCATAGCAGGTCACTGATGTTATTTCAGTGCCTTCCCACAGCTGATCAGCAGTAGTTCTTCTCCACTTTAGGGTTCTCAATGCGCTTGCTGCCAATGCACAAACCTTTCTTTTACATTATAGTGAAGATGTGATGATCTAAATAAAGTTATTGAGAGGAATAAAAATACTTTGTAAGGCAAAGTTTTGGTTAAAAAGGGAGACTGGGATATAAAACACTGGAATAAGTGTAAAAATTATGTAGATTAGGTTTGGCAGAAAACCAGTTATTTGTGGTAGGCCATGTTCTTGTGTTTCTTCATTGGGGCAGAAATTACATAGTGGCAACCAGTAGTTAAACTCTGGCTGAAAATCCCTCTCCAGAATTTATTTGGGTGCTGAAATCCCTAGTGAAATCTGTGTCCAAGCAGTCATGCTGTTGAGTTAAACTTTGGTTGCACCCACAAAAATACTACAATTGTGAGGCAACAGAATTTCTATGATCATGTGTTATTTCTTAACATGGTGATAGTAATCTTTACCACTTGATAAATAACTTCTTAGTGTTTGCTAATAGGGTTTCATTGTCTTTCCAGAACTCCTCTGCCGAGGTATGCTCAAGCTTTGGCTGCTCAGCAAGCACTTCTGGCATGCCCAGTCCTGTCCTGCTGTGTACATCCTCCAGATCAGCAACTAGCAGGGCAGGACAGTGATCTCTTCCTGATACGGATGTGAATGTAACTCTCCTTTAGGACAACAGTGCATGGGACACACTGGGAAGCTGACTGCTGAACAGGTGCCCTGGCACCTGAACAGTTGTTGCCAGGTGATGGTGGGTGCAAGGCAACTGTGACAAGGCACCTTTAGAGATGAGGACTGCCAGGGTCTCTGCAATTGCTGTGGACTCTTGGTTTATGCTGGCACCACCAATAATGTGCATATACAGGTTGTTTCCTAAGTTAAAATATGGCAAATCCCACATTTACAGATGAGAGTACTGTACAGTTGAGAACAGAAAGTTAGGAACAACTTTGTAAGTAAATTATGGGGAAAACATTGGTGTTGAGTGAAGCTCTGCTGAGCTTCTAAGCTTTTCCGAATAGGGAATTACAAAATTACAAAGTAGCTAAGAGATCCTCTCCTGAACGCACAAGTGAGGCATAATTGCATTGTGACTTTTTCTTATAAATAAGAACACTACCATGAAATTAAAGAAAAATTATTTATGTGTGATCCGAGTTTTAAATTGATTTTTACTGGATTTTTGTAATACAGTAGCTGAGTTATGAGGAAGAAATGACTGAATTCTTATTCTAACCACAAGAATGCAGTATCAGCAGTATGCTATTAGTATTTACATGTAAACTGAAGCATTGTATAGAATAAATCTCCATTGTCTTTACAGAGGTCACTGTAATGCTGATGTAGAACAGAAACCGTCACCCCACTTTCCCTAGGGCCGCAGTGCTATCTATGACAGTGTTTCTGAATTGGACTGAAGTATACACTCATCTGTTTATGCTAAACAATATAGCTTCATGAGGCAAAACTAGCTGACTGCAGTTGTAAACTCTTGAAATTTTCCTCTGCAATCCTGTGTTGAAGGTGTAGTCTATATCCCTGTTACCATCTCTCTGGGGCTGATGCGCTTTGGGGCTTTAATGAATAAGCCCAGAGGAACGTGTCCCACCCCCTTTTTGTGCACCAGGCTCCACATCCAGTCGTACATGCAATTTTTGTGAGCACTCTGGATGACCTGTAAAGGTTGCAGATTTTCCAGAGCATAAAGAATTATTTGCTTTTTTGCAAATATTTCCCACAGGTAACTATTTTTTCTAGGCCTCTAGAAATGTAGATGACTATTATTAATTCCTTTTATCTGAACTTTGCAGGTTATAAAATACTTTACCATCTGAAGTTAAGAGGTAGAATAAATATAATGTGGAAAAAACTTAAAAGACTTGCAGAATTGCTGCATGATGCCGTTCAATATTTTGTTTGGTTTTCATTTTACAGTCATTTTGCAAATATATAGCGTATAAAATGTATCATTATCACCTAACTAACATACTTTATTAGGTATCTCATTTTGTTCTTCCATCAAAATAGAACATATCTTATCAGGCTAGAATATAACTGCTCAATCTGCATTAGATCCAGAAGGAGGTTTGTGGCTTTTTTCCTGAGATCATGTTTTTAAGTTCAACTATCCAGATCTCCATACATTTTTCTGCTGTGTTCAATAAATAACGTCCTTCTATCTATCCTAAGAAGTTACATCACAAACATTTTTGTGCCCTAGAGGATGAAATGTCTTTGAAAGCTAGCAAAAGTCTACTATTCTTGCATAGACATCTAATTGCACACACTTAAAAATCTACATTAAATGCCAAAACTTATATTATTTTAGCTTTTGATGTTGCAACTTCAAACTTGTACCTCACACAAAATGTAGCATTTAGAGACATTTATAGAAAAGTAATTGTATTTTCCCTAAGGTTTCTTTCTTGCCGGTGTCTCCCAGGCTGCTGAACATTGCTCAAAGACTGCAAAAAACTGATTCAAGAATAAGTCCTTCTGTGGTTTTATTCCTAGTCAGTATTCTTGCAGGGTGGGCTAATTTTGAATTTTTGTTTGCATTCTTTTTTTGCAGTACACAGGTATAGTCCAAATTCAGAGACAGAAATCTCTCTGCTTATAAATCTCTCTACTTATAAATTAGAGTATCTTCTTTCATGTTCTTCAAAGCATGAGAAGTATTTAATACTTACATTTCTTTTTCATAGTTTGTTGTTCAACTATCAAGCAACTTGATTAATACACAATTCAGTGCTACCATCTACAACACTAAATAAAGTGAAATCTACATATTTTTCCTAGACCGCTACCATTCATTTTCCTTTAACAGTTCTTTCATGTCATATGATTTATTTACTGAAAAAAAGGTCATGCTAGAATGGTCCTAGCCTCTTGGAGGCCTAGAAAAACCCTAGTATTGCTCACCTCATGATCAGTTCCAATTTAATTTTTTTCTCTTTTTTATTAGTATTAATCATAAAAATATTTTTATTTTATAGAGGTACTCTCATTTTGCTAAGGTACTGAAATGCTTAAAGTAGACCTGTCATTCTTGAGCTGAAATTTTATTAATTCACTGGTAATTTGTCCTACTATAGAACAGTATAGAACAGTCTTCTTTGCCTTCTCTCTTCTTGTGAGCAAATCTTTCACTATTCTCACTATGAACATCTCAGTATGCCTTATGCCTGTTAGTGACATTGTCCATGTTAAAGTTATGAAATTCAACTGATATTTCTGGAGTTATAATATAGAAATATTAATAATGTGTGGCAGATCAGACTGCTCTGTACTAGCACTAGATGCTTCTAGATTGACAAAGTCTGGGATGCCACAGAAAGGGGTGAGAGAGATGCTTTATGCCATCATAGCAGTCCTGACCATCTTTGGAGCTGCACTAACACCATTAATGATGTGTTACCATTAAAACAAGGACAGTTATCACTATAAAAAAGAATGAAAATGCATAAATATAAAATGCAAAGGGTAGTATCAATACAAGTGCATAAAGAATGGAGTAAGTTTAGATTCTCTGTGGAATCAGCTGAATCCACAGCTAGAAGAACAAACACTAGTGAACCCTACCAAATATAATGTTTAAAAATATTGTATTCAAGCACAGTTCAGCTGTGTGATGACTACCTTTAAACTTCACAGAACTCAATGAACACCATTTAGTTTAGACCATGCCCTTGAGTAGTGTTTCTTTTTAGTACCAAGTGTATTTATTACTGGTAGTCATCTGGCTCCCTTCAAGTGGCAGGCACCTGGGTAATTCCAAGCTGGGGTGTACAAAAGCAGCTGTGTTCTTCTCACCCCCTGGGCTGCACTGAACATTACCTGGTCACAGCAAGGATCAGGGGCTCTGTCTTTATTTTTTCAGTTCTACAAAACCACTTATTTTTGCAGTCAACTGTGACTTTGCTGTAAATATATGTTCTGGGCAGCAGAAAGCAAGGACTTTTGGTGGCAGAAACAACAAACTCTTTTATTACTGTCCCTTAAACATTGCCTTTAATCAGGTAGAGTTGCTCCAGGGCTGTTTGGCTTCTGCACGTGATCCAGCTGTACAATAAGCTGTATTTGTGCAGTACTTCAGTGTTGGAGAGTTGACACTGAGATGATTGCTTTCTAGATGTTTGTGGTTTTTTCCGTTAAACTTATAAAACACATTTTCTATGTAATATGGTCAAGATTATTATGGTTTAAACTACATATTGCCAGTTTAAAATGAGGTTTTCAGCATTATGACAGATTTGGATAGAAAATTCAGCCAAATAAGGCAAACCTTGACTTAAAAAGCAACTTGAAATCAAAAGCATGTAAGATGAAGTGTTACATGGCCATGAGTCAATTTCTAGCTGAAGGAATCAAATGCTTTGAAGTCCTGTACCTGCATTTAGTGAAGTGGCTGTGCTAACAGTAAGTTAGATATAGGAACTATGGAGGGGGAGAGGGGGGAGAGGAGAAGCGAGCCATTATTACAGTACACTAAGGGGAGAGCATAAATTAAAACCTTATATTCAAACTTGCGCATTTTTGTACACACATCACTGACTTTGGTACCATATGTAGTCACACTGAAGCAACAAAAGTAGGCAGGATTTTAGTTTCTTTTTCTCTTCCAGTTCAGCTGTTTTCCCCAAGAGCTAAAATCAAAATTACACCCATAGTAGGATTTATTATTTATAATAATTTATTATACACGTACGTGTATATACACAAATGCACACACATACACTCCTTTACTTCATGTATCAAACTGCTTATGCTTGTATTGTGCTTGCAGACTGGTAAGTTAAATATTTTTATTTCAAGAAGGAAAAAAGTTCATCTACTGAGAGCTATTGTGCCTAGATTGGACAACAAAATTGTCTGACAAAATGTTTGGATTGTGGGAAGATTTAATAAGCAGAAAAGCTCTCCAAAAGTAGTCTTTCAGAAAGTTTGTGGCCTTACTAATAGAGCTAGGCAGATCCATCCTGTACTGTTGCTGTGAAATAGTCTTGCAAAACGCTACTTTCAGGACAACTAAACTGTCTTGAACTTTGGAAGGATGGAAAACTATGATGTTTTTATTTTGTTCCTGAAAAAGAAACTAAATGTGGTTACTGAAGATTGTAATTTACAAATGTGAAGGATTCAGGGGCTGTGCTGAATTTATTTATAAATAATTTCTGTTAATTTCAATTTTACTGAATGTTTGGTGTAGTAATGCATTAGCTTTATTCAACAACTAAGTAGGTCTATCTGAATCTGAACTAGATATGTTTTTTTTCCTTTTAAATGTATAGTGATAGATTTTAAGACACTAGAAAGACCACAAATATATTACCAGCAAGAACTGTTATTATCACTATACAGATACAAAACCTCTGAACAGATACAGCATTCTCTTCCTCAATATTAATGCTGCAAATTTCTCAATTCACTGAAATATAAACATTGTAACAGACATTTTTTATGTATAATTTCAAATTAGGCTTAGTAAATGTCCTTTCTTAAAAAAAAGAAAAAATGTTAAATATTATATTCCTTTTACTGTGATTGAGATGATATATATCTGATGATATTCTCACCTTGACTCCTTCACTCTGGTGTTTTTCAAGTTTTGAGAATTTTATCTTATGGACTTAAAACAAGGCACGCTATAAGAATAGTTTTTACTGCCTTCCCTCCTTCAATTTTCTTAGCAGGCAACACTTGATGGTGCCTGCCTTTAATGGTTCAGAGAAGCAGAACCTAAGTTAAAGAAAATGTCTAATTTTTTTGAAAAGTCCTGATCAGACTTCTGTAAAATTTTTTGCAATTAATTTTTCATAGATTCTAAATGTTTCATCTGTTTTTTATAACCTATTTTATTCCCAGATTATTTTATTAATTTGCCATATAAGTTGTTATAAATCAATCACAATGTATTTACAAGGGTCTCCTCCTGACAATACACTTTTTTATCTAGATAAGCTTGCACAAAAATCTAGCGATGTTCCTAAGCACCAGCGCTCCTTTGGACCCAAAAAGCCTATGACACTTCTCTGGGCATTGGGTATTTCACCTTTCCAGTCGTTCCTGCTCTGGTGCAGGATTGATGGGTTGGCAAACCGGAGACCGGGACCTTAGCCTGGAGAAGAGGAGGTTCAGGGGTGACCTTACCACTCTTTACAACTCGCTGGGAGGAGGTTGTAGCCAGGTGGGAGTCAGCCTCTTCTCCCAGGCACCCAGTGACAGGATTAGAGGACATGGTCTTCTTCAGCTATCCCAGGGGAGGTTTACGCTGGATATTAGGAGGAATTTCTTCACAGAAAGGGTGATTAGATATTGGAATGGCCTGCCCAGGCAGGTGGTGGAGTCACTGTCCCTGGAGGTGCTTAAGGAAAGACTTGGATGTGGCACTCAGTGCCATGGTCTAGGTGACAAGGTGGTGTTCAGTCATAGGTTGGACTGGATGATCTCAGAGGTCTTTTCCAGCCTCATTGATTCTGTAATTTGCGCGGGCATTTGCGAGCAGCGTTCCCGCGGGTGCTCCGCCGGGCCGGGCCCGGGCTGTGCTGTCACTGCCGGGGCGGGGCGGGGCCTTCTCCCGCCCTGCGCGACCTTTCCCCCGCGGCGGCACCGCCCTTTCCGCCGGCGCGTCCGCGTGCGAGGGCCGCTGGCGCTGCTGCTCCGAGGCGGCTCCGCACCGAGGTGAGCCGGAACCTCGGCCCGCCCCGCACCGCCCGGCACCGAGCANGGAGCTCAGTGTGCCCTCCTCTGTGCTTGCAGATGCCCCCGAAAAAGGGAGGCGACGGGGTTAAGTCGCACCCGATTATCGGAAGGTTCGGGACGTCCCTGAAGATCGGGATCGTCGGGCTGCCGAACGTGGGGGAGGTGTTCGGGAACGGGCAGGGAGGCTCCTCGCTCTACCCGCGGTCGCCCCTGCGCCGGGCAGGACCTGAGGCGCTCTCTGGGTGCAGACAGATGCGGATACGAGCTGAGGGACACAAGTCTTACTGCTCAGTGATGGACTTCCATCTTTAGCTGGAAATACTTGCAGGTGGAGCGACGCAAAATTGGCAGCGATAGGCAGGTGTGTACGAGTCTGGACAAGATGATAATGAAGAGTTCGAAGAAAGGAAAAGTCTTAGTAATTGCTGAATTCTATGAAACACTATGTCCTTTGCATTTCCTTACTTCCACTGTTGTGTATATGTAATGCATGTTTTCATGCAAATACTTAGGCACACGTGCACAACAAATTCCATTTCTATTTTGGCATGATGTGCACAGGAAGGGGTTAATTATTCTGTGTCGTTAGCAGTGAAGAGGACTTTCTTTCTTGGAACTTCTTCAGAGTGTGTAGTGAGACAAGCCTAAGTGACAGTTTGGAAGAGATGATGGGATGTTAATAATTGACTTCTGTCATGCTTCTCATCTGTAGTTGTTATGGCTTCTCACAGGAGCTGTACTTGAAAAGGAGGATGAATTGATTACCTGGAGCATATACATGTGGAACTTTTTGGTATTAATTTGTGTATCCTATTTACTCAGAGAAGGTCTCAGCATTCTCAATCTTTAAATCTTTAGCAAAATAGAGTACAAACATTTGTGCACATCTTAAAGCTGGAAGTATTGCTTTCTTATGTTTTCATTATCATTTATTTTATTTTTCAAGGTGTAGCTAAGATGTACTCAAAGGAAATAATTAACTGTCGCATTGTACTGCGTGGCAATGGGGATAAATAGCGTTTTCAGTTATGTTATGATGTAACTTTCAAAGAAAATTGTTAGTGACTTTTGAGTATGTTGACTGTATGCAGAGCACCTCTGAAAAACACAACAACCTGAATGTTTATTGTAGAAGATTTGGGAGTTTATAAATCAAGAATTGCTCTTTTGGCTTAATAAATGCCAGCTAACAAAGTAATCTGTTACTTGGTTTAAGGGAAGGTATTCTCTTTCTTTCTCCCTGGTAGAGTACTTGTAGGCTTGTTTCCACTGATATTTAACAAGGATGAAAATAGTTGCGACAGGTATTACTGTATCTTCATATGCACAAAAGGTTATTTGTATTTGATTAACTGACGTGGTTTGCTTTCTGTGTCACTTTTTTGTCCTCTTTTCATTGTTGACTTTTATTGCTTAGATACTGAAACTGTGTTACAATGTAAATAAATCTGAAGGGACAATGTACTTGTGGAAAGGGTGAGTCATGGCAAAACTTGTTAAAAAAAAGTTTCAAGCCTCCGTACAGGTGTCTCACTTGAAGAAAATGAGAAATAGCCGATAGGGCTGCTTTTGACCTTTTTTTTTTTTTTTGCTAACTTGTGTGCAATATACATACTTAGGGAATTTTAAAGGGTAGGGAAGAGATATAAACATCACTGGGTTTCAGTGGGGCATTCCAGATGAATGTGTCTTCTGCTGGAATCAGGGGAATGGTCACTACTGTTGAAATAAATGGAAAGCTCTGCATCACCTTGGGTTACAGAGAGATGTGGTTTAATCCAGTACTTTCAAATGCTTCTAAATTGAGCTACTTTAACCATGTTTGTATGTCATTTATAGGAAATCAACATTTTTCAATGTGTTAACAAAGAGTCAGGCGGCAGCAGAGAACTTTCCTTTCTGTACTATTGATCCAAACGAGAGTCGAGTACCTGTGCCAGATGACAGATTTGACTTCCTATGCCAATATCACAAACCTCCAAGGTAATTCTTAGTATTTTTCTTCAGTTAGGCAGCTGAAATAGTATTACTAAACCAAAACTTTTCACAAGAGTTTAATGCAACTGTAATGTCTAGAAGTTTGTTACTGACATTTATTTTAGAATGTGGAATTATATGTCTACCTGGATTATACCTTTCTCCTGCCCCCGATATAACCTTTATTGTATAAGAATGATAAATGTAGGAGCTCTCAGTCATTGCTTAGCACCATTTGGTGCTTGGTGTTCCTGTCTTTGAAGGTGGTTGCTCCCAGGTGACTTGGAGGATCTTCTGAAGAGATTTGGAAAATGAACAGTGGACATACCTAACTTGTCATAAGGTTGCTCATTTGAAATATTTCCACCCTATACTTTGAAACATTCAGAATATTGTGTGTGCTATAGGTAGCTAAACAAATATCTGTGATTATCCCTGCATCCTCAGTTATTTGGCAATAAGTTTTATGAGCAGTCTTTTTTGTCCCTGATTTTCTCTCCTTTTAATAAGTCCTGCTCCTTGTTCTGTGGTATATCCAAGGATATTCCTGTACTACATCTCTTCTGATTCTTTCATTATTCTAGGAGTGTATTAATTTTGTCACATCATTTTTTGCTATTGACTGTAATCTGCTGTGTATGATCAATGTGGCAACTTTTTTTCTTTTGCTTGAACAGCAAAATTTAAGGTGCTTTCAGAAAACAAAAACTTAAATAGGGACTTGTGACTTATTAATTTTAGTTTGCAGTTACTTGCAGAGGTATCTTGAATCAAGTGAGTGTACATAAATCATAGCCAAACTAGCATGCACATGTGTGCTTTTTTTTTAACTCTTGGGCCTCAGTTTTAGAGCCAGATCTTACCCACAGTTTAAAAAGATTGATCAAAAATCCATTTTCTGACATAATTTTCAGGTCTAAGCAAGCTGTTTCCATCTGTAACTATTGTGCAGTTTTTAAATGACTGCATTAATATGAAGCTATTTGTTTAGGTGGATTGTTATAACATGTTAGCTTGTTTTTCCTGCTCAAATCAGTGTTTAGCATGATGGTTACTGCATGGATCTTAAAAACAAAACTGCTGAATTAGACAGAGCTTTCAGGCTGTTGACTGTGCAGAGATAATGGTGTGGCTTTTAAGTTTTGTTGACAGTTTTTTTCTAACCTGTACTATTAGTACTGCTTTGGCCATGTCAGTAATCCCTTTTTCTTCTCATTTAGCTATGAATGGCTACTCCCAAATTAATAGTTGAAGTGACAAAGAGATTATTACCTCTCCCCTCACCTTACCTTTGGCTATCTATCTTTTCAGAGAGTGCTAAGATTGTAAACACTTGTATGTGTGTTCTCTGACTAGCAAATTCTCCTTCCCTCCCTTCCCCCTCATCACTCTAAAATATTAATGAAAATAGTATATTTTCTGAATCTGTATTCAGTAAGTGTACTGAGTTTGATTAAAAGGTGGATAATCAGCTTTTATTTGAATGGTCTTTTGACTTTTTACAGACATTTGTTACTTGAAGTTAATTGATGTGGGCATTAGTGGATAGTTATAGCTCCTGAATTCACTTATGCTGCTTATATGATTTTTTGTATTTCACTGTAACAGTAATAAAGCAGAGATAATTAGCAGTAGTCCAGTAGGACACTTGACTGAGGTAACTTACTGGGCTGTTTATGCTTGTCAGCCTGAGGCTAACTCAGGAAAAGAAGGCTGTAGTCACAAAGATGGGTTACTGAATTGTAATTTGAATATCTTAATTTCTCTGCATAGTCTTGATTTTGTTCTTCATCTTTATGTAATATGTTCTGTGGTAATTTTCTACTTGTTTGGATTAGTAGATGTAATCCATCTGTGCACACAGAATGTTTATAAACATGAATTCTCTTTAAGTTGGACTCTTGTCTAGCCTCAGGATTTTGTCTTTCAAAATCTAAGGCATTCGGGTTTTTATTTCCCATATGTTACACTTAGTTTTCACAGAGCTGCAGTCATTGTTGGGAGATGGGGAAAAGAAAAAGGGGTGACTTTGTTTTAACTGAAATAATGTGTGACAGGACAAAGTGATCTTGCCTTGGTGCCTGCTGTGGGCCAGGGACAGGGCTGGGCTGGCAGTTGCTGTTTGTCCCACTGAGCTAGGTTGCTCTGCTGCAGCAAAACTGACTCTATTGTCAGGGACATTGCTGGTGTGAGTTAGTGGCTGTTCTGCCATTGGAGGAAGAGTTGGGATCTTCAGGTGCTGTTTGTTGCTTGAAGATCCATTCCTGTGTCCAAAAGAGGAGAGCCTCAGCTTGGTTGGGACTGGTGAGCTCTTACCTGTTAGCTCATGCCAAAAGCTGACTGGTATTAATTGGAAATGTAAATGTTTGTAAATGAAATCACATAGGCAAAAATTTAGAGACTATTGTCTTCAGGTAAATCTGTACTTAATAGATTGAGCTACACTGGCAGAACTTGTAACCTGTGCTTTTTTTCTTTCTGCAGCAGTGAGATGTATGTGACTGTTGACAATAAATAAGTTGAATGATATAGACTGTACACAGAAGGTGGGCTCTAAGAACTTACAGTAAAAGCTGCTATGTTGTTTCCAAATGATCTAGATGATTTTTTGAGCTTTAGTGTCACTGCTGCTTGCTTGGTGTGAATGAAACTGGATACTAAAAAACAAATCTTAATATATTAAACACAATTCTAAATGCTTGTTTTTTAAGGCACTTGTTTATATTATGTTGCTAACTTTTGTATTTAAATGACATTACTTGTTTGTTGTAAATTTCATACAATATTCAGAGAAAACTCATTTGTTTCATTGTGTCCACATGCAGCTTTAATGAAGCTAATATCTTGCATGGTTTTTATTCTAAATTTAATTAAAATGCTGCTTAATCACCTTAAAATTAGAACTATTTTTTTAGTGTAGGTATGTCAAACCCATGTAATTTGGACAGTGGTTTCTGTCCTAACTCACAAATAGCTTGAAAGCCTCTGGGTGTGTGTACCCAGCACTCTTAGCCCATAGGTCCCCCAGCCTGTTGACACAGTTGTAGTGTGCTGTGCCTGACCAGGAGATGTGCCTCAGGTGACACTGGAGTCCAGCCTCAAAATGATTTTCACTAAGGTGGTAGAGGAAACTGCAATTTCCTGTTTATTTCATTTATTTTGTGCTCCAATAGTCTCCTCGCTGCAATTATTTGCATTTTTTTCTGCTTTAAGCTACATGACTAACTAAAAGAAGTACTCAGGAAGAAGCACTGTAAGCCTAAGGTAATTAACCTACAGCCTAACTGTAAGTAATTACACCAACCACTGCATTGGCTGATAGGGAGCAGCCTGTCTGAAAATATTAATAAAAAGGTGATTTTAAAGTCTTACATTTCTGCTTCATCCCTTGCTTAAAATCAAATGAGATAAGCAGGAATGTGTCAAGAGAAGGGATGAATCAGACTACGTAAAAAGTTGTATTTGTTTCATTCCTTGTTTGCACCTGTGAGTTGTCTTGCACACGTGTTCACAAACACAAAGCTTATTGCAACCACAAACGTTTCTATTCCACCTAGACTATTTTTAATCTATCTTGGATGTCCTTTTCAAACTTCAAGTAATTTTGGTTATCTCAAAGGAGGATAATATCTAAATTGCAACTACCCTTCTTCAACTCTAGCACTGTCCATTCTACTTCAGGATCTCTGTCTTTTTTTTCAGCAGATTGCTTTATTCTGTTGCATTGCGGATTGGTAAAATTCATTCATTTAGATCTTTAGTGCTCAAGTGATGGTTACTGAACTAAATCTTAGTAAATCCCATTGCTGTATAGATCATGAAAGTCCTCTGCAATATTAAATGGAAGTTCCCTTGAACTGATTGCAGGGTAGCATACTCAGATACATGATAAAGTTTTAAAGTCAAAATTATGTAATCGGTTGCTGAAAAGCATTTTGTAGAAACCAGATCGGCAGTGGGACTTTCTGAGGGACGTCATGTGGGACTTAAGTCTATGTTTAAGAAGAGCATTTATATAAATGGAAATCATCTGTAGTTTCAAAGGGAGGGATCAATAACTTAGCAGGCTGGAACTCTATAAAAAAGAATCCCATTTTTTTACAGAAAATTACTGGAAATTGGTAACTATATCCTGTTCTTAATGTTCTTTTTTCTTAGGTATTACTGAGTTTGCCTGCTCTTCAGTTTGTTCTGAGCCTGTGTAAATCACCTGGGCTGTGGTGTGTGTTCTAGCATTGCTTATTTGCCAGCAGTGAACGAAAAATCTTGAATAATGGTGACTTGAGCCGTCTTTTCTGCCTGATGGGAGAAGGCAAAATTTAATAAGTTGTATTTTGTTGGTGTAATAACCTACTGAATAGTTTGAGAATGCAGGTGTTTGGTATGTACAGGACTCAGTATGTGTTGTAATCCACATTGAATCTCTTACCTTGTTATAATTCATATTATAAGTGCAATTTAATTAGCAGATTTTTCACGTTTGGTTCATGTGCCATTAGGTTCAAGTCTTGTTTGTCAGTACCATGGATAAAATGCTATTAATGAAATCATTCTTGCATAGAAATGACCAGGATTCATCTGCAGGACCTAGTTCTTTGGATGCAGATTGCTTTAACTGCCCAGTGAGGGATTTTGCTTACATTGGTCAAAACTGTTTGCAAGATTGATTGTGAGAGCTGTAATAAGGAGTACAGTCTCCTGTAAGAGGGAGTTCCAAACTGTTCTGTTTGGAAATGAGCCAGAAATAGCAGTGAGGACAGAATGAGAGTTGAATAGCTCTCAAAGAGATTGTCACAATATACATGTTCTCTTTCTGTGTTGCTGCTTTTACTTCAGGTCATTTGTGAATGGTAACAGATGACTCTTACTTAAGTTGTATGAATTTTCAGAAAGGAAGAAGAATTTCTCTTTTCTGCAAGATATGTAACCCTATGAATGCATGAGCCTTTTATTCCTGAAAATGCCCTAACCACCAGACTGCAAAACTGTACTTTGTCTGGCCCAGTGAGTCTTGTGCTCTTTACTGTGTGGTTGCTGATGCAGTGAAGGTGGTACACTAACACAAACTCAGTGCTACTGTTTTTCAGTAAAGTGAGGTAAAAAATCCCTACTCAAGCATTATACCTGTGGTTAAAGTATAGATATACTTCTGGATTTGGTGTTCTGTTTCATATCATAAATCCTTGTGACATGCTTTATGGTAGATTGGTGGTGTAGTGATTTGTACAAATGATCAGTTGATGCCACCTGTTCCTGATGATCATTTGAGGCTCAGTGACATTATGCTAATGCTGACTAACGAATCTTAAGAAATGGAAATTAATTTGTTTAGAGGAGGAGAAAAAAAAACAAAATGAAGTTAAGTCTTCAATAAACCATATTCAAGATATATGGTACTTCCCTCCATTCTGTGCAGTGTTCTCTGTTTATTTAGTTTCATAATGTTTACTCTTTGTCCTTCAAAATAGAGGCAAGTGTGACTAGCTTGTGCCTTTTTCTGCTTTTCTGTGTATTCATCTTTCTAACATGAAACAGAGATTTAGACCCGGGAAGGTATCTCCCAGTGGGGATAGTTTTAATTTGCTTGGAATGTGAGCTTTGTGGTACCCGAAGTGAAGGTGAGAAAGCGCTCTGGAAACCCACACACTTCAAAGGCCTCTTGCTTGTGTTACTCAACTGTGAAAGAAATGTGCTGGGGTTTTCTTTCCATTGTGTAGCAAATGAGGTTGATTCTGGTGATAGAGTGGCCATCTGCATATGAAGGTATCTGTCTTGCTCTAATGTGGCATGTTTGTAGTGAAAGTGTGAATTGTTCTGATAGCTGGCAGGAGGCTAATCCTACCAGAAAGGTGAGAGGGGAGCGTAGAACATGTCTTGCACCACCTTTGTTTTCCTTAAAACACGGTTTAAAATGACAATAGAGCAGTGCTTTAAAGAGTGGCATTTTTCTGTCTTGTTTCTGAGTGAGTAGTTACGCATCAAAAAGCAAGGACTGGGAAGTTGCCCGCAGTTTCTTCTGAAGTTAGTTCTGTTTGTATCAGGCAAAAGGAGTTACTGGGTTAACGCATTAATATTTACTGGCTTCTATTTTCAGAATATGCGTTACTCTTGGTAGTGTGTTAAATCAGGATTTGTTCTGAGTTCGTGTACTGGTAGTTAAAAAAATACAGTAGGACAAAAATGTGAAATTTACAAAATTGGTTTACTTCAGAGTGCACTTATATTCATGTTCTTTTGGCTGCATTCCACAGCATTAACTTGCAGCACACATTATCTGTCTTCCCAGGGATGGGCCTTTCTTTTCATGGGCCTAGTGAAGTTTAAAGTCACTATAGTATTACCTGAATTTAAGTAACACGCTGTATTGTGTTACATAAATGCTTCTAAATACATCACAAAGATATTAATTACATAAAACATGTTTTTATGTTCCTAATTTATTATACCTGCCAGTTTTAGTGACACTTTGAACTTCACCTTGGTAAACAAAAAGACTTTGTCTAGATCTTGTATTGTGAAATTATTTTACTTGAAAGAAATAATTTTTCTTTGAAAGTGTTAGAGCAAGATTGAAAACAAAACCTTCAGGTCACCACTCTTCCAGAAATAATTGATGTTCCTTACTCAAACAGATTCTAGTGAATTATCTCTCCCCAAATTAGAGAGTTAATTTGAAGTGGGGATGCACATCTGCTGATTTATTTGCAGTCAAATGGAAGTGGAGTAGCACCAAAGAAAAAAAAGCTGGAATTGTGTTTCATTCTACCTAAGTCAGTTGGTCAGAGTAAAAACAACGATCCATAGATTTCTGTAACTACATTTTTTTCTGTCTGGGCTATAGCTGCCATACCAGGCACTGTGATGAGAAGGGTGATTTTCATGCTGGTGGAGTTTCCTGCTGTAACAGATTTGACAGCAGTCATATTGTCAAATATTTCAGTATTTGAAAAAATGTATTGAGTTGTTACACTAATAAAAATAAAACTCAATTTGGGCTGTGGACAATAAAGATTTCAGAAGTTAATACTGCCTAGAAGATTACTGGCTAGGTCATCCCTAGCCCTCATTCCCACCTTAGAGGTTGTTTCTGTCTGTGGGCAGCACTGCAAAGGTAGTCTTTGGAAAAGGCATCTATAGGTGGACCACAGAATTTTATCTTTGGATTTGAATCTGTGTTGAAGACCACTCACCATAGAACAGAACACTCTTGCTTTCCAAGTCAGCTGGTTTTGCTCATGCTGGCTTCAGGGCGGTCACGCCCCTCTCCTGGGGGGTGTGAAAGCTGTGGGTTTGGGTGTTTGCTGCTATACTTACTGCCACTAAAATAGTGAGCTGCTTTATTAGTCCTAGCATAGTGCTAATGAAATATGATGGTGATGAAGTGTTTGATGGGAATGAACTACGCTTCCAGCTATTTGCTTTGGAGCCATCAAGCTGGAGATCTTGAGACTGTGGTGTGCAGTTTCTGGTCTTCTGCAAGTGAGGGGTTTGCAGCATTTCAGTGTGGTTCTGTCTCTGCAGCTATTCATGATGATGATGTTCTTTGCATAGAGCATACAAAGGTGCTTTTAGTCAACACCTTATCACAAAGTTTTAGTGGTTTCTTGGGGTTTTTCCTGACTCAGCTGGATTTTGAGAAGTAATTGGTTTAGAATGTACATGAAAAGTTTAATACCCATTAAGTTATTTATTCATTTTTTAAGAAGTTGAGAGTTTGTGGAGGATAGAAGGTTTGCAGTTTATAAATTTCCCATAACTTTAAAAGATTTTCTCTGTCAGCTGATTTGTACTTAATGACTATTCTGTTGTTGCTGTATAAAATGTCATGTGAACATGTCTGCTTAACCCTTTGGTGTTCACTATGGTGGTAAATATCACAGCTGTTTATATTATAATGCCATCTTAACTTACCTGCTTTTTTTTTCCAAATTGTTTGCATAACCCTGAGCACTGCTAATTTTAATCAGCACTGTATTAAAAAAAAGTGCTCTTTTGAGAAAGTTGCATAACCTACTGGACTAGGTGATAACCTTAGAGGTGTGCAGTAGCAGAATGCAGTGGCCTTTTGTGTTTTATCCCTTTGGTTCCGTGAAAACTGCATTACACATGACATATTTATGCCTCAGTCTTCCAGGCCTGCCTGATTATTGTGTAGTTGTCTGTGTGATTCTACACTTCAAAACTAGTTTACTTAATTTTACATAAATATTTACAGAGAACTTAGAGAATGGATATTTTACATGGGATTGGGGGAATTTTGTCTTATGCATTCCATACTGTGATGTTTAATTTGTTCCAGAAAAGACGTGTTGGATTTTCATGTTCTGAATTTATTTCTGTGCCAAAAATTTTGGCTAATATGCTTTAGTAATAAAACTTCTAACTTTTATATTTCAGCAAAATTCCAGCATTTCTGAATGTGGTGGATATTGCTGGCCTTGTGAAAGGAGCCCACACTGGACAAGGCTTAGGAAATTCCTTCTTGTCTCACATTAATGCCTGTGATGGGATCTTTCATCTGATGCGTATGTAAACTTACTTACCTGTTTTCTCTAGCTTAAGGACAGCATTGTTAGACTGTAATTAATAACTGTGAAGCAAATACCCGTTTCAATTTAATTTCTACCATTCAATTCAAAGCCATCAGGTCTTAGGTTTTTCCAGCCAAGGCAATCCTCATCCTCTGCTATCTTACAGGTGTGCCTTCATTAGCCTTGTACTGAAGACTTGAGAAGAAACTGGGTTTTTGAAAATCTGCAGTAATGATGTGTAATTTTCTTTTGCCAGCAATGCATGGCAGTTTATTTGTTTAATTTCATGAAGAAGGAGGAATGTAATGTGTTAATAATGGAGAAATGAAAGTAGAAATCTGCTGCTTTTGTAAATCCTTAAACTTTGCAGATCCTGAGAGGATGAAATTTTTTTGTTGCCTTTTACCAGCATTTGGTCCAAGTTCCTGGTGAACTGTGTATCTTTGGGAACCAGTGCCCTGAAACCAGCTGTCAGTTTTCTGCCTGGTGGGTGGACACTGAACACTCAATCTCTGCAGTCACAATAGAAAGTGGTTTAAGAAGAACTCACACAGGCTGCTCCTCTTCAAGGGCAATAGGCAGGGGACTGGAGGGTGAGACTTGTGTGCCTGCAAGCTGGAAAGGAGGTTTTGTTGGAGATGAAGAGAAGAGAAGAATGATAAAATGTTGGTAAGAAGAGCTGTAACAGGAAGTGATCTAGGGATTCTGTTTTCAAAGCATGAAAAATTTAGTGTTTGTTTTCATTTTGATTTGATCTGGAACACCTTTTCACCTTTGAGCATTGAAAGTGTTGCTCCCTCTCTTTATGCTGTTGTGATAGGCACTGCTACTGCCTGTGGTAATGGCCAGCATGGGAAGCAGAGTCCTTCAGAGAACTGGTCTTTTTATTTTTTATGGATGCCAGGCAGGAAGTCAGGAGCAGGTCATTGTGGATTTGTGCTGTAGACATAAAGCTCTGCATGCCTGAGTATGCTGAAGAAAGGCATGTTAGCTTTGACTTAGCTTGGTTCAGTTGGTAATTTTGCTGAAAGCAGTTTGAGAATTAACCAAATTGTATTAAATAAGGTAACAATAGGTAAGAAAGTGGCTTGATAGGAATGGAGTTGAGTATGATGAGACAAACTTTGGGTAGCTCACCAAAGGTATTTTATAGTTCTAGGCTGAAGGGTTTGAGTCTGTTTTCTTTATTTATTGAGGCTGTGTTAAACTGCGTTTTCTTTAGACAAAAGGTTTATTTGTGGGTTTTTTAGCTGCCATAATGGAATACACTGTTGTCGTGTGCGGTGGTCGCAGTGTCGCAGGATCCCTTTCCTGCTATGCCAGGCCAGCCCTGACACCGGCCGCAGTACAAGGTACGGTCTGGTACCCTGGGGAACCTCACTGGTCCTGTGGAGCCTTTTCTGCCAGCAGGGAGTGAGCAATGACGAGAAGCAAAGGCAGACTCTGATAAGGGGACAGCTACTGAAGTTTATTGGTAACCCACGAGGGGAGACCTCACCTCCCGAGTGTCAGCCTTAACAGGGCACCGAACGCTCTGGTACAGCAGCTTATATTGGGAGTGGAACAGGGGGATGGGTTCATTGCCAGACCAGTCAGGGCTCTCAGGGGAGTGGCTCAGTAGGTAACAGACAGACATTACAGCAAACCAAGGAGAAGTAGGAGGGGAAGGTTGGGGTCCTGTCCAATCACTTGACGCTCTCCCTGGAATTTTCTGGATGCACGGAGACGCCCCGAAGTGACAGACAGGTCCCAGGGGTTACATAACACATTGATTGACAGAAAACTGTAACTTGGGAGAAACCATATGGGGAGTAACAAAGGGATACATGGAACAAACCACTTTAACAGCACAAGATAAGAGCAAGGAACTTAATAAAATTAAAACCACACCACTACAGTTGTGTTCTGTGATGTTTTTTGGAGAAGGCTGTTGCCTATCAGTGGATGCACCATAAGGTACACAGGTGAGCTCTTCCATAAAGCTGAGGAGAAATGCTGTCTGTTTCCACCTGGCCAATTCTCTACTTTCTTTACTTCATTTAAAAAGAGACAATACCCCTATCTTGAAATGGCTGTGCATTTTCAGCCTTCAGATTTCCATATCCTTGTTAGACTGTTACTTTTCCTGAGGTATATGGTTTTCATTGAAAACATTGTTTATGTGTCTAAAGTATATTTTAATATATGCAAAGAAACAGGTAACACGTGGCAACCACACATAGTAAGGTAACAGGACAGGTAAAAGGAGAGGTAAGTTTGTGTTTGTTTCTGCATTTTTGGACATGATTAGTGACTGTATGAAGCAGTTTTCCCCTGAAGAATAGAGCAGTCCATTCTTGGCTTTTGATACTTTTTGTGGATTTTTTTTTTCTGTAAAAGTGCACAAACTGAAAATAACTTACTGATACTTACACTAAACCAGTTGGTCTCCATACACTTAAAAAGAAAACTTTCAGATGTTATCCCAGTTTCTTAGAGGTAGGGATATATTTTACTTTTGGTCACATCCAGTTATGAAAACCTCAGACAGATATACATATACTTGCTTACTTATTGTCTGAGCAAATGGGGGATTTAATTTTGAAATGGTCATCCTGGATAGTGGTGTTTGCAATCCCATAGTAACCTGACACATGCTTTAAGGTACTTACAGCTTTGTTCATCTTCCAAGTTTCACAGTTTAACTTGGAACATTTCTGGCAGTTCTGTTCGCCATGTTTCAGGTGTATTGCAGTTTTAACGGGTGGCAGTGTTTTTTGTGGTGACAGAGAACAGGCTGTTTGAAGGTTATCACAGTGTTTCTTCCCCAGTTTAATGGCTTTAACCACCTTTCAACTTTTATGGCATATTGGTCACAAGTACTTGTAGAAAATTACTTTCTTTGTATGGTGAACTCTAAATGGCAACTTTGTTACAAGTGTAGATTTACAAATTGCACTTGAACAATGCTTCACTGAGGAAAATGGTAGATATTGGTATTTAGTCCTTGCTACATCTCTGTCAAGTTTTTGAATGTACTGGATGTTAAACAGCCAGAGCTCTTCATGGTTTTGAATTTCTCTTCCCACTGATATTCTGCAGTCTTAGTTTTTTAGCAAATATGTTCCACATTTTTCTCTTATTTTTAGTTTCTTTAATGAAATCCAGTCTCTTCAAAGGTACAGAAATTGGGAGGAAGCTTGTCTGTAAAAGTGCTTTGCTATCAAATGCTCCTTTTCAATTAATAAAAAAACATTAGGGTTGGATGCCCAGTGTTTAAAGCAGAGTTGGCAACATTGGGTTTTGGCCTGTGCCATCCCTTGGTGTGTCAGTCCTGCAGAGGATCGTGTGAACTGCCTGCGGTGACTCGGTGCTGGGGGAGTGCAGACAGGTAGGGCTGGGAAGCTCCTGCTTTGCTCCTCTGGAAGTGCTCTGACTTCTCAGCAGAGGAGCTCCAGCTGCGTTTTAGCAGCAGGATGGGGAGTTTGGTAACTGATAATCAGTGAAATCTTGTTCTTTGTGATAAGAGTGAACTATGAAGCTAGGTAAACATCTCCTGCAGTCTTACGGAAGTGACTCGTGTGACCAATGCAAATGGATTCCTAGAAAGCTTTAATTGCTTTTACTCCAGTTTTATGTTTGTTAAAACTGGAGTGTTTAGTCCACCCCTTTGTTCTGCCTCCTTCAGGGTTTTAGCTAACTTCTAAAGCTATTTGTCATTACTTCGATAGCTATGAATCATGTCAGTTGAGCGTAGTTTATTCTTACTTGAAAAAAGCACTAATCAAAACTGAGTTTGACAATATTTTTGCTAATTTTTGCTCAGCATTTAAAATCAAATTGAATTTATTTTTTTAACATCATGAAGGTTAATGGTAACTTTTCATAGTATTGCCAGTGTTTTGATTTACCCACAAAAATCAAAGTGATGATAGTTATTTAACTGAATAAGATACATCTTCTTTTTTCACTTATTTTTTTGACTTCCTATAAAAATGTATGTATTTTCTATATAAATATTCTAATCATCTGTAGCTTTTATATACTTGAGGCATGAGGCATTTTCCTCCCATGTTCTCTAACAAGAAACCATACCTGCTGATTCCTGCTCCTGGAATCTGAGGAAGCATGTGAGGGTATCACTTAGTCGCACTCGACTGCACTAACATTTCAGTGAACAAAGTATGCCTTACATCTCATCCTTTCAGCATGCATGTTCTGTGCTTTGGGAATCACAGTGGCTCAGTTTATGAAGCTTTAGCTTGACTCTGTCACTTCTAATATCTGAAGCTGTTTCTTTCATCTTTATAATGTGTCAAAATTCACCTTGAAATGATGTCTGATGTTTTAAGGCATATCTATCTTAAAAAAAAATTATTGTCTTTGACATATTTTGGTTCAGTTTTTTGAAGATGCTTTGGTTTTGTTTTATATTACTAAGTGTAATTGACACCTTAAAAAAGGGCTGCCTGTTTACAAATACAAATCTTTCACTGCTTAGCTACCAAAGTTCAAAAATTTCTGCACATATCAAACTTGCTAGTGTTACACAATCAAGATGTATTGATGTATGCTATTGAGTAGATGATAGTTCCTACTGAAATTTTCTTATTTACTGTTGGAGCAACTAAATTAAAGTTTAATCAAATATTTGCAATGGCTCATGGTTCAGCTAAACTTTCAGCTGGCTTTCAGTAACTTCTCCATATTAAATCTAGAAATTGTGAAAGCTTTCAAAATTAACTGGCAGTTGTGTCTGTGTATTAATCTAATGCTTGTAGGGTTTTTGTTTGTAGATTTGTTTGTTTGTGATTTTTTTCAGTTAAATATTGTACAGTGTTTTGATTTTGAGAAAAGGCTCTGCACAGGAGATTTTTCTGATCAGAGTTATAAAAATGGCATTCCTCTGCTCCTTTTAGCAAAATCATCACCAAAAGTGAAATAATTTGTACTTGCATGACTGTTTTTGCATTGCATGTTGCAATTTCAGAATGTCAGGTCTCAGCAAATTCGAGGTAATTGTCTTAGACCATGTGTTACCTGTCTTTGAATTTTACATCTCCACATTCCGATACTATGCCCAGTGCCTTGGAAGGGAAGGGAGGCTATTAATATTTATGGAGATACAGACAAATTTACTTATCATTAGTTATTTCTCATTAAAAAAATAATTTTGTTGCAGGAGAGGAGGATTTTTCAGAGGTTGTTTGGCTGTGTTTTACTTCAGAGCTTCTATTCGTGTAGATCTCCTCCCTACAGCAGCAGGTTTGTACCTGCAGGCAGAAACAGAGTGCACATGTAGTGAATGATCCCTGGCTGCATCTCATCAGGCCTTTGCAACCCTCTTGGTGCTGTACCACATTCTGTGGTAATGTGCAAGACTGGGGACTGTCCCTTCTCAAAGCAGGTGAAGTTAAGCTCTGAGGTAAACAACGTTCTAGAGAGGAATTCCATATGCATGCAAGTCTTCATTCCCCTTTTTGTAATGTGAAGTAAAAGAAAGCATGCTTGAATAAATTTTTTTTTTTATTTGGATGCAGTATTCAGTTCGAGGCAAAAAGACCCCACAAAATGCCTGATAAAAAAGGGATTTGAAGAGACAATGAGCCATGGAAGACTTATTCCTGAGAAGTACTGCCTTGACACAAGATTTCTTGCAGGGAAATACATGGAGTTGTCATTAAGTGTCGTGTACTAACTTCAAGCCGCATTGGAGACCTAGTGCTGTCTAATGCTGTTGGATTTTTCTCATTGGATGTGAGGATGGAAGCACAGCAGACTTTTTGCTCAGAAATAACGTTGGTAGAGAGAAGAAATGTTGGTACAGACATCTGCTCAGATAAGCTGTTTGAGAAATAAGGATGTGGGATCGGAGTGTTTTTGCAGCATCCAGCAGCACAGGCAGTGGATGTAAATGAAATGGAAGTAGATTACGAGCCAGAGCAGGCATCACAGTGGCTGTTGCCTTTTGTATGTGCCCACTCTTCAATACAAGAACATGGAAAGAGACTTAGGATGAAGGCTGATGCTTCAAAGCAGTTGTTTGTAGAAGGATCTGAAGAGCAGAAAAGAGCCTTGTGTGTGTTTTGGATACTAGTACATTATTGTCCAAAATGCTGATAGTGGAACTAAAGGACCAGGATGGGATTCTTGTGAATCTTCTCTCATGCAGTTTCAATTACTACTACTTTGAACCCTACGCCTGCAAGAGGGAGGGGGACATTTTGTACACCAGCATCCTGCCAGTGTAGGATCAACTAGCTTTATTTGGTCAGCTGTGGAAAACTTATAACTAATCAGATCTTTCACTTAGGCGAGAAGATAATTACAGGAAGGGCAATGTCTTACGCTGAAAAATTGCGGAAGAGCATTGCAAGATCTGTCGTTGTCCTCGAACATAATGTTAGTGTGTTTGAGGTGCAGGAAATCACATTATAAAATCACCCTAATATCTTGTTTTATTGCTGGTGTTTCCTTTCTTTTGGTGTGTGTACATGAACAAAATTTGTGGGTTTGTACCTCAAAGCTGTTTGCAGTATTCTGTTTGCAGCTTTGTCTCCGCAGAGGAGTAAATTTGTTTTCCTGGGCATGTGGGTGCAGATTGTGGAACAGGTGCTGGAAGATTGTCATCACTGTAGTGAGTTAGCCTTTGTATTTATTGAACAGTAATTTACATTTCCGGACTAAGTAAAACCGATACCTGAGCTTTAATCCATGTTTCTCTAAGGCCAAGTAGTTACAATTGAAAACACAGATAAACTCAGTTAAGTGTTAAAATGGGTTTCATTCTCAAATTTCTCACAAGTAGCTGTTCTGAGAGCTGAATAAGCCTCCCCAAATACATGGATATTAGGAGCAAAAATTTATATGTATCTTATTAATCCATGATAATTAAATAAATGTCTCTCAAGGATATACTTTACTTCTTCAGATAGAGAGTGCTATGAATGTTCAAACATTGTTATTAATCAAACAATCCAAAATTTGTTTTATATTGATGTTGCCTCTTGATGTCTCGAATTTTGATTGTATAGTACCTAGGACTATTCAGGCTCAAATATTGTAAAGTCTGTAATTTTATTTAATTACTTATTCTCATTGAGAAGGAAAATTACTGTTCTTGCATTCTTGTCTAGCCTTTAACATAGTTTGAAAATGCTAGATTTGTTAGTGTCGTGCTGATTGAAGTGACTGGATTTTGGAATTCATGTGACACTTTGTCATTCATGTTTAGCATAATATCCTATGCCTCTTTATGTCCAGTTCCTTTTTTGTATCAGAACAGATGAAAACATAAAATTTCCTGTGTAAAGGCCACCACCCTTGCTAGAGTAGCAGCATCTAATGCCATTCTATTTATAGATGGAACTTGTTAAGTTTCCTCAGCAGGGACTTAAAGCTATGACCTCGTAGGCCAGAAACAGGAGAGCTACCTACTGAGCTACAAGGGCAATCTCTCAATTCTAAAGAATACATAGAAAATTTCTAATATACTGTACTGTGAGTCATAAAGTACTTGACCAGTAAACCCTCCCTCCCCTGAGAATAAAGACCAGGCAGGCTATCTTTACTGAGTCATTGCTATTATTTGACCTACAACTACTTTTATTATAGTTCTGTGTGTGATTTGGCTGTGTGTAATTGCTATTTAGTTAATGCAGAGGAGTTTTTCCTCTGTAATACTTCAAAGAAATCACCAATATGTGATAGAGTTGGGGTGTTCGGGTGACTGTTTCTGAAGTACATGTTTACCTGTTTGAGTGAGTGTCTTTGTTGATGATGTAGAGTATCCTGACTTTTAAAAACAGTGATGGTTTAATAATTTATTAATAATATTTTATTTGTTGTTTCATGGTCTTTCTTGAAATCTTGAAGGGAAATGTACTGCAGATGGATTTGTTTTGTTTTTCTAATATGAAATGTGAAAGCCTGTTTTCCTTTGGTCAGAGGAAGGCTACCTCAGAAAAGGTAAAGTAACAATTCCTTGCAAAAAGATAAGTGGTGGAGTGTTTTCACTTAAATTAGCTGCATGATTGTATCAGAAAGGTAAGTAGTCTGTAAACTGAGAATATTACAGCATCCCTTTCAGAAAGTCGAGAAAGTGTTTTGTTTTGGTTTTTTTTAATGCAGAGTTTTGAGGAAAACTTTAAACTAGAGAGGTTCCTTGAAGCGCTCTTGTTTCTCAGTTGGGTTGTAGATGGCTATGCTCTAACACAGCTGAGGGCATGGGCTGTCCTGGGTTTGTAAATGGCAGCAGGAGTTTGCTGTTGCTGCTCAGGGGCTCTTTATCACTGTCCCTCATTGCTTTGGAGTTGAATATGCAGGTGAGTCAATACCAGATGAGCTGAGGTGATCATTTCCAAGGCTTATGTAACTTCAATATTAAAATAGACAAGGAGCAGTTACAGGTCTGATCGCTGTGTACTGAGCAGTGGAGTAACTACTGCAAATAAGACCAGGAGGAACCTGGCTTTGGATTTCTTATTCTGGCTGTAAGTTACTTATCCTAGACAAACTAAACAAGGCTTCTGGGTTAGTTAAGATATGCTGTTGTAAGACTTTATTAATATATACCTCCTTTTTGTTCTGTGTCAGGGAGATTTGTCTGAGATCCTTGGGTTGTCAGTTTAGAGTTCCTTTGCCTTTGCCTGTGAGAGTTGATGAGACTTTAATAAACTGACAGAAAAACCTCTGGTTCAATTTCCTTTCAGAATTGCTATTTATTGGAGCAACCTGGTTTCTGCAAGAGCCAAAATGCCACTTTTAGAAAAATAGGTGTCTGTCCCTTTCCAAGTCATACATTGTGCCAGACTTGTACAGTGGATGGGAAGGTCTTCTGTGAGCTGAGGCAGCTCCATACTCTTGACATCTTTTCTCATGGATGTGCTGCCACTTTCTTCTGTGCTGTTGGAACTGATTGTGAAATCATATAGTAAAAGGGGTTTTGGGTCTTAAAAATAACCATATGCTTCTTGCTGGATTATTTTAAAAATAGGTCATTTCTCTAATCAGATTTAATATGTAATACAGCAAACAGTCATGCTGTTCTAGCTGAGGGAGCATTAAGCTGAGATTGCTAAGATGAAAAATGTTTGCAAAAAGGCAGCCATAGGAAATATGCCGGTTGCATCCTTTTTTATTTTTTTCCATTTTTTCTTCTAAGTTTACAAGACTTAGGGATGTTTTCTTTCAAACCTTGCATGTTGTCCACTGGAGTATCGAGAAATCTGAGTTTCTTATGACTTATTTATGCTGAAGTGTTATTGAGATGCAGGGTTTGGTTGCAGATGTGCCTTTGTGCTGTTGTAATGCTGAAGTATTGATGTGGAAATCTGCTGGCTTCTTTTGGTGAGCCTTCAGCAAAGATAGTTGGTGTGTTTTCAATATGCTTTCCAGACTTTATCTTCTGTCCTGATGAAGTCCAGCTTCACTTTGGCTGAAGATGAAGTTTTGCTCTTCTACTGGGGTTTACAAGGAGTTATGTATTAGTCAGTTATCACCAGCATCTCAGCAGAAATTCTTATGGCCTGTTTTTTTTTCCTGTTTGGAGCTTGTCACTCTTGTATTTGCTCCACTCAGTCTCTCCCAGCTATTTTTTTAGTCTATTTCAAGATGAATTTTTATCCTGGTATCTTCTGCAAAAAACAGTATTAGCAGTGGGCTAGATTTAAATGCTGGATGTTTATCAGCAGTAGATGCAAGAGCAGCTTTGAAAACTGTTGCTTTAGTTTTGATGGCAGGGGACTCTAGCCTCAAACAACACCCTGGAGCCTCTGTGCCTGGAGACAATTAACAAAATATCAAGCCAAACTCCCCCCCCTGCCCCCCCCCCCAAATACCTCAGAAAGTCTACTTTTGGTTCTTATTTTAGGGTTTGCAGTTAAAGCAAGGTTTCATCTGTTGTTGATAAAATAGCAAGAACATTCTTCAGAACCTCAGTGTTTATCTTTAGATATGTAATTAAATTTCTGCATATTCAAGTAATATATTATTAATTTGTTTTCTTTTAAAGTTAGTTCAAAAGACTTTCTTTACAAAATCAAACAGCATCCTTTCTTCTTTCTCTCTACCATCTTCATCTCCCCACTCCATCATACAGGTTTTTCTCCTGATAGGGATGATGGCAGAAGCTATTGTATCTCAAACTCCCTTTACTAGTTAAACTTTTAAAATATGTTTGAGCCTAGGTTTGTATTTCAGTACTAACCTAGATAGCTGTTACAGAGATAACAGTTCCTCGACACTTACTGCATATTTTTATGCACACAGCTTTGGTAATTTGATGTGAAAATTTATGTGTCAAAGCTAAATAGCAGTAGGAATGGAAAGTTGAGCGTGTGAAGGTTTAAGACTCTGGATTGGGTTCTCTGAAGTGTCAAAAAGCAGAAAAATTAATCCGGTGAATGTCACCATAGAAATTGTGTGTGTGTAGTGTACAAGATAAGAAATATTGATGTCATATTTTAAAATTGTTAGGGGTGGCATGGTGAAACTGCCATGCAGAGGAGAAAGTCTAATATGTTGTATGTGAGTTTAATCTATCCAAACCAGCAAACACTAGAATGTTTTAATCATAAGCAGATGATTATTTCATAGTTTAATTACAAGGCAGAATATAAAGATTGTTTTGGTATTCTTACTGCATTTTTGTCTTCTCAACTTACCTTCCAGTTTTTAAAAAATGTAACAAAATCAGTGAACACTGCTCTAGGTTATTTTATTTTAGTTTTATTTTTTTAATCTGAATTATCTCTGTGTTTATGGTATCTTTTATTTTGCTTTGAAGTCCTTTGCACTTAAATGCAAATGTAAATGAAGTATGTTCTTCCATTCTGTGCAGCGTAGCTGCTTTAATTTTTTTTTTAATAACTTTCTGTGTGCGTAAAGAAAACAAAACTGTTCATTGGACTGTGCAGTATTTAGAAAAAAACCATGTTGTTTCTGTAGTGCCACTCTTGGCCCAAAACAACATTAAGCAACAACTGAAATGCATGACTATCAGTTGGTTTTGAGACTTGAAAATATACTTAAAGAAATTTCCTTCCAAGGGTACCACAAGATTCAGGTATTGTTTGAGATGGATATAGAAGAGACAGTCAGCAAAAAAATATAATTTTTTTTGTCTTAAACTGATTTTAATTTATATATCACAAGGTTTAAATATTGAGTGCTTTGTGCAATTACAGAACATTGTGAGTGTAGGCAGAGCTCAAGTCAGTGGGATCCAGAACCTTACTTCAGTTTCTGCTTTTAACAAAATAATGGATAATTTTCCTTGAGCCATAGTTCATCTTTGTAGTTAGTATGTTGAGCTTTTATTTGTAGAGATTGTTTAATCATTATGATAAAACACGTTATAAAAATTTTGATAATGAAGAGTTAAAAAGCTCTTAGTGTTTTCTTTTTATAAGCCACCTGTTGCCTTAGATGCATAAGTGTATGAATTCGAACAAAGTGCTCATCACTTGTCAGCCATCAGTGGCAGCATAAAAATTACTTGTGGTGCTTGCTTTGCAAGAAGTTCTTTTGTGTTTGTGACATCAGCTTTGTTTTATACAATTAAAGTATTACACGCTAGAATAATCTAAATTGCAACCACTAAATGGTGATGTAGTTCTTTTTTCATAGAGCTGAATTTGTTTACTGGTTGTATACAGCTATTGACTACTGTTTAACATGACATGTCCCTTTTGCCTAGAACAGTCTTTGGAAAAGGTGGTTTTTTGTGTCCTGTTCTTGTCTCCCACCCCCTCCATTCCTCCTCCCCTCTCCATTATGGAGAGCTTTTCCCGTACTTTTTTTAACAAGTAGATAAAAATACGTTAGGCTTCAGGGTTTTTTTTTTTTAACTGGCAAATTAGTGGCACATGATGATATTGCAACAGAGAAAAAAGCCTTGCAGTGAAGTGATCCGGACTGCAGGAGATGTTTTGTTCCATATGAACACGTTTTGACGTGAACAGAATAGTTTTTGTTTGCACGGTTTAATATAAGACCCAGAAGCAAACCACGTTTTTCTGATTCTGACCCTGCTGTACTAACGACTGTACAGGTACCTACTGAATGGCTTTCTCTGTGGGAAATACCTAATCTGTGGTATTTTGTTCCTCTGTTATTGCTGCATTTTTCTTTTATTTACATGTCTTCCCATTTTAAAGTGAATGGGAAGAATTTGCATGTGACTTGGCTATGATACCTTAAAAGTTGTTCTCCTTGTATTAAAACAGATATTCAGTGCTATAGAAATTTGTGGAAAATCTGCTGTCCCCTTCTCAAATTACATTGTCTGGAATAAAATGTGGTTTTTGTGGAAAATTCAACCAAGTGGGTGAAATTAGTGTAGTTTTTTGTATGTTGGCTGAGTATGCAGTAGGCCTGTCTTGCTCCCTGTAACATTAGGAAAGGATAACATCTCTTCAAAATTTCCATATGGTTGAAGTCAGGTGAGACATAGTTCCCATTTGAAGAATTGAGGCTACAACTAAGCTACCTTATTGCTGATTTTTGTATTCAGTTGCTCTGGTTTTGGAAGGAATACCTGACTACTATGTAATTCCATATTAATTTGTGTGCAGGACTTAGTGGGTCTACTGAATCTGTGATAAAATTTCTGTGGCTGCAACTAGTCCTGGAGCATGAAAAGCTCCCTACTCCTTGGGCCTAAAGCCCTGAGACAGGAGCATATAAATTCAGCTTTCCTATTCTTTCACACTGGTCTAGTAACTTGCCCTTCTGAGGAATAAGCTAAGTTAGAGATTTAGATAGATATTAAGTTACAAGTAGCTTACAGTCAGATAATGACTACAGCACTGTTCCAACAATAATCATGTGGGCCCTTCTTATGAAAAGAACATAAATGGAAAGTAAAGACTATTCAAAACAGTATTAAAAAATACAGTTCTTATATAGTCTCTTCCCATACAGTGGCTTTGATAACAATATGATTATTTTTGAACTGATAAGCCATTAACAACATTCACTTTATTAAGATAGTTCAATTTTATTATTCCAGCATAATTCTAAGTTGCTAACAGGCTAATTTTTAGTTCATGCTCTCATCCTTTCGCATTTTCCTGTTGCCCTGATTTTTCAGCCTTCTGATGTTTTACATTTCTGTACTAGAATTTCTCACCCATGGTAACATAAACAAAGAATGATGTTTTGTAAACAATGCATTCCTTCTTGTGGGAAGGACAAATTGATGCACTTCTGGCTTGACCAGTGGGGTCAGAGAGGTGTCAACCTCGTCCCCCAATCGCTGGTGAAAGTCAAAACCCTATTTAAACCCAAAATCCAAAATAAACTTCCTTCTTTCTCATCTCATAACTGAAAAGTGTGAGTGTCCTTCTTTCGTGTCCATCAGGTGACATCTTCCTGTTGTCATTTTTCCTAAAATGTGTATGTAAGCAAGTAGGGAGAGAGAACAAAAGTGACCTTCTAAAGTACTTCTATATTTTTTGGAAGGGTGCAATTCTTCTGTTTAGTCATACTGTGTGATTCAAATTCCATGAATTGCTATCAGGTTCTGCTCGGAGTGACTAAAGATGGCTTGGTCTGAACCTTGACTAACCGGTATATATTTATAGAAAACAAACATCTTCCTCTCTTCTGTATTGATTACTTTTGCAGACTCAAATTAAGGTGACTGCCATTTAGAGTGAATAATTTAGCATATGAGTTAATTGATCATTTACAAATTCACATTCTTCTTGTGAGGAGATAGATTGTTTCCTTCTAGTTGATTTGTCACACACCGTGATAAAATAACACTCATATGCTTGTTTAAATTTAATTTTTCCCCCTCTCTGTATGGGTTCACTGTGAGTGGTTTTGAGTATTAATGGATGCAGTTGCACTTTTAAATAAATAATTGGGGGGGAGGAGGGGGTGTAACTGTAAATATTTTCCTAATGGAAAAGTATTCCAGTGTCATTATTGACTTGCTTTAGCCATTGTTGGAACTGGGAAGTGCACTGTGAGTAGGCCTAGCAGAGCGAAGGTACTGCCAGCTCATTTGGCTACTCAGCTGTTCAGTTGTCTTCCCCACTTAACCTCAACAGGGCTGCAGTTACTAAGAGAACATAAAACAATTCAGAATTATTTAACAATTTGGTTTTAATGAAGCCCCTTATTTTTAAAAAAGTGTTAGATATTATTAAATTTTCATTTTCCTCCCGTATGGTTAGTGTAATGTTGCCGTGCTAAGGTATTTTGACTACCTAGTCTTTTCCTTGTCTTGCTGTATATGTAAAGGGGCAGGTTGCTGGTCAGTGAATTAAGAGAACCAGCCGAGTCCAGGGGAGCAGTGTATCCGAGTGGTGTGTGGATGTGTCCAGTGTGCTTCCCACCCTGGTGCCCGGTGGATGTGTCTGGGTTCCCTGAGCAGGGGGGTGTGCTGTTGGCTACAGGCTCTTCCTTCCTGTGTGCCCTGTGCTTGCTCCTCGCTGTGCAGGCTGGAGCACTTCCTTGTTTTCGGCTATCCTCGTGTTGTGAACGCGTGGGGCCATATTTGGGAGAAGGAAGATTGGATTCTCAGGTAGAGTGATGCTGGGAAGCCTGCAGGGCTGACAGGCACTGCCTGCCTGGGAGGTGCCCTCAGCTGCTGCTGTGTGGACAGCTTAGTCCATAGCGTCCACCAGCGTTTCCAGCTTGTGTGTTGCAGTCGTACAAGGAGTCCCTTCATCTGGTTCCCATAAACAACATCCAAATTCCCTCCCTGCTGGAGAGAAATGCTGCTTTTGTCAGCTAAAAACATCAAATTAAGCTTTTCTCTCATCTCTTTCTGTATATGGATTTTGTTTTTTTTCCAGAATGCCTCTGCACGTTGTTTGCTGATTTGAGGAGTTTTTTTCCTTCCCACTTTTGTTTTCTTGCTGTGTAACAGCAGGGTGATGTTGGTTAACAGGATTTTGTTCATCAGTGGTGCTATTTACTAGAATGTTGTTAATTTACTGTATTAGAGCAGCGAAAATATGAGAAATGATAATTTGTTTGCAGTCTCAGAGAACTAAAAGCTTTTTGACTGGAAAGATACCTCTGGGACCGCTGCAGCTATAGGAAAATTGTTTTAAGTTAAAACATTAAATTTGCTGAAATTTGATAAGTTAGTACAAAGCAATTTCAAATCTCACCCATAAAATCACTGTTAAGTTACTTTTTTTTTTTGTTTTAAACTTTGCCTTGGAGAACAAATAGCATTCTTTGTTTCAGAACATGTGTAATTATGTGAAAGTGCATTAATTCTGTTTTACACAAGCATGCCTAGAAATACTTCCACATAACTAGGCTGAAATATTCAGCATTTTTGAGAAGAAAGAAGCTTTTGGAAATCTTCGGTACACTACTTGCATTTAAATGCAGTTTGAATTTTTGATGCAGTTTGAATTCATAAATCAGTATCATATGTTACCAGTTTTCATGTCTTGATGGAGTGAGTGGATGGGTTAGCTGGGCTTTGGGCTGGCAGTGTGGGGGAGAAGGGCAGATGGAGCTGCATCTGAGGGCAAGGCTATGTTCCTGTGGAATGCAGACAGGGTCTAACTCCCTCTCTTAGGAGGAAGGGATATTGTAATATTATCAGCAGTGTTGTATTGAAAATTGAAAACAAGTAACTGAAAGCACATTGTAAAGAAACAGATGATTTAAATGATTCAGAGAACATTTCTAATGTTAGCAATCAGAAAACCACAGAGAAATTTGCTTGTGATCAGTGTTCTGATTTTTCACCAAAATAGAAAGTCTAGTCAAGGGTAATCCATCTTCTGTTCACCTAACATGTTTTTTCTTAGCTATACTGCCTACTGATTTATTTAAAGAAAAAGATTTTATATGTGTATGTACTATTAAATACAGGTCAGAATGGAAACTTAACGGCTTTATAGCTTTTTGGAAGTTTCCTTCTTCTACAGTAGCAGCTCAAAAAAATTAGAAAGGTCTTATAGACACAAATTGTTTGAAAAATAAGCATTCAGTTAATGTTGGCTAGCTGAAAACCAAAATGCATCCTATTTTCACAGCATTGCAACAGTTGCACTTTCTTCAAACTTTTTTTTCTTTGGTACCAGAAAAGTCTCTTGTTGATTTGTTGTGTATTTGTTCTAAACTTTTTGAAGCTTAAGCATGACATTTTTCAAAAGATCTGAAATAAAGTTTTCTTGCCATATCAAAAATAGTAATGCTTTCATTCTGTGTTATGTGATATAGTTGGGTTTTTATTTTAATCTCTGATCTAATTTAGGTTAGAACATTACATTACATAAAAAGTACATACAGTGTTCTGTATCAGGTTTTTACAAAACAAGAAAAACTGAACTTTATTTTTATAACAAACTCATTTGGGGACATAAAGTTACTTTAAAATAGGATGTAACTCTTAAGAAATCTTCTTTTCTGTCAGATTCTCCTGCTTGAACTAGCCAGGGTTGTTAAGTCTGCTAGAACAGTCGTGGTGTTTGGATTGCTCCTGTCAGCTCTGTCCTGTGGGTAAAGGGTGAGCAGGCTGTAAGCTGAGTGGAAGGGATGGTGGTGCTTGACTTGCTGGGCTGGGGGAGCATCTGTAGCAGTAGTGTTGGAGGCATCGGTGTAAGTGTTTGAATATTGCATATGCCTTTCACATATCCTTTGAAATTTGGGGAGTTTCGTCATCTTTCATGTATTGTGAAGAAGTTTAAGTATTGTGGCTCAGCATCTTCTGAGAGTCTACTAGTTTTAGCAACCCTGAAATAATTCTATCTTTTTTTTTTATAATAATGATACCCTCTTCAGGATTGGTGTGGTCCAGGACAAATGCTACATGATAGCTTTTGGGGAAAAATTGCAAGGAACCTTCCTACAGTAATTGGATGAAAGGTTTTTTTTTATAGATTTAAGGACATCTGATGGACAAGAACTTGCTTCAGGGACTTCAGAAATTGGCAGAAGCATGATAGCCAGTATGATCCTTATCTTTTGAAGAGTTTTGAAATGGAGAGAATCTTCATTCTGTCTAAGAATGACTTTTACGTTTTTTTTATCAGGAAAATAAGACTAGGGTCAAACCAAACCTTGAACAAATGATGTTTTGTTCTGGAATTAGAAGTCAACATTGTCTGTTTCAATGTTTTCTGAAAGTGTCTCACTGCCCGTGCGTTTGACAGTATGTATCACAGCCTATTGAAGAAGTTGTGGTCGCAGTGATGTTTAAAAAGGCAGGGGTCAAGATAACATTAGTAGTTATTTTTCTTTCTGGAATGTTTGAATGTAAAATACTTTTTTTTATCAGAGAGGAAATGTTTTAAGATTCACGTTTCCTCACGCTAAAAAGCAATTTGAAGTGGCCTGCTTGATACAGACTTTCTTTGCTCTGTGATACATATGTTCATACTGACAGTCATGTGTAGAGAATTTTGAGAATTTGAGTGTACCTTTATATAAGCACGTCTGTTGGATTTCAAAATGTGAAGAAACTCTGCAAGGGTATGCATAGAATTGCCAGCTTGTAGTGACTAGGAAACTAAGGCAATACTGCAGAGAAAGGCAGTCTGCCATCACTTTGGTGTTGGCTACATTTTTGCCTGTGCACTGCCCTGTGCCTGTATGTGAGCACAAAATTAGCTGTGATTGTGTGCCAGACTTTATGGAAGGTCTGATCTTGTTTACTACTAACCAACTACTGCTTTGTAGCTGTAATACTGGTGTTTGCCCACCTCCTCATCATGAAACTGTGCAGAAAGATAATACACCTGTGTTTGGAAAGCTTAGAAAACATGGCAGGTGACACAAAATAATTCCTGACATTGAAAAATTCTGTTAAGTGATAAAAATATATCAGAACAGATAAGAATATATGGAAGCTGGTAAATATTGGTGTGATTCAAGTGATGGGGAAAAAAATCAGAGTATATTTTCATATCAAAGTGTTGGTCTCCACAGAGATTGCTTGCTAGAGCTGAGTGTGCATTCACTTTTAACTCCTAAGCATTTTTAGATGTTATTCTTAATACAGACAGATGTGAAATATAAAATATGATGTAAGGAGTAGAAGGTGGGTTTTAAAACAGCATACAGAGGTAAAATATTGTCACTGTTTTAAAGTGGTAATTTAATAGCAAAGCAGAAAATAACTATCAAACAAAGTCTGCTGCTGTAGTGGCATTGCAAAGCAGTGTGTTCAGAAGAACATAGAGGCTGTCTGGCAGCCATCCCCTACCTCCAGCCCAGGGTACCTGTCACTGTCACAGCCTGAGTTAGCCTTTGCTGCTTGTCCCTAGCTGCAGTTCTGCTGTGGTGATGCCAAAACACTTCCTATGGCCGTGAAAATAGTGAGAGTGTTATTTCTTCAACTCTGCATGAATAAGGATAATGTAGTGGTTGGGCATGTTTGTGGATGGTGGGCTGTCCTAAGGGATGCAAGCGTTTATTTGAATTGTCCTTGCCCTACATGAACTATGTGGTGCAAGGGTAGTCCCTAAATGGCTTACCTAATCATGCATAACCTGCACTGACATTTTTAATTCATGAAGTAAGTGTAGTTTAACTTCAAATTCCTAAGTAGAAGTTTTCAGTGTTTTAAACAAAAAGGTTCATAACAAACTCTTCCTCATGCTACAGTATTTTGTATAATCTTTGTCTTTTTCTAGCATTAAGGAAAGTGTTTCTGTAATGTTAATTAGCTAGTAACTGCTGTTTTCAGTGTGCTTTAATTACTGTATGTTGCTTGATTATATGTTATGAAATAAGGTTATTCTAGATTGTTAAACGGTGAGCTAATATATAACTACTGTGCTTAAGATGAGGTTTTTCAGATATGATGGTGGGAATATTGGGAAGTGGAAAAGCTGGAAGTGCAGCTCTCATTCTTAGAGACATATGAAGACAACTTCGAGAATTGCTTCCTAGATGTTAAGATATTATTTATGAGAAATATCTGGTAAAATACCATGCAAATACTTAAAAACATGTTCATAGTCACAGAATAGATTGTAAAGATGTAACTCTAAGATGATTTGCATATGTGTTACTAATAAGCATCCTTTTCTGACAGTCTAATTGTACAATGCAAGATACTTCTAATTTACTATTACTAAAGAATTTTTTAAAAATGCTCCTGTTCAAATTACATTTAGCAATAGCTATACTGCAAAATTACATGTATGTAGTTCTGTCTACACATGTAGGTTTTGTTGCAGTGACAGTAGTACCTTTTAATTAGCAAGATGTTTAATTAACTTGGTGGTCATGGGCAGTTTTTATTTTCAATTTCAGCTGGACCAACTGCTAAGTGAAAGGTTGTACGTGGTGGTTATGTTATGTTTGGTAGACAGACAAAAAGAAGTAAGCTAAGCGTTATAGATGACTTAAAACATCTGATAACAAAGATATTTGATTGCCTTCCATATAAGTTGAAAACTTTCTTGAGCAAAAATTATGAGTATTGTAAAACATATCCTGTAACTGCTTTGTCTCTTTAAAAAGATGTTTGCACTGGTAACTGATCTAGCTTTGGAAACCACTAGGGATTTTTTAATATTGTTCATAGATAATTGCCGTAATCTCTGGTCTTTGCAGGAGATGATACTTAACATACTCAAGGTTTTTTCCCATGGTGTTTCTTTCTCAGATTGCTAGAATAAAGTCTGTGCTTATCTTAGTTGATTGTACATAGAAATGAACAGTTTACAGTTTTAGTTGATGCATAACATTTTTATATGCTTTACTTTATCTTAAATTCTAGATTCATCCTTAGTTAAATTTCGTGGTTGTGTTCACATATGAACACAACCCTCTCATAAGGGTCTTCCCCTCAGATCCTCAAGTAATACAATGTAAGCAGCTGTGTAGCTTCTGATCACGGGCTACTTTGCAAACAGTGGAAAAATATATGAAGCTAAATCCATAAATAAATTGTGCCAATTTATTCCCCCAAAGATTTTCATAATCATTTCCTTTACAGTAATTTTTCAAAATTACTTCACCAATATATTAACTCTCAGTAAGCTGCTACTCAATAAATTATTTGTTTAAGATCTTTTAGTTTTATGGGTTATTTTAATAAGTTTCTAATTTTTAAATAGTTTTTCTTTGAAGTAGTGTAAGAGTATGGCTCAGCTGTGCCGATACCTAGGAGAATAAGGTCAGCAAAGGGGGAGGGGGTTGTTCTTTAGTCTATAGGCTAATAAAATGTGGCATTTTATTAGTGCTGTAGAGAGGGTCTCAATTGTGGCCACTCTCAGTTAAATAACTACTTTGGGATGCTGAATATGCATTTTTTTCATTCAAAGAAAGTAAAACAATTAAGTGTTCCTTCCTCTAAGAATGTTATAAAATATAACATATATGTTAATTTCCCTTATTTCATTATTCTTGGTGGATACTGGGGCTTGGGTGCAGGTGGGGGCCTTCTCTTGTCCCTTTTAAGATGCATTTTACAGCAGTTGTTAAGTGTCAGCATCTTACTGCCAAGTCACTAAATGGTGATTCTTTAATTTTTTTTTTTTAAAGTAAACTTACTGCTCATTCTGTAAAAATCTATTCGTGGCATTTTGACATATGGAAAGTTTGAAGTCTTCTGGATTCTTTAGTCACCAGATAACGATAATAATAACATAGTAGTGTATAGGTGAGATTTTAAAACATTTGAATTTAGCTTGTATTTAAGGTTGATAAATATGAGTGAATCAGCCTTGGGTTTTAGGTGAAAATATTTTCAAATTTAAAGCTCTTGTGCCCTGATGGGATTATTTCAGTGTTTGACTGAAACATTCAGGAGAAGGGAAATGTTTCTTTAACTCTAAACAGAGGGAATTGAGCTGGGAATTGGGAACAGAAAAAGAAAAAAATCCCCAACTTTAAACAACCCTCTGATTATGATTATCATGAAACTAAGCTTTGCTTCAATATTTTAGCCAATGCTGTGTTTTCAGAATTTAATGGGTATTTATTTTCTGAGTAGTAAGTGATTTGTATTTCTTAGAAGATGCCTATAATGAACTGGATCTATCAATAAGTAACTCATTTGCAGCATTATTGTACTCAATCATGAGAAGTTTAATTGCAGTTTGCTTCTATCATTTTTCTCGACAGCTGTTGAAAAAATATAATGTGGTAGATTTGGATTTATACTGACTTTCAAGGAGGAGATATTTGTTCAAAAGCAGTCAGGGAGTGCAAAGATCCATGCCAATATTCAGAATTCGTATTTCCCTTGAATGGAAGGTTGTGATAAAATGGTACATGGTGTGTTTTCATTGCCTGTTGAAAGACTTTCATGCAGTTAAAATAAGCATTTTGATGGTGGTTGAATTAAGAGTTTTTGTCAGTCTCTTCTCATCATGGATGATTAGACTAAAATGTCTGCTTGTCTTGACTTGAGATCACCACAGCTTCAGATAACATGCTTTGTGATTGAAGGTCGAAATATTTTGAATTCTAATAGGCTGCCAGATGAATTGCTTGAAATAGACTGTAAAATTTCAAGGCTTCCTTTTCCATCTGCTGTGAAAAGAACCATTGGGAATGGTTGAGCTTGATGATCATAGAATTACGGGATGGTGATTCTAAAACCCTCAAAGGGAAGTTGCTATGGAGATCTAGTTCCAAACTGTGAAATGATTCACCTCTGAAAGGCTTCAGGGTCTGAGAAGCTGAACACATCATTGTTCAGGTGGTCATTGGTTAGGAAATTGCTGGTGCCTGTGTAATCAGCACTCCTGTGGTAGTTAACGATCTAAAAAGGTTTGTTCTGAATGATGTGGGACAACAGCAATGTGCATAAGATGGCTTCTCTCAATCATAGTTTGCTCAGCCTGGTGCTTGTAAAAATATAGTGAGCTAAATGGCAGGGAGACAAACTGCTTCATTGAGGAGGTCTTTTAAAAACAAAATTCTTTTCTGTGATGGATTTGACATCTAAAGTAAAAAAAGAACAACTGTTTCAGCTTAAAAAGCTGTGGTTAGATGTTGCAAAAGTATCACAATTATTTATTTATTTTGCAAGGAGCAGAACAGCGGGGCTGCATATTTGTATTTGCTTGCAGGCTAAAGGAGTAATACCGTTGGAAATAAACATTTCTACACAGTCACACCTTGGGAACGTAATGAAGTAGCCTTGATATATTTATATTGCTCTTCTTCCATTCCCCCCGCCCCCCCCAATATTAGGGCCTACAAGGCACTCTGCCCTGGCAATTGTGGAAAAAACACCCTGTATATCCAGGATTCGGGTTAATCAAAGTGTATGTTTTCTTTCTTAGTTTCTAATTTATTTGTGTGTTTTGAGGATAGGAAAAGGGAATAACTGGCCAGTGTTTGCATACATGCATAAAACAATGCATTTTGTCAACTGTTGCTAAAATTTGCCAGCAGATTCTTAGATTGTTTGAAAACTCCAACATAGACACGAGTATTTAACGCACTTTTTTCAAGGAAGTCAGAAGTCATTTGCACAGTACACAAGTAGTTAGTGACTGTACCTGTCTACCTAATTCAACATTTTCTTCACCATATGATGTTCAAGAAGACTGAGTTACTATTCCTTGCATACTCAGTATCACCCTTTCACAATCTCTTAACACAATCTCTTAGTGGTTTCTAGTAAAGAAGACGCCAGTGGCTACTAGATGGTGCCAGATAGTTACAGAACACGAGTGATATGTTCCACAATATAGTTGCCATTTAAGTAAAATGTTGCTAGAAAAAAAATTGAATATCTGAGGGCTAGAGATTACTTTACTGAAATAATGTACAAAATGAGCAAGCAATTTATTAAGTTTTTGTTGAGATTTCTTTTGATCATTATAAAGAAAGATACTTAACATCCAAAATAAAATATTAGTATCTTTACGTGGCCAGCTGTTACATGAAGATTTGAACATTGAACAGGAAATGTTGCAAACCCTCTTTGTCAAGTTTAGCATCTGAGATAAGATGCAAATTATATATTACCTTGTGTTTTCAGTATTTCAAATTCAGTTCTAAAAAGATCATTTGATATTTTTTGCAATTGTAAGCCTGTACTGTTTTGTGAGGTCCTAAGAACTGTGACATTTCTTAATTTGTAGAAAAGTAAACATGTGAAAAATAATAAGCTCTTAACCTAATGATGCAGCTAAAGCTAGTGATATATTTAAAAAACGATTGTTACTAACTTTTACCACTAGAAACCCATAGGCAGCACTCTTCTAAAATTGGAATTGATTTGCAAAGGATAAACCTGGATTAATAGTATTGCTTCTTTTGCATCAAATTTGTTTTACACTATGAATGTGGGTCAGAATGTCCTGAGGGAAGGCTTTATGATGAAGCACATTTTTATAAGGTAAATTTACTGAGAGGCATTTTGCTTTTATTTTTTAAGCTATTTTATTCACTTAACAACACTGCACTTCATTACAAACTTATATAGGGCATATGCATACCTAGTGGCACTGCTAAAACAATGTTTGCTGATCTAAGTCTTCATCAACTCTCACTTTTGTTATGCATCAGCTGGTTTTCCCTTAAGTATGTTTACTCCTCCAGACCTCTGTTGTGAGACAAAATAGATTCTCAAAGAAGAAACATTGAGTTAATGGAGAATAAGGTTCTTTGCTAACATGTGGTGGACTGAGTTTACAACTGCACATAAGTACTCTCCTTCTACATACTCTTATTCTTCCGGTAAACAATGACTGCTCTGTAAACATAGCTTTCTTTTCCCTCCCCAGTCAAATTCTATAATCCATTTTTACAGCATTTTTGTAAGGCGCTGCAAGGAGTTTTGACAGTTTCGTAGGGGTGTTGTTTTATCATAACAAAAATCTAATTTTAACTTTTGGAATATTTGAAATCTTCTTGGATAACTAATTTCTTGTAGCTGAAAACTTCTTACTGAGTTTTTTTCTTGGTATTTATATATCTTAAGTTATTGCTGTAATGCTTTTGAAGAGCAGTTGCTGTATTGAAACAATTTCATACTCTTCGTTGTGGGTTTCCGGAGGGTTGTAATTTTGCATTCTGCGCTGAACTGAACTCATTCTCTGTTCATTATTTTGCAAAGGCCAATAACCTTCCAGGTTGTTGAAGAATGTGGAATGGGGAGCTGAGCTATCTCTGTGCAGGAATCAGAGTGGGCTCAGCAGAGTTTAGTGGCTTGGACTTAGTTGTAGCATTAGGAATTCAGAGGGTTTCAGTAGGAGTACAGTCATGGTAACTGCTAAGTAGTGCTATTCCAGACCCAATAAAAAGTTCAGAGCTCAAGTAGGTTTTTTATATTACTGCATCTTTGACATAATCAATCTGTGACCCAGATAAATAGTCCCTGAATAATTAAGATGTTTCCTGTCTATGTAGTCATTCAAGGCCAGGTAGAACTGCCCTGTGGGTTTCTGCTAATGGCTGCTAGTTGCTATTTATGATCTCTGTAGATACATTGTCTTTAAAACACAGTTATTACTAGCAATTATATTTTGTTATGGTGACCCTCAGAGATTCCAGATAAGAGCTTGACACTGAGTATTCCTAAAGAGAAGACCAGGATGACTGACCTTCAGAAAAAAAGGGATAAAACACAGCTTGGAGATAGGGTGTTTCTGGAAGTAGTATGAATGCACAATTATACATATAGGTGTATTTATACTTTCCAAATGGTTTCTGCTTAGGAACCATGTTTTTGTACAGTGTAGATTCCATCAGATTGCAAATATATTAATTTCAGTCTGCTTTTGAGTAGGAAAGTTGTCTGGATATATGGTACACAGAGACATGTTAGAAGTTATCCACTGATGTTTGTGGCCAGACCTTCCTGTGTGCTTTATGCAGGCTGTGCTGCTGCAGAACACTCACCAGGGAGGGGAGTTCTTGGAGAATCCCCCTTGTTCCTGTTTACTTCTCTTTTTGTGACTTAAACTCACAAAGGAAGGTTTTTGGGTGACAAGAGCACTTGTCTCTGAGCAAGCATGTGCATTCTCCAGGTATTTAGGCTTTTGACCAGGCTAAGTTCCTAATTTGCCCCTTCTTCCAGTTTAACACACTTGTGGTTTGTAAAAATCTGAACAAAGAGACGAGTTTTTCTTAGGGAATTTTAAACAATTTATGTGGCATGCCAGGCATCTCAAAAAGTTTTACATCGAGTGCTGCCCTGCCCAAGGTGTCTTCTGATAGTGAATCTGTGTGAATTACCCAGGTAACGTGTGTTGCAAGAAAGGAAATTAAGGAGTGTGTCCCACTTATGACCCAGCTATTTGGTGGACAGTGCAGTGATACTATTTAAAATACATAATCAATGGCAGTCAGAGCAAGCCCTTGGCAAACAGAGAGACAAAGGGCTCAATGATTTATTACTTCAGCTGTCAGATTATGTCCTTTACCCAGTATGACCAACTTGATAGCAAATCTCAGCAGGTAGAAGGTTTTGACTGTGGAGTGATGGCTACAGCCCAGAGGTGCCAGGATGAAAGAGCAGTGACAAGTGAACGCATTTTACATCTGAAATAAATCACTAATATTTGTCAGACACACTAAAGAGTAGGAGCTCTAGATTTTGCAGATAAGCTCATTGGAGTGACTATCTTGGTAACGACTTTTCTCTGATAGAACTGGTTTGTGGTTTCTTCTGCCGACTCTCATGTCCTGAAGTGAATTTCTTTGCCTCAGTGTTTCCCGGGGAGATTATAATTTTTATCTCTGACCTTGTGCAGTACTCGCTTGATGAGTACTTTTATGCAAATGTAAATTCTTTGTATGCTTAAGAAGTTGATACTACAGTCATTTAGAATCCTGTATTGCTTCTCTGTGCTCTCATTGTGTGTCTGCTGGTGCAGAAATAGACGTGCCTTTTTTTGTCAAATACTCCCAGTAGATTTGATATTGAAAGGGCTGGCATTCAGCTGCAATTTCAGACTTTTGGGGAGCAGTTTGCTCTTTCTTGGCTGGTGTGGTATTAGGGCTCAGCAGGGTAAGCATAGCTGCTTGTCTTTCATATAGGTAAGTAATGAATTAAGTCCTAATACTGCACCAGTAAAAAAGCCCAAAGCAGCTGCTTTTACCATCCTGTGTCTGTATAGCCATATGGTACACATAAACTGCAATGTTGTATTCAAAGTCATTCATGCTGCAGCTAATATTCTGAACTGGTTTTTTGTTGCTAAAAATCAGCTAAACTTGAGAATAAAACCAAGAGCTTTAAATGGAAATTAAAACCTTTCCTTATATTTTTACGATGCAGGTAAAACAAAATAATTATTGCCGGAGTGACTGCTTGCATTTAAAATAAATTTATACACATTATTTAAAAAAAATCTAGTTAACTTTAAAATATGTAAGTTTTCTTGTCATTTAGGGTTCTGTGAAGCTGATCATCAAGAGGGTTGCAAATCATTGGCGGTTTCTATTTTCAGAGTTCCACATCCCAGAGTAATTTGCTTTAATTTCATCCAATTTAACCTATACTTCACACCATCACCATTCAGCTTTAATAGCTATGTTCTATGCATAAGAAAAGCAGATAAATGTCCACAATTAGACTGCGAGTGATTACAACTAGTTAGGGCTTTATGAAGACAAAACTTAAGGGGCTGTAGCACAAAACAAAGCCACAAAAGATGTCTGAAAAAATTCTTTCTTCTGAAGTCAAGGTTTACTACAGTGTTTTATTCAATGTTTTTTGTACTTGATTTTGCTTATGTTGAAGATGTAGGCAGGTGCACCTTCTTCAACTGAAAATTACTCTGCGTAAAGAATATTAGGTTTGTGTTACAGGTGATTAATTTCACTTGAAATTAGCTTGCAAGGGAAAACATGCTAAACCTACTTTATTTTTGGTTCTTTGTTAACATGTGCTTTAAGAAGCTGTAAAATCTTGATTCTGATTGTATTATTTTGTCCTATCATAAATATGCATGGTAAAATGTACTATCATCAAAGTTTAGTACATTCTGTAATGGTAAATATACCTGTACCTCAGTCAAACACAGCAGTATCTTTTACTGTTTAAATCTTTGGAATACTGATGATAGCATGTTAAGTCAGTCCAAGTATAGATGTTATTTATAATTTAATATTTTTTTTGACACTTCTAGTACTGTTTTTTCATAGCTCAAAGAAATACCCTACTTCTAGCTCCCCACTCAGGTTACTGTATTGTAGTTTGTTTTGTTCTCTCCCCCATTGCCACCTGTAAGTGGCCGGATAGATATTATTGCTCATTTATTTCAGGGCTTATAACAGGGTCTGTGTGTGTATCGTGATGTGACGTGCTCATCTGTGCCGAGCCGCTTTGTGATAGCAGTCATTGAACGTATGTGGGAGAGGAGGTGCAAGTACCAATTATTCTCTAGGTCTGGTTTGTGGTGGTGATTATTAAACATTCCCTTATAGTTTATTGACAAAAAATGCTGGTCATTACCCTAAATACCAATGGGAGTTTCAGCTTGCAGTGATGCAGTTCAGATTCTGATCAAATTGTAGATATCCCCCTTAATTACAGCATAGCATGTACCAATACACTGCTTACCTTTCATAAATGAGTGCAAGATGCCAGAATGCCATTATGTGAAGCTTACTGTTAGCCAAATATTTGGTTACATTTTACTTTAAGGGTAAGGATAATTAGAGAAATGAAGCGACTGGTATATAAAAGATGAATTAATCTTGAAGATAATAATTAATTTCCATAATTGCAATTAGGAGCAGAATAAGATAAGTTTAGAAGTAGTATTTTGATTTGGATTTTAGCATCTCAGTGGCAGCTTGGAGCAGCTAGAAACAATAAGGTTTAGGCTATAGGCAGCTTCTTCGTTTTTATGTCGAACTAGTTTTATATGCTGTATCATAAAACTTTCAGTCCAATCAGCAACTACATTTAAATACTGCAAATTGTGGCAGCAAAACAATAATTCTGCTGATTAGCCCCTTTCCATTTCTTGTAAGTGAACTGTTTATGCTGTTGAGTACCTTTTGAAAAAAGAAAAAGCCAAAACAGCCTTGATTAGTCAAGGAGTAATTGGATGACTTGATTTTAGCAAGAGAATGAATTGGTTGATGATAGCCTGTAACTAAGTGTAGTGGTTCTGTTCCGATGAATACATAACATACAGTCATCAGATCTTGACAGGTATAACATAAGCAATGCAAAAATTTCTGGAGGCTGAGAGGTAAATTTTGTCAAAGGAATTTTGAAGCTGATTTTTGAAAGAAATGGGAAGAAATGTGCATGCCATTAGATGATACCATTTAAAAGTGACGTTCGTTATGGCTGTCCTGTATACATATTTATGTGCTCTTATTTTTGCTTGTCAAGAACAAATCTAGACTGTGTGTCCTGGCTGCCGTCAAGACCTTTCAAATTGACAGTTCCTGCACTTCTGCAGGAAAAAAACAGAGTCAAGTCGCACATCTTCTCCATCCATTTGTTCTATTTTCTGCAATTTTTAAGCAAATAATTTGAAAGAAATGTGCAGAACCAGCTATTGCTGTGTTATATCTTTAATGCCACTTGAAAAATTATTTTTGGCCCACCATACTTGGACCCAAACTGCCCAGGTAAAGTGCTCAGCTAAAGATAAACCCTTCCTCAAAACTGAAGAATATTTCAAGTTCGAACCTAACGGCAGCAGAAGAGGGAGCTGGGTGTGACAGTGATAATTTCCAAGCTCCTTATTTCTAGTAATTTCAGTTTATATCATTATTTTGGGGCTGTTAGCTGGCAAAAATGAATCCTGCTCCTTTATTATGCTTTACCATTTTCCTGTCTAAATACTTGTTGTGTTTTAATAGCAATAACGAGATACTGTTAAAATGTTATGGGAATTTACCACTGCAGATGATTACTTGCAGTGAGCCTGATGTTTCTAACTCTGTAATCTTTGTTCGTGTACACTAAAAGAAGTGACAGGGTTTTTTAAAGGTGAAGTGCAAATCCATCAGGATGTTATGGGAGATAATTTGAGAAAAGGCTTATATATATAGGATACTTAAAATAAAAAACATGGTTTCTGTTCAACTTGCTTTTGAAAAACTTCTAATTAAATTTTAGTTTACCTCTGCTGGGATACGCAAGAGAGATGCCAGAGAAGTTATAATGATTTTTTTTAAATAATGAAATTAACTGATTAGAGTTTCCCAGTTGACCTTCCTGTTACTGCTGTCTGTGATTAGCTTAGCTGTTGACAAATGCATGCTTCCTTGGGGAGGTTCTTGTGTAAGTCTATTTTATGTATGTATTTTTTTGCCATGTGGCAGATTGATTCCTTTTTCCTCTTACAGTAGTATGCCATAGTTTCTGGTAGTAGAAAGAGGGCAGTTCTGGAGTGCAGGTAGTATAACTCAAGGAAGCAGTCAAAAGGAAGGTGGTGTGGTTTGGGGTAATGTTTGAGAAATGTTGTGGCCTTATGTTTTAAAAGCAATTGCATTGGTGAAGACATGGAAAGTACAATGGATTTTCACTACATTCTTTGGAGAAGGTCATTGTCTGTAGGCCATACTATCTTGAGAACGCAGTGGTGTGGCTAGTTTTAGAGATGTTAATTGTAAATATACTTTTTAATTGGTATTATTTTAAAATAAAGTGTTTAGATCAATTTGTTTTTTGTTGAAATTCCAAAATATCACAACAGCTTTTTTTAAAGATGAATTTTTTAGCACAACTTTGAAAAAATTGATTCCTTAATGAAAGCTTTGGATGCTAGACCACAGAGCTCAGCTGCCAGTAGCCTGGCAGGTGTGAGTGTACCACAGAGGATATTGTGTGAACAACTTGCTAACCTTGTAAACATCCCTCCTGTTTACAGAAATTGAGGCCTCATTCTGTCAATAAGAAGACAGACATGGCTTGTTTGAGGTTCACCAAATTTAAACACACCCCATCGCCAGTATGGGCTTTACCTCTAACATGTGGCCATGTTTGTAGTCTCTGTTGTTTTACAGCTATCCCCTTCTAGTCTTTCGCTTCCTCACCCGGATGCCCTGTTAGTATAATTTTGGGGAGTCTTTGCTCCCTCATTTTTCTACTAAGCTTTCTCAAGCTATAATCAGCCTGAGATCAAAATGAGACTGCTAAATGTCTGTTTTTCCTTCTCCCCATTGTTTTTCTCATAGATTCTGTTGTAATGAGAGTGCAGTATCAGCCAAGCCAATCTGTGGAGTTCTTTGTCAANCTCAAGCTATAATCAGCTTGAGATCAAAATGAGACTGCTAAATGTCTGTTTTTTCTTCTCCCCATTGTTTTTCTCATAGATTCTGTTGTAATGAGAGAGCAGTATCAGCCAAGCCAATCTGTGGAGTTCTTTGTCAATGTTTGCTTTTCATTTTTCTTTTTCAGTGTCCATAAACTAACTGATACTGGGATTTTTTGCCTGATACTAAAGACAGTCTTACTTGTTCCTTCAGAAAAACAAACTTCTTATTTGTTTACTATCATCTTGTATCTCAAGACCCACCTCCCATTTTCCCTCCTTCTTCCAATTCAGCAGTTTTTAGTTTCATCAGGCTGCTTTTCTACATAGTGCACGATATCAGCTACTAGTCTAGCGCTACTCAGCATTCATAGCCTGTGTCCACCTTGTACATCATGTTCATTGTACAACTGTTGCATTATCTTTATCTTTAATTGGACAGTGATGGGATTCTTAGCACCCCATTTGTTGTACTTAAAATAAAGCCTTTGGGTTTTCTGTTTTGCTGCTATATATGCTGCAGAGAGGGTGGGGCTATCATACCATCTTCCCTAACAAAAGAGGGGTAAAGGCCTTGCTTGACAGAGGGATTTCACACAAAGGCAGAAAGACAAAATAATAAATATCAGTATGCTGCTAACAATCTATTTCAGGTAAGATTTGTAGATTAAGATTATAGTACTTATTTTCATTATTGAAAGTTGTAAATAATATGCACATTTTCTTGTATGTCTTATTTATAAACTCAGTTTTACAACTCTATTTTTTCCTACAACTTAGCATTTTTGTATTGGCAGTTTTTAAAATCAGGTACTGGGTAAAACATTTTTCTAGTAGTTTAACTCCTGGTTTCTCACGGCTGTACTTTTTCCAAGAGATCTCATCTCTTGCTCAAAGCCTAATTCCTAAGGTTACCACCAGTTCTGCCTTGCTATGTCTGCATGCAGGTCTGCAGACCAGAGTTGAATTCCCTACAGGGCTCAGTGTCATTTGTACCAGACCCTCACTACAAAGCAGACTGGAGGCTGGCATTAATAGATTGTTCAAGATGCATCCCACATGGATATTGAACAAAGTTAAAACTAAGGCTCTTTCATCATAGTGGTGTCACTCTGCCTTTTCCTTCCCTTCTTCTTGAGTGTCCCCCTGTTGTGTCTCCAGCTAAGGCTGTTGGTCAGAGCTTGATGTGGTTTAGGTTGACGACTGAGGTTGACATTGAGAAACTGAACAAGAGATTCACAAAAAAAGCTCAGTGCCTATTGGCCTTGAAGAATCTCTCATTTGTACCAAGATATGGACATTACTGCCAGTTTGGTCTTTTATTTATAAAAAAATCTTGAAGCTACCACTTTCTTGTGGACTGTGTCTGTCTAAATGGGATTCTTCTAAATGTAGAATTGGAAATTTAAACTCAAAATCCATGGCTTTAATGGAATATACAACTAGTGATCATTCATTCCATGAGAAGAGTGAAGCAACCCAGGAGGAGAGAAGGCTAAATTGTTGCCTCTAGTGGGAAATCATCAGCTCAGTAAGAGGGGCTTTTTACCCAAGCAAGCAACTGCCTGTGCCAGACACAGATCTCTTGTCATCGTGTTGCGTGAATGAACTGCGGGATGGCTGCTGACACAGGCATGACAGAAGGAGGAGACTTGAAAACTCTGGCAGAACATTGAAGAGTCCGTGGGTTAAGGCCTTTAGTGGGCTGGGAAGAAAGCAAAGGTGAAGTTATGGAGTCAGTTTTATAGGAGTGGAAATACACTGAATTAATTGGGTTTGGATGAATAAAGAACAAATTTTTTTGTGAAAAGGAATGGGAAGATGTGAAGAAATGAAGCTGTTGTTGAAGAAAACAGAAAAGTATAACTAATAAATAAGCTGGATTTTGTTGTTACTAATTTACCTTACACTTGCTTTTTCAGGAAAGCTTCATTCTTCCTTAAGACCAAAAGAAGCTGTTTACTTTTTATTTTTGTGTTCTAAATGCAAGATCTTCATACTCATGCAGCTTTTCTCCTGACTTAACAGTGTGGGGATTTTTTGTTGCTTTTAAACCCATGGACACCAGTTGCAGGAGGATGTGAGAATATATTATTTACATGGTAGTGGAGGCTTTTTTTCTTGATACAAGAAAGAAGGTTAAACATTCAGCTGAATGAANAAGGATGTGAGAATGTATTATTTACATGGTAGTGGAGGTTAAACATTCAGCTGAATGAATGCTATATATCTGTTGAGAAGGTTGAAGAAAGTAGACTTTTTGTTTATCTGTATGGTGATATCTTCCTACTTCTGCCCTTTTTATTAAATATTTTCTTTGTAAATTAGAACAGAGCTGTTAAACTGTTTTCTAGCTGTTTGTATTAGCTCATCTGAACAGCCTATATCTCATTCAGTCAGGTGTGCAAGTAAGGATATATAGAAGACAAGGTATGAGATCTCTTCCTTGATTGCCTGGCATTGGTACAGATTAGTGTGGAGTGTTTCCATGTAACAGAGCAGCCTGTTCTTCCATCATGGCCAGCATCAGATTTGGATCTGTTGTGAGGTAATTTTGGTTGTACCTAGGGAATTCTCTCTCTTTGGAGAGAAACAGTTAATGAGAGAGGAGGGAACTTCTGATGACCACTATTTGAAAGACTATTCTTAAGTTTATGTAAAAATCATTTTGATGTTTGATTATGAACAACACTTTAAACCTGTGTTCCATGTGCATTGATATAAGAGCTGTGTTGCTAAAACCTTGGGTTTTGGTAAGTTAAAAGAAAAGATGAAGTTTAAGATGTGGATGATGACAAGGAACCCCCACCACTTTCTGTATATCCGTTAAGGAATTGTATGTTGTTTACCCTGTTTCTGTCTTTTTCAGTACAAGAAATGTCTTGAATTCCTTTCCTGTGTAAGAAATCAGTTGATTTTAATTTTTGTAATGTTGAAATAACATTTTTTCATGGTTGATTTCTCATTTATATCTTCAATGTTACAGGTTAGGCATGTAAATACCGTGAAAATTGATCCAGGAAGAAGTAATAAACTCTTTTTAACTGTTAATATTTTTATTTTTAAAACATGTCTTGATTTTTTGGGGGGTCTAGGATTTTTCTAAAAATGATGCTGCTTATCTGATAATTTCAATCCTAGTTGAATTATGTTGCCAGATTGTCATCAGAAGGGCACGAAGTCAGCACACATGCATCAGTAATATCTGGTTGTTTTAACCTTATGTTTCCAGTTGGCAATTTGAAATTATGGCTTCAACTGCACTTTAAATATGTGATAATAGCATGTGTTTCTAATAAGGGCCAGCACCATTTTGTTCAGATACTGTGAATGGTTGTCACTCATATATGACAAATGCACCTTCATCTGCTTCTTTGATGGCCCCCTAAAAACCATACCCTCAAATCAGGCCGATGAAATTAGCTGCTGTGTAAATTGTGTGTCTGAGTGGTTCATTATCTAATCACCGTCAGAACCACAGTGATAAAGTAGATTGAAACAGGGACGAGGTCTGCCAGATGATTTGAGGCCTTTTTTTCTAAGCCCTGTTTCCCTTGGAAACACTAAGAGTCGTTCAGAACTTCAGAATTCTTTGTCTAGAACTTCTTCATTTCTTAATGCGTAAAATTGGGCAGCCAGTGAGGTCTGCCAAGGTGATTTGTAAGGTTTTCTTTCCATGATTCTTGTAATCATTACTGTGTGTATTAAAACGTTCTGCGATGTTCAGTTTAGCTGCCATGTTTACTACTTGTAGGTTAGATATTGTTAAACACACCAGCTATTTTCAGGAAACAGCTCTAGCTGATTCCTGTTGTAGGAGGAACTCTTAAATGCTTTAAATCCTGTCCTGAAATGGCACAGTGCTATGCTTTGTATGTACAGCTTTGGATTCTGGAGTTGATGTGTAAATTAACATTCTAAACCAGTATGATATAAAACATTGCACAGGACACTGGTACGTGGGCAGGACGACCATGTGGCTTTTCAATTTGACTCATTATAGTATGTTCTAAATATATATTTCATGTCTTTTTAGCTTAATAGGTAATAGTATTCTTTTGTTTTAGGAGCATTTGAAGATGATGATATCACTCATGTTGAAGGAAGTGTAGATCCTGTTCGTGACATCGAAATAATACATGAAGAACTTAGACTTAAGGATGAGGAGCTGATCATGCAGAGCATAGATAAGCTTGAAAAAGTAGCTGTAAGAGGAGGAGACAAGAAATTAAAACCTGAATATGTAAGTACATGACCTATAAAAGTAAATCATTAATTCCTCTTGGCATTGAATTGAACTATTTGTGTTGTTGGGTTATCTTATTGATCCTACATATGTAATATAAAACTCTACTACTATTGTTATATATATTTTAAAGTAATTATTATTATGAGTTGAAAAAATACTGGAATGACTGGCTGTGCTCTCAGTGTAAGATTTCGTAGATGTAGCTAAATGTAACTTTTGAAATGTAACTTTTCTTGCTGGCAGAGATTTGTATGAGAATGGCCAATCCTTTGTCAAACTTACATCAATGTCTAGTTGTAATTCAAAGTTACTTCTCACTTATTCCTGCTGTTAAGTTCTACTACGATGCTGATATTAGTATTCCTGTAGCCAGCAAGTGAATGTGTTTCTTGGTGTGATTTTAGTGCATGTTAAATAGAGATTGAAATTAATTTTAGAATGTTGTTGGGGAAAGCTGCTTAAATTAGTTCAGTTATCACAGGGTAATAGTGGTGTTTCTTTGTAAATTAGTAATGTATAATAATTATCAACTTCAAAGTATATTTTTTCCAAACTATTATTTTACTGCCACTTGTCTTTTGAGTCCCCTACACTTTGCCAGTAGTCTAGTTACTAATTTTTCTTTGTCATTAATATCCTATAAATATTTCAGGTGGTATATAAAATGCATTCTCTAATTACTACAGCAGTTTATCAGTGTGTAAATAGATTATTTATGTCTAGCAAGTAAGTATTAAAAAATCCCATTTTCTCAGGTGGATTTTTTGGTAGTAAGTAGTAAGAAAAACATTGTTGTATTGGTGCTGTTAGGTTAATTTGTCAGTATTGAAGTGCAGTGAAATTTGTTGGCCCTACCTAGTGTTTGGAAACAGATAGGAGCTGAAAGTTAACATCCCTCTCCAAAATAGTCAGCTCCATGATGCAGTGTTAAAAAGCACTTCTTTGGTAGCCTCTGTTGGTGAAGAACTAGTCTTCATGTGGCGTGAAAAGTATTTTATTTCTTGATTCATCTAGGCCAGAAAAAATAGCTATTGTTGGATGATTTAAAGGCTTTCATGTAAGCCCAGAGAGAGAGAACCTTCATTTAAGAACCTTCATTTAAGGTCTTATCTGTCATGCGAACCCAGCCCTGGGTACATGTGGGCAGTGATTTTTATCTTTTACAAAAGGTTTCACATGCTTAGAGGAACAGTGCAGTTTATGCCTACAGTTTCAAATAGCATCCACACAGTATTTCACCTTTTAATTCATGTTAAAGAAAGGAGGAAGCAAAAATCCCATCCATAGCAAATTCAAAGTTCATCCTAAAGCTAAATTTTACATTGGTATGACATGATGAAAATGAGGAGTGCTGTGATGCTGTTCTGCTCCAGCCTCGAGCTCTTCTCACTTACTTTGTTGTGTGGCTGTCTTTGGAAATAGCTGTGCTCAGCTCCTTGTTGTGGAACGTTCCTATTTAGTTTTTGAGTGTACCTCTCTGGATGCTTTGAAGATTTTTATATCACAATCTGTGTTCTTCCTGTGCAAAGGAAGAAGTTGACACTTTGTGATTACAAAGAATCATAACTAAAGTGTGTTCTAAATAGAATTTGTAATAGTGATCGTGTAACTTAATGGGTGGTATGTACAGTTATGATTGTATGACAAGAGTTGCTCGTAGTCATTTTTTAGCTAGGAAGTTGATATGTGTTTGAAAACAGAAAATGTCAGATTATTCTCAAATTAAGGGAGACACTAAAAAAACCCCTCAAATCTAGAAGTTCAATTTAAATAAATTAAAGAAAAATTTCAAATCTTTATTATTAATCTTTTACCCAGCTTCAGTTTCTCATCCATTTCTTTGCCTCTTCCTTCAGTCTCCTTACTATTACTTAATCTGTAGTTCACCTGTCAAAATGACTTTGTCACCTTGTATTTGTAACGTACACTTCCTGTCATTTGTTGTGCTCTTTTAATCCTGTTTTTATGAACACATGCACAGAAAACATCAGGTTCTTGAAGTCATGTTGCTCTGCCAGTTCTGTTCCCAATAATAGCTGTTACACATGACCAGTCTCAGCTGAGTTTGTCAACAACAATAGCAGTTTCAAAGGCGTGAAATTCCTTTGTTTCGAGGGAAGGGGTGGCTGAACAGAGTGGGGATCACAAATTAATGCTTCCCTTGAGACAAAGGCTGCGCACAGGAACCATAGTCACTCGGAAATCTCTTTAAGGAAGTGTTGTGGGGCATAATGCCTGTGAATCTTGCTGATCTTGGACCTTTTTGCTTGTCTTCCCTGTGACCTGTATGCTTGAATTGTAATGTATATACACTAGACTTTGTAAAATGGACTTTTTTAATGATGAAGGCCTGTGAAAGCTCTTTTCTTCTCCTGGTAAATCAATCCTTAGGTCCAGTTATGCAGCTTCTAGAAACAGGTTTGTGTAGCTGTAAGACTGTAACAGCAGCTCTTGGGCATTTCCAGCCACTACTGGGCTTTAGATGTTCATCCACTGGGTTGTGAGGCACTCCTGTGCTGTTTGCCCTGCCTCTTTTCCTTTCATGTTTTGTGTTGCAGAGAAGGCCTGTGGTTGCATTCTATATAATATATTATAGTACAGTATAGCAGGATTGACCATGCAGTAAATGACTTAGAGGTCTAAGAGGGAAACCATATGGGAATGGTGACAAAAGAGTTAAAGATTTTGCCTCCTTCCTAAAATGGTAGCCAAATGTTAGGAGTGCATTTTGGCTATTTGATCACTCTGCACTTCCCAAATCCGTTGGATTCTGCATTTAGCTTGTCTGTCACAGAGAGAGTTCCCTGTCAAGCACAATTAGTAATGTTTCCATGCAGCCTGTAGCTACTGTTCAAGTCTTGCTCTTTCCAGGGAAAAAAAAAAATATCATGAAGAGACAGTGTGGCCTGAAATGAATACTTTTTTCCAAACAGATTGTCGTAAAAAAAGAGAGGATGCGACAGGACTGGGAGAGAACTTCTCAGGATTTGCCTTTTTAAATTATTTGCCAGTATAATACACAGCCATTGCTAATATTCTGTTCTTAGCAATAGTCTTTTTCTGTAGCAGAGACGTGGAACAAACAGCTCTTGTCTGTGCAACGAGTGTTCCCAGTCATTTTTCCTTTCAAGAAAACCAGGAGGTTATGAAGGCAATAACTTGGTATTCATAGATTGTTTTGGTTTTGTTTTTAAGCATGATGTTAAATTTTAGTCTCGCTCTTTTTTATTGCTTTCTTTTCCCGATTCCTTTTGGAATTTAGCTTGTCTGACACAAGCTAAATTGTTTTCTTTCTCCCATTCCTTTTGGAATAATGCAAGGTAAAGATGCTTGAGATCTTGATTCTCAAGAATTTCAACTGGTAAGAGTTATAGAAGTAATTTGTCTTGTTTTATAAATATGAATTGTCTGCTTTAGAAGATTCACTTTATCAGTAAGCCACCACAATTGTAACTTAGTAGTCTGAAGTCTCCAAAAGGTTTAGGAGGAGAAAAATAAACAATTGTGTGTGTATCAGTCGACAGTAGTTAAATCTGAGATTTGTACTTGATTGTCTGCCTTCTGGCGTGGTATTCTAACCTGTTAATTATCATTTTTCCTCTGTCTAAGCCCACATTGCCTACAGGTGGTAAATTCACTTTCGTGCAGTGACCTGGCTTGGCAGTTGAATAGTGTTAACTGTTTGTCCTGCCTCCCAGAGAATTGATTTCTCAATCTCCTGTCAGCAGAAATAAAATAGCTGACTGTTGTTAGGGAGCTATCAGTGAAAAAATTTTCAAGTTCTACTTAAAAATCAATGGCACAATATGGTCCAAGATCACCAAAATGTAATGTTGACATAAGCTTGGAATAGCTTCCTTTACACATGTATTTTCTGTTTTGCAAGTATTCCTACTGCCTTCTCAGAAATGAATGTCTGCTACTGCTAAGGGTAAAAAAAGGGTAAGTCTTTCAGACTTGATATACCTTTAAATATTATTTTGGCTATAACCTTCTAAAGAGATATTATAGAATAAAAATACTCCTGTTATTTGTATGTATTAAAACAGTGCAAATATAATTTGAGAAAGTGATCAGAGTACTTTTGATTTTATATTTTAAATCTGTCTGGTGCTGGTATATGCAGAGACATGAGATAGATATTGAGTTAAACTTTATTATTAGCTTATTATTCATCTGTCATTTTGCATAGCAGGGGATTTCAAAGTAAAATTCAAATATGTGTGACTTTATAAATCACAATGTACAAATGATAAAATTAATTTTAATTTTTTTTTAATTGGTGGGATTTTTCCTGGCAGCAGAAGTGTTTAAGTTAATACCATCTAAAACAGTTAACTGAACATTATTGCATGATTCTCTTCCAATGTCCCTCCAGCCAGATTCAGTTCCAGTCCTTAGAAATTGATAGCTCTGCAACAGATAGCTATACGTTCAGCCATTTGTTGGTGCCCAAAATCTTGAATTCCGGCACACAAGAATTCTTATGGTAACAGTATTCAGATCTACATATCTGACTACAAGGGTGTTGTTTGTAGTTGAGTTGGTGCAGATTATTGATGTTAGTGATACGAAGACACAATCTTTAGGTGAGAATCAATGTGCACAGTGTTTGAACTTCCAATTTTCAGTTGAAACGTGTCTTCTACAGTAGGTCAGGATCAGCGTTCACTGGATTTGAACTTCCAGTGTTCAGTTGAATGGGATGCTTTCACAAGTCTCCATTGTAAAGTCTGTCATTTTAAAAATAAGATTAGTTTATCAAATCAAGCACGTTTTTTAACAGGAAAAGCAATTGCGGTTACGAAAAGAGCAGTTAGAGACTCCTTTTTAGTGTAATGCTACCTGAACTATCTAGTGCATATTCAACTTAAAAGAAAGGCATCAAACTTTGTTTTGTTACTGTGATGGGCAATGCCCTAATAATGAATACTTAACACTCTGCCTATGGTCATTGTATTTGTCAACATACATGTACTATGAAGAGTAAAGCAAAACCTTCCTAATGGTGGTTTAAGTAGCTTAAATCCCTTCCATTCTCCTCCTTTACGTTTAATGTCTTGGTCCTGTCCCGAGAATATACTAACTGTTTGAAAGATGTTCTTTTGTTCATCATTTGTTGTTAAAATCATCAATGTGGTATGAGAGATACTTCACATACATCAGAGAGCTGGTAGATTCAGTTTCTTCTTATTACCAATATATACTGGATGAATATCTTTCCTTCCTGCAATATTCTGATGAATGGGATGGTGCCAAGCAGAATTCGCTGACCTCTTGCTGCAAGCACTTGCCAGAGTTCTCACGGATGGATGAACTGTTATTTCCTCTAACTGATGATGTCAGTTGGGAGTGTTCACCTTTCTTTCATTCCAAGTTGAAGAGAAATACAGTGATGAATTGTATGATTATTTTTCCCCAGTTTCTTTGGTCTCCTTGTGTGAGGAGAGTTTGAGAGGTCAGTTTATTCCACAGGAGACGGAAAGAAAGGAGCAGTGTACACTACACTGTTGACATACTCTCTGCTGATGGCTTTTACAATTGCTAACTTAAATCATAGGGAATCAAGAAAATATTTATATTCTTAATGCATATAATTATGCCTAAAATCTTGAGTGGACCATTTACTGTGCTTAATGTGGTATTTAGAGGAAATTAAAGTTCATTCTGGAGAACATTTTGACTGTAGCATGGCAGATGTTTGTGAATTGATTGGTAGTAAAGCCTGGCTTAAAAGTACATAATGTGTAAACACACATTTGGATTTTTTTGGTATTACCAGTAGACAAAGAGAAGTCAGGGCTTAAATACTTCCTGTCAAGGCTGATCTTTCCTGTGTAGATTTGACAAGTAGCTTAAAGTAATTAATTTTGTAAATCGTGCCTCCCTGGGTATGTCTAGATCCAGGCCATTTTAAACTGTATGTGCATGTGCCAAAATAACACTATAGAAAAATAGCTATATACTGAAAAAGACACCTTTTTCATTTGGCCCAATTCACACAAATCTACAACAAATGCAGTCACGCATGGATTTATTTGGAAATTTTTGTGGATTGGTTAATCCAATAAGAAAAGTTTTGTGAAACTGCAAAAGATATTTCATTTTACTTTTCAGTGTAATTTCCCTGTTCTGAATTTCTGAACTGCTGGTAATAATCATTTGCAGATAGACTGCTTTCTGTATTCTTACTTGCTTTTTTCTTTGAGAAGCCACAAGTGACCGAGTTGTTTCATGTTTAATGCTGTAGAGCCCACAAGGATGATCCACACAGGAGAATCTGGGGATTATTGACATGAATTACATTACTTGGAATGCCTGTAGGATGTTTTGGGTAAAAGTGATTCATAAACATTATTGGCATCTAGTTCTAAGTAAATCTTATATCGTGTACAGCTTGTACTGGCTCTGTGAGAAGGTATTAAAAAGAAGAGAGGATAATACACTTGTCCTAAATCCATTACTTGTCCCATTGTATTTTTATTAAAGTCAGTGAGCAAGGGAATTGTAAGAGATTAGACATTGTTTTGTACCACAGAGGAGCCCGTTGTCACTCCAGTTGATGCAGTACCTGGCTTGTTCTCTTTCTTGCACCCAGCTGCTACAGCTTATGTAAGCAGGTGCCACAGTGAAAACACGTGATCTAGCCTTCTCTTTAAACTGCAAAATTTGTCTTAATTGTTCTTTAAAATATCATTGGTTTTAAACAGTGTTTTTAGAATAAATTCTTACTATGTCACTTCAGCCTCAATCTTCTAAATCGCCAGAAAACCTCCAGGCAGAGCAGAGAGCTGAGGCTATGCTCAGTAGAAGTGAAAGATTTCCAAGGAAAGGTGTGAATGGGAGGATTGTGGGCTTGTTGCCCTCGAGACACCTCATGTTAACAAGGAAAATTGTGTGTACTCAATAAATTGCTCTTGGTGCAGCACAGTTAAACTAGCAATGAGTACCTCAAATAGCATTGTTCTGTGTCTGCATCTGAAAAGCCATTTTGAAATTTTGAAGGCCAGATGGAAAAATAATTATCCAGTTTGATCCCTTGGATATCCCAACTTAATTCTTACATCTGTGTTTAAAATGCAGTGTATCTCTTATGGGAAAATTAACCTTTATTGAAATATTTTCTGGCTAGAGTTAAATTACTTTAACTTGTATAGGCTATGCCAGTAATTATTATCTTTACTGTTTAGAAATAAGACACAGCTTTAGTCTATATTTGTCAAGCTTTAGCAGTCATTTGATTTCTCTGTGCTAGTGTGAAAAACTCTATGTATGTGAGGTTTCTGTTATATATATATATAATTCAGTAAGAATAAAAGCATAGAATTTAAGAACACCAAGTCTTCATGTATAAGCACTTTCTCAAGACCTCTGTTTTTTCTCCAGTTTTTCATTATTTCAACAGAGATAAGTGTAGAATTATTCCCATTGGACATTAGGCTATTTATATACACCAGTATACTCTTCTAGTTACAGTACAGTTCATTTGCTTGTGACCCTCCAGGCTTCTCAGTCACTCTGGCAAAGGGAAGTCCTCTATTGGTAAATACTGTATCCACCCTCCTTTGTCCTCTGCCCAGCAGTGTATGAACTTCAGTGTTTCATTTTAGTGAAAGCCTCATTTGCTTTCACTAAAGCTGTAGGGCAATTCTACTCTCTACATAGGTTTCTGTTGTTAGTAATTTGCTATTCTCAGAATGTGTGTGTCATTAACATGGCCTTTTTTGGCTGTTGAAAGATGGTAACCAGTGAAAGGCAGACTTTGTTTGGAGTGCCATCAGAAACACGTATTGGGGTTTATATTTACTGTTGTATTCTGAGATCTATTCGATAGGTGGTGTTGACTCCATTTAGTATATGCAGTGGTTTATTAAAGAAATACTTTCTGCCACTGAGCTAGATTCTTCAGGGAAGTCAGAATATGTTATTTATATACTACCACCTTCATTACTGATGTGCAATGGTGTTGGATTTTGGAATGAAATGAGAGGAGATAACTAAGAGCTACAGATAATGTTTTAGGTACTCCTTGTAGCTTATCCAAGCAGTAGAGCAGTATAAATGGTAGAATTTTAGACAATTGAAACATTTTAATAAAAAGTATTTAAGTGCTTTTGAAGCTTTTACATGGAGATGGTAAGCTTTTACATCTTGGAAGTTTTGAAGGGAATGATTAAGGTGCTGCAAAACACTCCATATTTCCCTTGGTGGGGGGAAAGACCCTACTGTACTCATAGTTACTCTGTAGTAGTGGAGACTTTTGCACTGCCTGCAGGATCACAGGGAATTCGCTTGCACTTTGAAGTGTGAAGTGATAATCCTCACAACTGCTTATTTCTTTATTAAATTTGCGGAAGTTAATTACATGCCCTGGTAATTTACAACAAAAAAAAAATCACAATTCTCTGATGCCAAGTAGGCAAGTGAGTTTTCCAAGCTTCAGTTTAGTCCCTCATGCTGTAAGAAGAATTTGGCATTGGCACACATTATTACTATCATTCATCCAGAAAGTCTGTTAATGTATGCACATTTTTCTACGCAGTAGTGTCTCATGAGTAGGTCTTGGTAAATCTGCTATATGCCATTTACATGTATTTCATTATTTTATACTGCTGGACTTACTGTGAATGTCCTGCTTAGCATTTATGGGTTGACTACTTGTGGTCTTTGGAAAACAAGAGCAGGACATAATTAAAATCACTGTGTTTCATATGGCTAAATATACTGAGTATTCATATGTGCTAAATATATTGTCATGCATATAGTCAGAAATTAACTGGTTTTTAAAACAATGATATTTCATATTCATTAAGTTTGCTGTATTTCATATGCCTTGACAACTGTAAGCAATTGGAATTTGGAGGGGTTTTTGGTGGCTTTCTGAATGGCTCTTGTTACAGTGTTGCTAGCTGGAAAACAAGAGTACCCCTCTCATCGCAGAAGGCAAAGTGGATCATTCTGCTGGTGACATATTGACCTCAAAGTGTACAATTGGAGAGGCCACATCTAATGAAACAAAGCTGATCATTGCTCTGTATTCTGTCATTAAGCATCTGAAAGTTAACTTGAGTAGTGATTAAATGTGTTTAAATGACTGGTACAGTGATAGAGAAGATAAAAAGATCGGGTTCTACTCTTTCACTAGTCCTAAATAGAAGCAAATAATTTAAAATGGTGCTGCATGAGAAATAACCCAAAAATGTGCTATTTGTATATTTGATTAGAGTACTGGGGCAGCTGAGTTAAAAAGAAATATGTGGAAACATGAGCTTTTCTTCATATTGTCATTCCTGTTTAACAATTTCTTGTTAAGGAGTTAAGTCCCATTTCAGTGGAACACCACCACTGATACAGAGGACTCTAAGTTCAGCTGACCCAATTTAAGTTTCTGGACTGTCTACCTTACATTCTGCATGGTGTGACTGCTACGCCTATAGTCCATCAGAGAACTTTTGTGTCTCACTGCTTCATCAGCTTCATACAAAAATGCTATATTTGCTTACAAGTTTCCATCCTTTTATCTAACGAAAGTTTTCCAATACTTTGCCAACTTCCCTATTAAATTAAAATAAAATTTTGAGTGTACAGCTGTCAGTTCTCCCCAGCATATAAAGCAGTAGGTCAGCCTTACCTGTGGAAGTTGTCCCTGTAATCACTCCTTTAGAACAACAGTTGCAAACAGCACCAAGTCAGGTACGTAAATGAGAACTTATTAAAATTAGGTCAGTGCCAAAATGGATTTAGACTGTGTGTCACTGTAAGAATGTGGAAGAGAGGTTTTGATTGGCAGCTCTGTGCTTAGATAGGCTTTAGAAAGGCCAAATTTTATTTGCTGTGTTGATATTTGAAATTTTCAGGAGGTTCTGTGTTATGTTGCTCCCCTTACAGTGTGATTACAAAACATTTCATTTCTGCTTAAGCAGAAACTTAAAAGTTTGGCTCTGGTGACTTCTGCTATAGTGTTTTTTTTCCGTCAATTTTTATTGACTCCAATTCATATGTAGCAATGCATTGCTATTGTGGGAGAAACTGTAATGCTGAAAGCCGTGTGGTAGATGCCTGCAGAACTAATTCAAAACCCAAAATAGTGTGTAACCAGAATTCCTTCACTGCTGAACAGGAATCTTGGTGATTGTGTTGATTTTTATATATATCTATGTAAAGAAAAGCTGAGGATAAAGATCTTAAGTGAAAAGTACTTACTGGTAGAATTGCTTCCCTTATCTTGTTTATACTGATTAATTAAAAAACAGAAAGCACATAGGGTTAAAGATAAGGTGGTACCACTGTTTTCTTCTTTATGTGTAATCTTGTTGCATGTCTCTACATAAGCTGTTCTGGCCACTCATCATAGTAACCAGCTGGGCCATTTCACCTGCTGGAGCCATTAAAGAGGACTCTCTCCCCCTAGATTAATCCCCTCCGACATTAGTTTTTTGCTCTGACAACTGGAGCAGGCATTCAGAATTTGCAGGTGGCCAGTGTGACGCACATAATTGCCTACAATTTTAGGCAATGAATAAAAATGGTCTACATTACTTGTCAAAGGTTGTATATGCAGTGCCAAGTGAGATCTATGGGAAGCCTTTTAGGGTTTAAAGAACAGTTAATAGCAAAGCTGCACAGTGCTTTTTTAATCATAATGCATTTGTAATATAGCATTTTGATCTTCTCCTTGTAGGAAATGGTGTTATATTAGCCACTTTTAAACATTTATGAGTGAAATTCAGTTATAGGAGAGTAAAAGTGATTATTCCTAGGCAGAACATGTTAGATTTCATTAAAAGTTTTAGCTTGCCCCTTCCTTGTTAAAATCTGTGGGGAGTCCTGTTCCTGGAGTGTTTCAAATCAGGATCTGAAGATTCAGAAGAGCTTTTTCTTTTATTTTTTTTCCTCCACTAAAGCTACTGCAAGACTAGAAAAGACAGTAGTAAATACTGATGTTATTTGTGGTTGTTTGTAAATGTACTTCAACTGCATAGCATTAAGTGCAAAAAATGTTGTGTGCTCAACAGTTCATGGAATGTTTCCTTGTATTTTAAAGATCCTAATGCTCAGTTGCATCAATTACAACTTTAAAAAATGCATTATTTAAAGCATGATCATAAATTATCTACAACAAAAAAATAGGCGACTCTAAAATGTACTACTCCTAGAAGAGCAGAGTTTGACCTTTCAGACCCAAGAGCCTTTTATTAACACCTGCCTGTAAGGAAAACCGTGCCACACGCAGCTTTCGGATTCACGACCACAAAACTGATGAGGAAAGGCTTGAAGGGTTCAGTTTGTGTCACTTGCTGTTTGCCGTTTCCATTTCACAGATGATTAATCTTTCTGTGAAGAAAGGCCAGAGAAACAAAGCACATTGGGCTCTTCCTGCAGTTACTCCTTCTGAATGCACACTAGCTTGCTAACTAAAAGGCCTTTAGATTTCCTGCCGAGAGAGATGTTCTGAAAGTGAATGCAGCTGGTTGGAGGTCACCAGTGCAAGGCTCTTGCCATTGTGTAATGGAGGCTTTGGCAGGTTTCATTTTGGGGGGGAGGGAGAAGGTGTTGGCGAAAAATTAATGCAGAATAAAAAGGGCTTTGGCCGTTTGAATTAATTTCTTGAGGGTGGATCATCAATAATAGGCTCCATTTCTTTTGCTCACAATTTTTTTAAAAAATAAATATATTTGCTGTGTTTTGTCCCACCCATTTTCTTTTCTTAATGGCATGTTTATATTGTACGTGGTCTCTCCCGCTGGATGCTGAAATGTTGCGTCTTACTGAGTTCGAAAAGCAATCTAAAATGTACCGATTTTTACATATATTTTATGAGCTCTGCTGATGTTCTTGGTGACAAGAGATGATACTTGAGTATTGTGTATGTAACTTTCTAAATGTGGGATTTGGATGACTTTAATAATCTATATTGCTCTTTAGTGACTTTAAAGCAGCAATTTCTGTTTTTCTGGGAGAGTAAAAATTTGTTTCTAAAAGGTATTATCTAATTTTTAGTTTGTGTGTATGTTTTGAATCTTAATTGATACACGCCTTGTTTATGGAACAGAATAGTCTTGATATCCAGCTGAGTTTTTGACTTTGGTTTTTTTTTTGATCTTGTGTAGGACGTAATGTGCAAAATCAAGACATGGGTAATAGATGAAAAGAAAGCTGTCCGCTTCTATCATGATTGGAATGACAAAGAGGTAGGCTATAAATATTACTCCATGAATTGACTTCTAATTTTGCTACCTGTTACTGGTTCTTTTTAAAGTTGTTGGGTTTTTTTTTTTAGATTTCATGTTTATAGTGTATTGAATGTTAAATTTATTAGCTGAATCTATGCTTATCTGTGATTCATGTATTACACTTGGAATTCTGTAGCCTTCTCAGACGTGCCATGAGGAAAATGATCATAAAATTAATTTGAGTTGATGTAAACTGGTTTTAAAATTCTACCCTCTGTTTCTCACTTCCAGATTGATGTTTTGAACAAACATTTGTTTTTTACTTCAAAACCGATGATTTACTTGGTTAATCTCTCTGAGAAAGACTACATTAGAAAGAAAAACAAGTGGTGAGTGTGTACAGGTTAAATGTCTAAATTTATATTTCTGTTTCACATTTTTCGATGGTCAGTAATTCCTTGCACGTTTAGATCACCAAGGATATTAATTAAAATATCTGTATGAACTAATCTTGCACTTCTGTTACTTGTTACACTCCCATTGACATGCTGCTTGAGTACAATGCATATGGTGAAACCTAGACTGAAACTGCAGAAAATAATATGCTTTCCATCCTTACGTTTTTACATGCGTCCATTAACTTTGAAGAAAATAAATTACATTTAGAAGTACTTATTTAAACAAGCATATGGCTTTATCATGTTCTATAATGCTGGTTGTCTGAACAACATCTTTTTCATTCCAAAAGAATGAATTGAATGCCAGAACACTAAAGCTATGTGAGTTGCACTGAAGTCTTTCAAACAAAATTTGCACATTTTAAGGTTACTCTTCTGTTTGCAGTTGGGTGCCTGACTTTCTTGCCACTTCTTGTGTGTGTTGCATATGGTTTACAGGCCTCTTTTGATGGGCTTTAATGCCATGAATAGCTCAGGTTTTAGTCAGGTGTTTCTGACATCAGTATTGTGACTCAGGTGCGTGATGGTTACAAAATCAATCTATCAGACATTCAGTGAACTGGATGAAGATCCAGTCCTAACATGGTAGACATGTGGTGGGAATCCACTGTTGAGAAGCACAACATTTAGCATGTCATTGGAAGCTCTAGATGGCATAAATACCGCTCTGTGGAGGAAGGAACAGGTTGGATAGTTAGTATATGACAAAGGAAAATCTATAGCAATGTGTTTAGTTTAAAAAAAACCCCAACCAAACAGCAAATGTTTTCTTACAATTCAGAATTTTAAACACTGTACTTGTGAGACGCTTTGAAGATGTATAAATGTATGTTTGTGAACAGATATATGCATGTAGCTCATCCAAACAAATCAAAAGTATCTAAAGCGGAATATCTGAATTCTCCTAAAGTACACCCTCTGTTTCTCCCTGTACTTCATTAAGTACTTAGATGCACATGGTTTCAATTTTCCATTAAAAATTCTCATTTCCATATGATATCAAAGAGTGAGAAGGCTTTAAACTGAAAAATAAACATTCATAGACTGGAAGCCAAAACAATAATTAATGTCAGATGGTTAACTCCAATAAATCATTAGAATAAATTCTGTGAAATTACTGCAACTAAAACTGTCCTTTTGATACTCCAAGACATTTTTTTTTGGTACTAAAGAACAAAATTTTACGTATTTTAATAGCAAACCCTCTCAGTCCCAAGCACGGACTTCAGAATAGACTTGACAAGCAATGTAATAATGTAAGCTCTTCATATTTGGCCAAATTTTATAATTTTGAATTAATTTGTTCCTCTCAATATTTTTGGGCATGACAGTTTAAATATAAGAAGTCGTTATACCCAAGGAAGTATTTAAAATCAGGGTAGTCATATTTGCTCTGTTATTGTAAGGTGATACCTTTTTGAAAGTAAAAATGCTGTGCTTTCTTAAGGTTTGCTGTAACAAGGTTTGCTGTAACAGTACAGATGTGGAAGTTTATGTGAAAATGGATGAGTCTGTTTCCCTGTCCAAAAAAGGATCCTCACACCTGTATTTGGATGATTACAGGTAGAGCTCACTGGCTCTAATTGTACAGTAAATACCATTTCCCAGACCCTAATGGTAGCCAGACTACTTAGGCGACGCCAGTCTGTGATTTAACTGTCGCCAGTCACCCCATGTTTTTTGTGAGACTAGTTGTGATGATGACATAGTTAAACCCAATTGAAAGCAAACCTTTGGATAAATTGCAATTTTTAATTTGTAAAAAATCAGATGTTTCAGTTGAGGAGTGATATAATGAAGCCATTTAACTGTTTCTATTATAATTAATGATTTAGTTCTTAAAAAGTATACCCAGATCTTATGGATGTGAGTGTAATTGTAGCTGAAAGATCAAAGCCTGGGTATCTGAGTGATGTTCCAGAAGAGAATTTACCACATAGCCATTTTCAGTACAGTTTCTGCCTCCTGCTGTTCCTATTTTCCCTCAAGCTAGCCATTGACTACCCCCTGTGCATCCCTGCTCGTAAAAAATGATTGAGGAAGTATTTGTCATGTATTTATGAGTGGGAAACATTGTGTGATAGGGAAAGGCATCTACTAGGACCAGAAAGATTGCCATTTCCTTTCCTTCAGCTACTCTGCCACAGTTTTAAATCCTCTGTTTATGCAACATAGCTTTTATATTTAAGAGCAGAATAAATATTTTCTATGAAGGATACTAACGGTAGGCTTCTGTCATTTATGTGGTGCAAGCAGATGTAAATGATTAGAATATATTTTACTGTTAGATGCCACTTCGTGATTTTTGTTATTATTTTGAGGGGTAGGTATTCATATTTGAAATACAAGCCACATTTAGTTGTAGTCATTCTTCTCAAAGAAGCTTATTTCTGAGCTTAATTCATAGTAATACTATAACAAAGGTAAGGTTAATGCAGGAAATGCTCAGCCATAGAATGTTTTTGTCAGACTTTTGCAACTATAAAAGTGTTTAAAAACAGCAAAGGAGAAGAGAGGCTTTTTGATTTTGGGTGTAGAGGAAAACTAAAATTGTCTTTGTTTTACTGGGTCACTCTTTCAGAATTAATGAACGTTATAATTGTTAGTTAAAACATACTTAAATTTAAGTGCCAATGTGTTATTTTTCAATCCAAGAAAAGAAGAAAACACTGTGAAAGATAGGACTATTGTGTGTTTGAGTAGGTGTATTGACCTTTTGAAAGATGTAAAAACTGGAATGGCTCCAAGCAGTTACTTGCTGGTTTTAACAATGTTGAATTAGTCATTCAGTTGATTTATGATTAAGACCTAGCCCCTGAAGAGAAGCTGACATGGCAGCTGTGTTAGTCGCACTTGTGTTATGATCAGATGACAGTAATCTTGATGTTTATGGGGGAATCCACTGAAACCATTCTTAATACATACTGCTGTGCTCTAAATGAGTTTTTAAACTCTTCTTTTAATAATTCCTAATTTTTTTTTTCATCTGGATCTAATACTTTAACCATGGTATACTGTATTTGAGTTTTACCATGAAAATATTCAAAAATAGTAGTGGTAATAATAATAATCAGTTAAAACTGCATTCTGAGTCCCAGGATGTGACATTAATCACATGTGACATTTATCAGCCCTTGATCTGATTTAGGCTTTACATTTTAGTCTTGCTAAAGAGCTTGCTTCTAGTGGCTCATAGGATAGATTCCAAATATGAAATATATTGAGCTAATTAATGAGTGAATGTATTGGACCATGCTCAGCATTGTGTTTGGTTTGGTATTTTGGACTTACTTGCAGCAAGCACCGGAAATACTGTGTATGTTAAAGCCACATAACTGATCTTTTGACTTTACTTCTCAGGTCCAATAAGTGAATTTCATCCTATGCTAGACTGTAATTCAAAAAGCCAGTTATGTTGCTAAAGACTTTCTAGTATCTCTAGCATTGTAACTAAATTGTCGGAGACTTAATTTTGGATTTCTGAACATTGTTTTCTCTACTATACTTCAAACTTTTTGAATATCCAAATGTATGTTAACATTATTTTAAGGGTTTTTTTCCTCAAAATGTTACAATAGGCATTCTGTTAAAAATGTTGATCGGTGTTGACAGGTTAGGGCCTTAGTATTTTGCTCTTGTGTATTTAGAAAAGTGATGTATATGTCATAATAAATAAAATTTTGCTCATTAATTTTCATTGCATTTTTAGTGTTCTTAAGCTAGAAGAGGTATTATTAGGTCAGATGAAAGGTCCATCTTTTCTGGTATTATGTTTCTGACAGGTCACTAACAGATGTCCAGGGAAGATTATAGAAACAGATTAATGAAACAGAGTATATGCATCCAGCTTCTTGCAATCTGTTGTTGTAGAGCTGACTAAGCCAGATATGATATACTTGTGGTTACTACTTTTGGACTGATTTTTATTCTATAAATTTACCCATTCACCTTTTGAACCCAAGTATACTTTTTGGTATCCCAATATCCTGGAGCAGGGACTTCTACAGCTTAACTATGTGCTATATGTAGAAGTATTTCCTTATGCTTGTTTTGGATCTGCCACATCATTATTTCATTTGATGCTCCTTAGATCTTGTATTATGAGAGTGAATAATCCTTTTCTATTCGTCTTTTTCATACTCCTTCAGATGTTCCAAATATTTTTTAAAAAATTGAGGGGGTAGGGAAATGTGACATGAAGAAAGAAATATCAAGGGTCAAGTAAAAGGAACACTCCATAGGTTTGAGTATGAATTAATCTGTTTCACTCTGTCTCTCGCTTTTAAACTGGTTAGGAAACAAAGTTATAAATGGAGTTATTTATTACCATTTATGATAATAAATGGAGACTTGGAGTTCTTGGTTGTGTTTCAGCAGGTGTGGATGTTTAGGCAGTTACATTTTATTCCAATAAATATATTTGAGAAATTTTTTGAAGGAATTTTAAAATCATAAGTTGTAATGCCAAGGTGGTGTTGAGATGTTTTCTTGAGATAGCTGCTTAATGATTTTAAGGTTGTCTTTTATGCTAACAAATACAGAAAATAATATTTTAAAATATATATTACATCTCTTGTTCCTGCCTTACAACTGAAATGCTTTAAAAGATTATTAGGAGATGATATATGTTATGTGGGTATAAGTAAAGTTTTGCACACACAAGTTGAGAAGTCAGATATTCAAAGCTAGCCATATCTAGAAGTTAGGCATCCTGCTACTTCTTTGCTGCCTGACTGAGAGTATCTTACAGCTCAGGCTGTCAAAACTAGAGAATTGCATATGTTTTTCATCGAGCACTTACCTAGTATAGTAAGGGATAGTGCATGTTGTTTGCTTAATAAACAGTTATTCTTTATTGTGTCTGATACAAATGAATTAATTATTGCAAATTTATTAGTCATCCATCAGCCAAACGGCAGTCTGTTTTCTTTCCAGCACCATGTCTTTGACATTGCCAATTGACTTCTTGTAGTCTTCTGTTTTACTGATTTCAGTGACTTCATTTAGTTATTCTGTTTATCCCATACTTTTTGCCCCATAGTTTTCCTAACTGATGTGTTCTCCATGGGTCTTTGCCAGATTGCCTCTCCTTTGATTTCATCCCATTCTTACTGGCTTAGTTCCAGTCCAGTCCATCGGTCTGGATGATTTCTTTCACCAGACTTCCTGCTTTGCTTCACTTTCTTTTGCCTGCTCCTCTGGAGTCCCCTGTCTGTTTGAATGTGAATGCATATTGTTTGGGTAATAGCAGGTATTGGGGCAATGTCTTCAAGCATGAAATGATGGGTCCCATTCTCAGCTTCAGTGTGTAACCTCACTCCAGACCCAAAAGCACCTTACTGGAGTCTAACTTCACTCCAGTGTTCATCTTTTGCCCAGGTGTGGTGATTTATCTCTGACAGCAAGTTTGCTCTGTGCCAAATGTCTTGGTTCCTATGTATTAGGACAGTAAAATTTTTCAAATAAGTTGTTTCTGTATGTTTTAAAAATGGGCAAGGTTGTACGATGATGCTTTTTTCAAAAATTCTGGTCCACCTGATTACAGCATGGCACTACTGAATAGCTAAAGTGTAGGTTGCAAAGTCAGGAGATAAAAGCCTCAGTAATTTACTTAGAATATGTTGACTCTTGAACTAGTAAAAAGAGGAGTGGTCATGGTAGAGGGAAACCTGGATTTTGGGAAGGCCTGTCCTGGGCAAATGAAGGTACCATCACACTATGCTTAGAACTCATTGAAGGCTGCAGACTGTGGAGAGCAGGGTGAGCAGGGAAATGGAAGACAGTGTCTCCAGTGTTCTGAGTGACATGTGACAGGACAGCATCCCACAGCATCAAAACCAGCACAGCAGCCATGACCCACCAGGCTTCTTGTACTCTGAGAGCATCCGTGTCGGTTACACGCAACTTCTCCACTTCATTGCTGTGTGTGTGATCCCTGTCTCATTGGCTGCATATCGTCCAAACCTCCCTTTGAACCATTCGGCATCGCTTCCCATCCCATCTTCTGTTCCCTTTCTTCTTCTCTGTGCAGATGCTCTTCTCAGTGTTCTTAATTTTTTGTTTTGGCCGTCATCACTGTAGTTTCTGATCTGTTTATACCCAGTTCTGTGGGTTCAGTTGTAATGTTGAATGGCTGCAGCTATGGGTGTTTGGATGACCTACCAGTTTTATACTTGGCTTGTGTAGTCTTATGAATTGCTATCTGCTAACAATGCTTCTTTTAATCTGCCATGGCAGTTGAAGAATCAAGTAATTTGTATATTTTATTTAAGCTCTTGGACTTTCACAGGCAAAATCTAAAGCAGCACAAAATCTAGTATTAACTTGCAACAAGCAAAAACTTAACTGCTTAAAAAGTTTCCAAACCTGTGGAGGGTAAGAAAGGAGCTCTTTATTTGTGCATATTGTCTTAACACTTAAGAACCTTTGTTTCCCTGATCTTCATTGGAATTGGGACTTTGAATAAATATTTTGTCTCTTTAATAAACACGTACTGCCTAAGATACTAAATACTAAGGGAGAGGATAATGTTGCACTGGATTTCCAAATCAATTAATTGCACAACTTGGATTAATTCAGTTTCTAAATAACTGAGGTTATATTATGAGGTGTTATGTTACCAGCTTTCATATTGAGGACCAGATTCTGGAATTTACAATATGTTTCAGTCCAGGGTTATTAGTCCTGAGCACCATCAACACAATCTCATCAACAGGTCCTCAGAAATGTTTGGAAGAGGATAGAGTACTAACCACAATACCAGTGCTGTCATCTCACTATTGTATCGTTATCTCAGATGCAGATTTCAAATCCTACTGTTAGTGGTAAATAGTTCAGTAGTGAATGTCACTCTTGCTTACTTTAGAGTAAAACAGTTTGACTGTGCATGTAAGCCTGTAGGTACTCATGTTACTCATGGTACTCATGTTACTCATCTTGCATGTTTGAAGATCCTGATGAGAAACATCATTAGTAATGGAGAAGTAGAACAGACTTTGTTTCTTTTGGGCTGTTTTGAGTGTTAGAAGCACAATCACCTTCACTGCACTGATTTTTGACTATAATACTGATGAAAGAATGAGAATAAAGTAAGGTGAAATAGTTTCCTCAATTAAATTTCTTGGGGATTAGGATTATTCTTTGATTGCAAATGAGTGTCTGAATTTTCTTGGAGACTGAGCTTTGTTCTGCTGCATTTTTCTGTTTATTGTTGATTTAAAAAATACTTCCTGATGCAAATTGCAAAGGTCTGGTTACACTTCTCTCCTTGTACTTAAAATGCTATCTCCTGATATGCTCTAGTTTATCAAGTTATCTTTTTCTGCATGTGAGGGGAATTTTGGCAGAGAAAGAAATGTAAAGACTCATCTTTGTATGCCGTGGTTTCTGCTATGAGCTCATTAATGTCCCATTAATGAGCAGGTCCTATCCTAGAAAGTAGGATTTGGTTTTTCTTTAATAGAGAGTTTTTGCTAGTTTTGCTTTACAAATAAACTAGTAGAGATTTTTGCAAGAGATTGTTGTTCTTGTTAACAGTTGTTTATCCTTAAGTTACTGAATATTAAGTTACTTATTTCTTCTTCATATTAATTTATTAAGCCCTGTGCCTTTCAGAATGACTGAGCATTGTTAGCCTGTCTTTGTCAACTAGACAACATAGAAGTTGTGCGTAGCCCTTCAAGCAAATAAATTTCTCTTTCAAATCAAGGGGAAAAGAGATACTATGTGGTTGTGTCCCAATCTTTTCTTTCTGTTCCTGTGTCTGACATGGCATTTAAAAACCAGCAATTGTTTTTATGAGGATCTACTGAGAGTCAGAAGATGGAGAGGAAGCTGTTGAATGATTTTGGAGGTGTGGCTGTGGTCTCACCTGGTGTGATGGGAATAGCTCCTCCTCTGTGTGAGGATCTGATACCTCCATGCTGTCTGTAACTGGTGGGTTTTGAGAGGAAAACCCTCGTGTTAGGCACATCAACAGTTGAAATAACTGGCAGATGAGCTTTGATTTTAGACTTTTTTAAAAGCAAAAAAGCACTTTGGTAATATTGTCTTTTGTTAAGAAATAGCAGGAAAATACACTCATATTGCTTTGGTGTTTTGGATTGGGAACTGCAATCAATATTGCTCTAATACCACCTCTTGAACAATGTCCCAATTGATAGGTATCTTTCTTTTCATGATGTGTTACTCAGTATTGCAGTGTTTGATTTGCAGACAGGTACCTGTATATCTGTCTAAAATTCTGCTTATTGAATTAATTTTTTGAAACATTTCATGCTATCACTTCCTACAGAATTGTGTTAATATCTTTAAGTTTTCGATTGAAGCTGATTTTATTTCACCTACCATTATTTCTCTCATGCATGGTATTTGAGATACCTGTAGGGTCTGGGAAAAATACTCATCTTGAAATGGTTCTTTATGGATGGTCTGCAACATCTCCTCTGGGGGAATACGTGCTGTAACATTGTTCTGTTTTCTATAAATAGGGACTGCATGGAAACATCAGGCAGTCAAACATTTATTATAAATGGAAAAATAATATTTGAGGAGGATGATTCTTTTATACAATTGGAAATGTAGGTTCCTGTGGCTTTGGCACCCTTTTTTTAAGTTTTCTTTTTCTAAGTAACTTCTTTGTTTCACAATTGACAGAGACATTTTTCATTGATGATTATTTTGAAAATCAGATGCATTTTTAAAAAAATAGTTTTGATTTTATGGTTGTTTACTGCTCATGATTCTGTGTTAAGTATATGGAAACATGTTTTCATTTAACTGCTTGTTTTTCCCAAGAAACATATCTTACCTCCTAAAGTTTTGGCATAGTATTTTATTTTCACAGTTAGAGTGTCTTCTAACGACTAATATGGATGACTAATGTTCAGATGTTGGTAGTCACTAGTCTTACAGTGGATGGAACAGTGTATCCTTGTCTGGAAACCAGGAATAGATGCGTGGTCATGTTTAAATTGGGAAGTTTGTACATTATATATGTTCAGTTGAAGAATTGTCAGATGCAGCATTGGATATGAGTATCTTGCTGTCCTTTGTTACCAATGCTTGAACTTAATTATTGTTAATGTGGAGAGAGATTAAATAGAATATAAATCCAAATAATGTTTGGGACTTACTGTGCTCTGGTATTAGTTTCTAAAGCCTGAAGAGATGTTTAGAAGACAATTATTTGGAAGAGACTTAAGTGTATATGCTGGTTTTGTACTTCATTGGATTTCATCACATTCATTGTATATTGAGTCTTCTTGTTCTCATGCATTGGCACAGTAGTACGTTGCTGAAGCAAAAATGTTTTTAAATCCAAATGACTTTTATTTAAAAAAAAAAAAGAAGACAATCTTACACCTAATATGTTGAAAACCTGCACAATGTTGCCGATCTAAAACATGTGATGGTACTTCCAGCTTGTGTTTTATTTCAGAGGCTCATTAAATGCATACCTGTTTTTTATTTAATAAAATCTTTATGTCCCAGGGTATTCCGATTAATGAAGTGTGTATGCATGTGCATGTGTGTTCAGTTTCCCATAGGATTTTCAAAAATTATTATTAGTAGTATTATTTAAAAATAACTTTATGGAGGGTAAGTGTTTGTCTTTGGCTCCCTCTATCTGTCTGTCTCTACTTGTCTTTGTGAACTAACATTTTTTCATTACTTGATCCATCATATAGATTAGAATCAGCAGATAAGATGTCTACAAGTATTTCATATAGGCATTTGGTAAAATAAATAAATAAAAGTATGGTGAAGAGACATGAAGGTCTAGTAAGAAATTTAATTTTCAAGATTAAAAGCAAGGTTAATGTCTTTGTGCTCAGACAATGACTTGTTGAAGTACATTTCCATTCCATTCAGAGTCTAATTTTTGTACTAGGCTTTTCATAAAGACACAGCAATATGATCAAAGTACAGTAAATGGAAACATGGATTTAGCTGCCTGTCTTGCAGTAGTGTGTGGCGTCTAATAGCCTTTTGTTTCTGGTCTCTAGTTATGTTAGTACCCTATTGACATAGAAGGAAACTAGAATGTTCTATTACTGATTTCTGACAAACAGAAATTGTTTGATATGCTAAAGCTATTTCTGACAGAAGATAGAAAGTTTTGACAAACATGCAAGGCGCAGCAAGTGTCCAATTCTTAAGAGCAAAATAAATGCAAACCACCATTATGGGGAACACAAACAGCCTGAAAGCAAGTTATCAGTAAGCAAATAATTGTTGAACTGTTATGAATGGAATAGGATGTTGAAATAGGGCATGATTGGCTGATGTTACATATGTCCTTGATTACCTTCCTTGTGCTTTTATCCTAATAAGTGACATTCTTTGTATTCCCTTGGATGGCTAGACAGTCTGACACTGAAGAAGAATAAATATTGCATGTGGTACACATTAAGCTGTCATCTAGGACAGCATTTATAAAAAGTAACTGGAAAAATTCATAAGAAATTCTGCAGTGCTACAGTTTCCTGGCTCCAGTCATAATTGTCAAAGTTCTTGACACATTCAGGTCTTCTGAAATGATTTGGGTTTACAGCTACTTGGTGTATGAATAATTATTAAGGATTCATTTTTTCTGATAATGCAGACTGTTAATGTTCTCAAAATGATGCATTTTCATTGAAGACCATGGAGTGATGTAAAAAAAGAGAAAAGTGTTGTGTATATAGCTAGTTCTATTGCAGCAGTCAGAACTAGAAGATGTATATGTTTAAAATAAAATTAAGTGATAAAATTAAAGAGCTCATTTTCAAATGCTGTCTTTGAATCTTAGGAACTCCATTATGAGCTCATGTATTGTTACAATTATTGTAATTTAGAAATGGACCTTTTTATGTAAAATATCAGCCTTCTGTTTTTCTTCACTGACTTGAAATTAAGACTCAAAAGCAACATAGAGGATATCATCATCTCTGCAAGGGCAGTGGAGAAAACCCCTTTTGAACTATCTAAGCTGATGAGTTAGTGTTTGAATGGTAATTATTTTACTCTAATCTCAAGAAGAGGGAAGTGTAGGAATTGTATTCTTCATAAGCTTAAATCCCTGAACTCCTTGTGATGGCTTGTACAATGACCAAGAAATATTTAATGGCTTATTTGTATTTCCGTGTATTTAGCTGTTGCCTAACATAATACCATGATACTCGCTGCAGTTTGACACAAAAATTCATGATAAATAATTTTAAAAGTTTCTGTCACTGACTGTGTCATTGGAACTGTACACTGTATTCGTGGTATAACCTGGTTTTGCTTCATATGAGAATGCAGCCTTCTTTCATTATTGTTTAGTTCCTGTGATTGGGGGGTTTCTTATTATTACTATTTTTTTATTGAGTTAAGCAAATCCCATAAGGAAGAAGGGAAAAAAGCCTGTTACCACCTCATCAAGTTACTTGAGGATTAACATAATTTTATAGGTGACATTGTGCTTATTCTCTTATTCCTCTTCCAAGCAGCCTATAACTTACAAGATCTCATTGTGAGTAGCATGGGAAAATAGACCCCTTGGCTCTTTCATGAAATTTGCATTTAATGTTAAATGAAAATCTTAAAAGAGTTCTTAGAAAAGGGTTGGGGAAAAAATAAAATCTGTATTCATGTGAAGGGATAAAGCTGAAACACCTGTTTAGGTTGAAAAAAGTTTTCTCCAAGTATAACACTACTCAAATGTTACAGGTAACTGTTAACTCTGTGGACCACTACAGAGCACAAAATATTTGCCCAACTGGTAAATTGAACTGTAAGCCCCACTGTGGGAAATTGCTTTGCTGTGCTCCAAACAGCAGTTATCTTAGTAATTGCACCTGAATTCTTTTGTGGCTAATAGACAGTTGATGTCCTTCTTACCATGACAGAATTAGTTTATTGCAATATATTAATTGTAAAAATTTCAGGTAAGATGTGTTCATGTAGTTTGAGATGGGCTGAGCATGATTTTTAATTGGTGCTCTGAGAGCAGTGGCGTTTGAGTTGAGAATGTGCATAACCCCGCATTTCACATTCTAAACCGGCACTCGCAACAAGGAGCTTATCAGAGCAAATTGTCTAGTCCATCCCCTTCCTCACTCAAAACCTAATGACCCTTTATCATCATGGTTTAGATTGCTGGACACAGATGTGAGAAAATACAAGTAATCTACAGGTAACTACAGTAGCTGCACTGATGTTCTCAGAGAACTGACTGCTGGGAAGATAAAAAGCTTCCCACAGAGCCTGTGACTTTCCAGCAGCAAAGCACATCATGAGCTCATACATGAAGTTTTATTTGCTGAAGATTCACAATAAGATGCATTAGGACATTCAGCAGGGTCCCTTCTTAGATGAGCACAAGAATTCAGTGGGTTGTTAGTTGATGCACTAGTGCATGGGTTCACACTAAAACTAGAAAGTGCAACAATACCAATAACGTTTCTTTTTGAGAACACCACAAGCTACAGCTGTAATGTATTGATGTTAATGTAGTTTGTTCTTGACAGTAAGTCATCTAATGTCATTGGACTTTTTTTTCTTGTTATGGAGAGTATTCAGGTGTGAAGCAAATGTTTGTTAGGAAAAAATGCTGCTGGCTGTTGAAATCCAGTTAGCAGTACATGTGAGATATGAAGAAGTAAAGTAGAAGTAAAGTCTTATATGAAAAGGCTTAATTGCCATCTTTTTTACTCAGTGTTTTTTGTTGTAATCATAAAGGAGAGCTAACAATCTCTGTGTTCAGATACTTTGCCAAGGAGTGGGAAGGAAATAAAATATTCTTCAGATAAATTTCACATACCCTTAGGTTAATAAGGTAATGATCTTGTTTACTATTTTTAATTTTTTAATTTTTTTTTTTGTAATTCAAGAAGCAGTTTTTTAGTGATTCAGTAAAGTTGAAATGTATCTATTAAACCATATGGGAATGATCAATGTGAATCAGTCTGTCTGCACTTCCTTTCTCTTCTAAAGTAACTTAAGTATAAGCAAGTTTCTTACCTAGAAAAAAATGAATATGAATGCTGAAATGCTTCCCCCCCCCCCATCTTTTTTAATCATCTGTAAATTTAGAGGTTGTGAGGAAAGAGATAACATGGCATGAGAGATACAGGTCATCTGGAAATTATGATTCACAGAGGGTGGTATTCATTATTAAGCAGGCAGTAAGCATTACAGTGGTCATCTTTTCAGAAAATGGTAATCCCTCAAAAAGCCAAAAATGCAAGCCTAAGAAAACCTGTGAACAGCCCCCCCCACCTCCCAGAAAGATGCAAAATACAAATCCCACAAACAGCATATCCCTTCCTCTGGTAGTATGAGCAAGACCAAGTTATGTCTGTTTTTTAGGTGAAGTCCTTCTGCCCTGTGCAATCATCCTCAAAGCTTCCGTGGTCTCAGGGAGTTGCTCTGTTGACAGTTGCTGCTGTTGGTGCCAAACCTTTGAGCAAGAGGGCTGCCTGTAAGGCTGTGCCTCTCGAGCTGAGCCTGTGACCAGAACAGCAGTCTCCTTAGTTTTCTGTCCTATTGTTGATCCTCCATGCGAGTGAGCTACAAGACACTCTGAAGACTATATAATTTTTGCTCCTCATTCTGTGCTACTTCTTTACGCCCATTTTCCAGCTTATGCCAACCTAAATGATAATAAGCAGAACTCCTTATTGCAGAGCCTAACAGACACTCTCTAAGAAATTATTTTCTGTGATTACACATATATTTTTGGTTCACAGTAAAGACATGCAGAAATGTTTTCTCTTGTTCGCTAGCAAATAGGACCTATGGGAAAAGAAATATATTCCCTTGTTCTATATTGTCTTTTGATTGAGGAAGACAAAAGAAGGGCTATACGTTCTGAAAGAATGATTCCCCCCTTTTTAAATTTTTGAATTAATTATGATGAAATCCATGTACAAATGGCAACAAACGTTTGCTATAATCTTTTATGATATATGCTGTGTTTCATATTCAGTAGTGGCTTTAATTCTCAACTACAGTAGGCATACAGAAAAACAGAAAAAACATTGGCTGCTACAAAGTTTTGTTTGAGCTTTTTAAACTGAGTGATTAGCAGAAATAATGACCCTGTCAGCCTTAATCACATTAAAATGTGGTTAACATCATTTAATTTTTTCCACTTAATATGCGAAAATTTCCAGTAGATTTGCAGTGAAGGCCATTGAAATTCCATTAGAACAAGAATAAAAATTTCAGGCATCATTTATTCAGAGAAGGAATAAAGGTCTTGTCTGAAAACTGCTGAATCTTCCTGTTAGAGAAACTATGAATCATTGCATTGAGCAGTACCTTTAGCTTCTATAGTATTGCATCTGGGTTGCTTCTGAATGAGTGGAATGCATTTTTAGCATGGTGCTTTTCTGAAAATTGCAGCATATAAGTTTTTTTTCAAATTCAATAAGAGCTTTCTCTATAAAGGATTGTTATGTAATCTGTTTTAACTGCTGTAGAGCTGGGAAAATGCTTCTGGTTTAGACATCTCATCACTGTGAAGTTCCATACTTTGCGTTATTTATATTAAAACGTAAAAAAAGATGTCCTCTTTCTGACTGAGTCATAATGTGTAGTGGGGCTTTCTTTGTGGTGAAAAGCAAAATTGAGGACATGCACAGCTTTGACTAGAATATTGTCATATGAAGTGTTTTGCAGTCTTGGCATTTCTTGTTGCAGGCTCCACAGGTTTGTAACAGAAGAACAGATACAATAGCTATGAATGTGCTAGAGAAACTGTCAACTGCATCTTTTTCAGAGAGAAGTTTTTGTTTCAAGGAAAGACAGTATTGGTTAGTGTTACCATGTTTCAGATTGCTATATTTAGATTCCCATTTTTTTGTCCTTTTTCTGTGTAAAGACAAGATTTCATCTGATAATTGGAAGCACTAACAGTACAACTATATGCTCAGTGCTTTTCTAGACTTTATTGAAGGGCTTGTATCTAATCTTTCTTTATAATAGATAATACTCCATCTATCTGGTATATCTTTATTGTCTCTGGTACTTAAACTGTACAGTGGATTGTTTGTTTTTGTTTATTAAATTGGTATTTTATATCTGAGCCCTGTTTATTTCAGCCTATTACATAACTACTTTGTCCTCCTTTTAGTGGGAAACATCATCAGTATGCATTGGACTTGTGCAGAACAAATTTCAAAATGTCAGGTTTTGTACAATTTATTTTTAAACAAAATTATAAGAAAGTACAGTGGTAGATGATTAATGTAATGCTAAATACTGTGAGATTCACAGTGGTTAAGGAACTTTTCTTTGAAATTGCTATTGCTAAATTTAAGAATTGAGCAGACCTAACAGGAATTTAGAAGTGTCTCAGATGTACCTCTGTATGTTGAAGCATGAAGGAAGCTGAGCAGGAAGTGGGTCTATGACCAAGACCAAGACTGGTAATCCTGCAAATGAGATAAAAGGAAGTAGGAGCGTGGGAGTGACCAAAGCAAGGGTAGGAGGGAGGTGTGAATTCAGTGAAGTGTCAGTTCTGTGGGTCACATTTGGAAGCATCTTGCTAAAGAGCTGTTGAACCAGGAGGGAAGGCTTTGAAGACTGGAGAACACTGAGAGAAGAAAGCAGAGTGAGCAACAGAATGTGAAGAGCTATTGGACGGGAAAGTGGCCATATTTTAGGGAAAAAGATCAGAAGGGACTGTACTTGCTAGATTTTTCTCCTTGGAATCCATGGCATGAAATTCTGAGGTACTATGTCTTTTTGCTTCTGTGCTCTTATCAAGTACCTGCGACACCTTGCAGCAGAACAGCTTCTAGTCTGTTGGGGGGGCAAATGCTCACTGTAGTTCCATTAGCTCAAAGACAGTTTTGTGTAATGGGTATTTAATGAGTACATTCAGTTTAGAATTCAGGATGTTTATTGGTTGCTTTTTTATAAATTGGATATTATGTGCTGCTATATTAAGTGTCTTAATGCTGTAATGGGGTACATTTCAAAGTCAGAAAATGTCACAGTGAAGGTGATCAGTGCACTTCAGAATCAGTGTCCTGTGCCAAAGGGCTGTCTGCTTAGGGATGTACCTTTCCTTTATGGCCAACCTTACTCCATGAAGAGGACCAGCTTGCTCTTGAGGATGCAGTAGGGTTGAGTAGGTAGGAGACTCTTGATGGAATTCTCTTTTTCTGGAGCAAAACTTGATACTAATGTGCAGCTGTAGAAGGAAGGTCTTATGTTAAAGGCACGTGCCTGGAGATTTGGTGATGAGGGACTGGATTTTACTTTTGTCTCTTTTAGATCTCTGTGATACCAAGTAGGAAAAATTAATTTACAATTTTTGCACACTTTAAAATTAAAATACTCTTAATTTTTTTATTTGAGTAGTTAGTCTAATGAAGTCCAGTGCTATTATTAGTGCTATTTTAACAATTGTACCTTGTCCAGATTTTGAGATGAATTACTGCCAAGCTATGATACATGTACTGTAGCCACCTCTTCTGCTTTACCTATGCTGTGAGTTGTACTGATAACTAGGTATGGTATAATGGGCTACTTCTGACTTTATGTACATTTTATTTTGGAAGAGCAGAACTCATGAAGTCTGGTTGTTCAGAGTCTTGTTTCCTTAGGACAGTGATTCCAACTTGTTACTCCTTTAAAAAGCAGTGACATCCGGCACTGAACACAGGTAGCATCAGTCTGACAGTCCTGCTGCTGCTGGTCAGATGGCCAGCATTAGCCAAGTCGAGTATGTGGGGATTGAGTTCTTTCTGCCTTCTTCCCAGTGAAGGCATTGGTTCTTACAAAAGGTTTAGGAACTTGATTTGTATGAAATTGAGACCTCTTTGTCCTCCTGTGCATTTCTGCATAGCGTTTAAGTACTTCTGAATTCACAAAATGTAGTGCTTCCTTGTAACTATATGGTAATCCCTAAATTACTGTAATCCCTCCTCTGCATTCAGTACAGAACCAGTTATTGTTGGTAGCGACACAGTGTAATGACTTCCATAAATTAATTAAGGTGGTGATTTGTTGTGGGGGTTTTTTTGTTTTGTTTTGTTTTGTTTTTAACAGCAGCTGATTGTTCTGCACTTAGTATTGGGAGGCAGTTCACAGAACCTTGCTGCTGCCTTGGGTTGAAAATGTTCTGCTAATTTCCAGCCTATTTTTTTCCATGTCTGGCTTATTTCATTGGTGGTTCAGGCAGCTTTCTGCTGTAGACTAAATAGTATCTTATCTAATTGGTGTTTATCTCCTGTACTTATTTAAAGTAGGCAGTATCAATTTTCTCTCTCTCTGTCATTTACATGAGGTTCCCATCTCTCTGATAATCTTAGACATGCTCTGAATTTAGCTGACCACAGCTGCACATAGTGCTCCATATGCTTTCAGGAATACCTTGTATGCAGATGTAAAGCATCCTGTTAAGCAAAGAGAAGCATTTCCAGCAGGATCTGTAGATGATATTTGCCTTTTCCCTATTGCATTGTCCTGGTGGCTTAGAATTGCTTTGAAGAACACTAACCTAGTGTGAGGTCCCTTCTATGACACTTTCAGTTGATGACAATGATGACTTTACTTGAGGGAAACGTCTGCTGCTCCTGTATTGAACATAAAATTTGCATGCAACTAATGTTTCTGTCAAGGTCATTAATGTATTTAACACAATCAGTCCTAAGTTTGATCCTGGTGAAGTTTGATTCAGTACCCTAAAAGATGAATTTGTTCTCCTGTTACCATATCCAGTGCATTGCTCGGTCCTCAGTCTCTACAAATCCACTTTGCCTTCTTCTCCAGCTGAATGAGTAGTTTTACACACAGCACACTATCAAATACTTTATAGATGTATTTCTCCTGCACAGAAAATCATATGTCATATCAATGAGAGAATAAATTTATCAGGACATGCTTTATTTTTTCCTTTAAACCAAATTACTTGTGTTTACCCAAGGTTATTTTCTGTCATCATTTCTTCTTTGATGGTGTCATTACTCAACCAAACTAAGACTAAAATTGCATTGCATGTGTTGATTAAGTGACTCTTTGGTGGAGAAATGCATAGACTATCATGTCCCAGGATAACTGCCCAGTATGATTTTTTAGTATTTTTCCTTTGACTAGGTCTACTTTTAACCATCTGTTGCCTGCTACAACAGGACTTTTCCCTGTTCAGCAGGTCTTTTCCAAACTCTAAATTCTATGCTGCTTCTAAAACAGACGAACATATGTGAGCATTAAAATAAGAACAGTGCTTTTCATTGAAAAGGTCATTGAAGTGTTCATTGTTACTGAAACGTTTCTCAAACCCTATGTGCTAGAAGAGTGTAGGTGATTGCTTGAAGCAAATAAACAACATTTCTAACGATAAGAAAGAATGTGGACGAAAGTTGAATAATTCACAATGTCAGTAGTGCTTTGGATATATGTATTATTTTAGTCATCACTTGCATAATTGGATGAAGTGTTTTCAACTGCTGTTTTGGATAGCAAGAATGAATATACAGAAAGTAGAAATCATTTTATTGAGGCTGCCAGAAGTCTAGATTTTTTTTTTTTTTACTTGGGAGATGATTAATGTTTTACATTTTTAACTGCATATTTATGTCATAGTTTTTCTTTTCAGTGTAACTGTAGATCAGATCACATTCCTTATAGTATATCCCATGCATGTTTGAACTACTTTGAAAAAGTGAAATGATGTGATGTTTAGCTACAGAGAAACGTCAAAAACAATGCATTTATATGATATGAAAGATTTGCAAGCGCAAGCTAGCAATTGATAGTAATATTATAATTAGCTCTTTATAACAGCCTGTTTTTTATTCATGAACATTTTCATTTATGTTGACAACTATCATGTTTGCCACCACACATGGAGCCTTTTCTTTCCTCAGAAGAGACTGAACATGAATTAGTATGTTTTTGGGCTTATGTTCTGACTTTCTGTTGGAAAATGGTTTCTGGGCCAAGTCACAAAAATAAAAGTAGCTTGCTTTTTAAGTTTGACTTTTTGATCCCATTGTTAGTGCTACTGTTTGTAAGGGTAAAGCATACCACAGAGCACTGGTGATGATGCTTCAATTCTTTTCAGTCAAATTGGATTTTTATTGTTGAAATTGCTGAGTGTTGAATGCTTCCTAATCCCATACCAATGCAAAAAATAAGACAGGTAAACTAACAGTTTTATAATAAATCAAATTTTAGTTTTGTACTTGGAAATAAAATATTTTGTGCACATCCACCCACAGAATAAGATTATTTACTTCTGACAGAAATTTACTTTGTCATTCCATTTTCAGCCTTACAAATCTCTATGTCTAACAGATCCTTTAGTCTGTCAGATAAATGAAGCATGACACTGATCCAGATACTTATTCTGGCTTCTGAAAAAAATCTTAAGTTACTGGTCCCCTAGGACAAGTGTGTTTTAGTAGATGATTCAAACATGGTTAATTTTTTTTTCATTTCACTATAGTTTAGACAGGTAAACAGACTGTGTCTGTGGAATTGAACATTTTGGTGACAGCTTTTCAAATTAGTGAAGTACATTTCATACAAGGCATCTCTGCACGCTGTGAAAATCCTGAACTCGTTTAGCGTTTTACTCAGACATGAACATGTTCATATGACAGTACAGTATATGCTGTTGTATTTATTAGACATTATTTTGGGTAAGTTTATCAGTAAGAGGCATGACCAAGGCACATCACATAATTTTATGTGAGTGTCTTAGGCATATAAGGCAAGGGTTAGTTTCTAAAGCAGCGTATGAAAAGAGGACAGGGGAGATGCTTTATGAAGAAAATGAGAAAGGGAGCCCTAATTTAAGTACTCTGAATTGCCCTCAGAAGAGCCTCCTACTTCATTAACTATATAGGGAGCAGAGCGGGATTAAGTGTCTAAATCAGGGGTCTGAAATAAAGCCTTGTATTCTTTGAGTTGTTCTAGGTTGAGTATTAACCATTGAACTAAACACTTCCGTTATACTGAGAGTTTAGGGGATGTTCTTTCTGTGGATAAATGCCAAAGTTAATTTCTCTTTTATTGAGTAGCATATTCCAGTCTAATAGCAAGTTTGATCTTTTTTTCTTAAAAAAACCCACAACTTAGCCCAGTGTCACTAGCTTCTGTGATTCTTTTTACTCATCTCATTAAAATTGCTTCTTAAAACATAGAATTGTAGTATTGTGTGGTCACAAAATGCGAGTAAGTATTTGTTAATGGCCCAGAGGTCCAGGGGGAATGAGCAGGTTTTATTATTTTAAATCAAATATTCTAACTGTAGTAATATTTGACTCTCGCAGTTTTAATACTTAGGGTAATTTTTAGCAACTCACAGAGAGAGGAGGAGAACATTCATGTGAATTCTTTGGTCTGGAGAGGCTCTGCAATTAAGATCACACAGGATCTGGAGATCGCTAATTCTGGAGAAGTGAGGAAGGCATTTCCCTCTATCTCTTGAGAATGAGAGGATATTTCAGTAAGAGAACTACAGCGGAATATGCTGACTCAGTTTATTTAGGTTTCATTAAATTGTTGTGCAACTTCAGTGAAAGCCAAAACTAACAATATCATAGTCTGTATTTGTGTTACCCATTGCAGGATTTAAAATGAACAATAGAGAAATAAATTGCCAATTAGTCTTCATAGTGTCTTGTTTCAGGTATCATATTTATTTCCTTATATGGGATCTTAATGGAGATCTTATTTTTTTTTCTGGGAGTATGGCTTGGTATTTGCTTGCATACACATAGTATAGAAAAGAACTAAAGAATAAACTAAATTAAAAATAATAAATAATAAATTTAAAATTATGTTGTCTATTGTGTATTTCATGTAAACTTTCTCTTGTTAAGGCATCACATCTTTGGGGTTTTTTGGTCAATACTCTATTTATGAATGGCTCATAACTTTTTGTGAGTTTATATATTTGAGATTTTACAATAATAGCATTGATATGAATTGTCTTACTTTGTACAGGACTCTCAAGAATAGTTTTCCATGTGATATGAAGAAGTCCTGCCAAGAGACAAAACTTAAAATTATCATGCAATAGCATCAGACTGACTATGGAATAGGAACTCTTTCTACTAATCTGTAATGGTATCTTAGTCATCATCAATTTGCATGGAAGTCTTGTAACTGAGATTTGCACCTTCTGCTGTAATTTATGAATGAGTAATTGTTAAATTATTTTGTTATAGTTTTCAAGATAACCATTCTAAACTATGCATTTTATAAATGATAGCAGGAAGAATGACAAGATGTGACTTGAAAAGCTCTTTCTGGTCCAAAGTATATGTGGGCTTGTTGTGCCCATAACTAGGAAATGTAATATGCACAGTTTGTTGCAGTCTCTGTTGTTATGTGAGTTCATCAGTAGTTCAGTCTTGACTGTTCTTCATCCTTGCAACAGGCTCTTTTTTGTCTTTTTAGTTAAGACAGAATTAGTGTTCACAATTGGCAGACCAAGGAAAGCTAGAGACTATAAGCCTGTCACATGCCAGCAGGTGCTACAGTGACAATGTAGTACCACTTTCCTTATTGTTTAAGTCATAATTGATTTTGGTTTATACCAATTTATAATTGGTTTCCATTGCCTTAGTGGGGACCATAATTTGGGTAGAGATATCACTACAGTCTTGAAATTTAGATCAGAAATTAACATTATAAAAATGAATTTTAAGATCTTTATTCTTCATTCATGATTCTGCTTACAAATGTTTAAAATAGGGTTACCTTGACTGACCTTTTGTTAGATTACATAAGTTGTATAATGTACAGAAAAATCTTTTCTTACTGGGAGCTCTCTCTCTCTCTATATATATCAACAGAAAAAGTAGTCCTGAATTATTTTACTACTTTGTCTTTCTACCATCTTGATTTTTTAAATTCAAAGTGGTTGCAGGCCATGAAATTTATTTTTCTGTTATGTGTGCTTTATTTCTTCTAGATACAGAAATATTTTGTCCATTAACTACTGTCTGTACTTGATTTACAGGTTCATGTTCTCTGGTATTATTTCTTTCACAGCTCCCACATCTTGCAAACCAAAGAAGTTTCATGTCAGTTAAGCCAAGTCTTGTCTTTATATGAAATACATTCAAAAAGTGGTTGATCAGACCTATGAATTTGTCAGTGAAGCATTGTGTCCTTATGTGTCTTTTAGCATACCATTAAACAGCCAGTGTCTCTGGGTAGCTCTCTAGACAGGTAAGCTGAGAGCCCTCTGCTACTACCATATTACGTTAGTTTGTTAACAGAACTATATCTTGAGGGGATAAAGGGCTTTGATAGGGATTTTCAGAATATTGCCTTGATTTTTTAAATTCCAGTGTTTAAAAACCAGTATTTTCTGCCTGGAAGAATCCATTTATAAGTGATCTCATACGGGATAATTTTTACTCAGGAGTCCTGCCATTTATAAGCATTCTTCAGTAATAAATAACAAAAATCCTCATCGAACCTGGCTCCATGGCATTGGTGTTTTTTGGGTGACAGGCTAACTTAAAACATCCCGTCCTTAGTAGCCTTCATCTGTGCTGCAGCACCTTTCAGTTATATTGGCACAGCCAGTTCTAAGGATATGTGGGAAAGTGAACTGTTCCATCTTAAAAGGCAATGGCTAGAGAGAGGGGCTATGAAAGAACTAAACTCCCCCTCCAAAAGTTGCTTTTTTACTGGGTTGTTTTTGTTGGTGAATAGCTTGAGTGTGCCTACAGGGAGTGCTGGTAGGGGCCCTGCTCCATGTGCTACAGCTGGTAGCAGAAAAGCAAGTGTAACATCTGGACAGGTAAGGAATGGGATGAGAAGCTCATGTCCAGGTTCTGAAAATGTTTCTTGAAAGTCTGGGATGCAACTTGAATAAACGTTGAATAGTAGGTGCAATACTAGTCACCCCATCTAACAAATGATTTTGCGGAATTATTGGAGATTTAAGATAATGGCCATGACAGAGATCAAGGCTTTGGAAGAACTTGCTTTGACACATGAGGCAGAGAACCTGGGATTACTTACGTTTCAAAGGATAATGTTAAGGAGTTATAAACCGGTCCGTAATAAATGTCAAATGACAGTATTGGTCAGGAACCTCTGTGATTCTTTTTTTGTGTAAGTTGAAATTACAATGAAGTTTAAAAATGTGAAATCTGGATCTGGTAGAATGAGATACTTCATGTAACCATTCTGTGTTAAGATTCCGGTGATCGTGGGATGTGTGGCAAGTCCCTAAAAGGTAAAGAATTTTAAGGGCTCTTCCACTTCCTCTTCGAGGCTCAAGTCAGTCTGTGTTAGGAGATGGGAGTGATACCTAACATGTGAGATGGGTTCTCCACGTTGGTCTCTTGTAAGGTTCAGGTAGATGCAGTGACTAAATACTGGAAGTGATACGGACTTTGGACTATGGAAAGGTATTGAGGAGCTTAAAGCATTCAGGATGTGCAGGATAAATGCAGTACTGAGTTCCTCAAGCTCTTTTCCTGAGGGGCTGAGAGGAGGCTCTTGGCCAGAGAGCAGCTCAGTGTGTGGAGGCAGTGTTTTTGTTCTGAACTGTTACTAGAAAGCATTTGCAGGTGAGGGCTGGGAAAAGGCTTTTTGAAATTGAAGAATTGCTGTGTTTCATCTGGCCAGCTGGGAACAGAGAATAAAAAAAAATAAACTTATAAGCACCACTGATGATTTAAGATGTGGTTTCCAAGGTCTGTAACATGTACTCGCAAACCTTCTGTAGATTTGTCATCTTCATAAAAAACTTACCATGGTGAGGAAGAAGGTACCTTTTTACTCCTTAATGTTTTCCTGTTTAGTCATCTTTTGTCCTGCAAGAAGAAAGGTATACTCAGAGAAAGGCAGGAAGCAATAACAAGTTAGAGCATGGTGCTCCAAGACAGCAGAGTGACAACCACCTGTGCCTTTCCTCTTCCCCTTCTTCACTTCTGCCACAGATCATTTCTGTGATACAGCGTCATTATATACATTAGTTCTGTTACTTTTACCATCCCATCCTTCATTAATTGTAGAAATTTGGAATGAAAGCTTACTTAAGCTGTGACTGTTTCTGATCTCTGTAAGAATACATATACATGTTATCTTCATCTGTGCACAGGACTGTGAGCAGTGGGACCTGATCTCCGTGGAGTCTGTGCATGCTACCAGAACAGAAGGGAAGGACATCACCTAGGCACTGTGTCATGCAATACTGATTAGGTCCAAGATTAGGTCTTCCTCTCCCATCCTACCAAATCAACTAAACCTCATCACAGTTTTGGGACATGGTAAAAAAAACAGTTCTTGCCTAACTCATTTTAGATAATTTGTGGTTTCATTTGAAACCTTCAAAAGACAAAAGAAATCCACAGAGGGGAGAGAAGAAACAAGATATTTTTTTAAGTCAATGATTTTTCCTTTAATTTCAAGAAAAATGTTGAAACAATTCAACAATTTTTAATCCCCTGAAAGCACCCCAGTTCTCTTCACAAATTAATGTTGACAGTTCATTACTTGTCTAGACTGTCAGATGAGTCTAATATTTTGTTTGTGATAAATGTCATGATCTTGCATATAGCAAAAAGATATACTGCATATTGGGATTTTTATTAAGCCTTTAAAGGTTTCAGTGCCTTACAACATTCTCATAAACAAGATAGGAAATATTGGCTAGATGGAAACTACTGGAAGCTGAATGTGCAAGATTGGTTGGAAGATAATACACAGAGCATGGTTATCAGTGGTATACTTGCCAAACAAAGAATATCTCATTATGAGATCTGCAGAAGCAACTACTGGTTGAATAATGTTATGTATTTCCATTAATGAGCTGGATGGTGAGCACTCTTGTTAAATTTCTGGACAACCCTCAGTCTAGGAGTTGTCCATTTATGTGTAGAACAAAAATAGAACTTAGGACTATCTCAAGAAATAGAATAAATCATTAGGAAAAAATAGCCACGGTGCAACTCAGGAATTATACAGGAATAATTAACTATGCAAACATAGTATTAAGAATAGCTAGTCAAATGGGGTCACGCAGTAAGTTATAACCTGAGGATGAGATAATGTTGCAGTGCTGTCACAAAAAAGCAAATGCTAGACTGGGTTTAATAAACAGGAAAATCACCTGAAAAATGAGTTAATCCTCTAGCTATTTTTAATGTTTATAAGATATTATTATTGAAAGCTCTGAGAAGTGCATCTGGTGCTGTGTGGTTTCAGAAGCTTTTAGACCAATTGAAGAGAGTCCAAACAAAAAGGTTCAAAGTTAAAAGTAATATGTGGCTTACAAGGAAGGCTCAAAATAAAAACTACCTAAAAATTTTAAGATATAAATAGGGAGTGCATATTCTCAGTCCACAGCTTATAGGCTCAGTTTAACTAAAATAAAGGTGGCTTAGGCTCCACGTATGGAAAACTTAAACAGTAGGGAGCAAGCACTAAACAGATTGAGTTATAAGCCTTTAAAAATCAATATTGCTCAGAACTGCCAACAGGAAGAGCCTGTAGGAATTTCTAAGTCCTCTTGTTCTCATTCCTATCTGTGGATCTTTTCTTCAGTCTTTTGTAAATTTTGGTCATTCGGTGTGACCTTACCTATGTTTGTTTCTTTCCTTCATGTGCTGCCTGATAGTTTCTTTTTCCCAGCCATGCTCTTTTGTTTCTGCCATTTTTCACTCATAGTTCAGGTGTAGAACAGAGATAGAATTGTTTCTCTTCCATTATTTAGATGGTTTTTTTTGGTCTTGCTTGTACAAAAGCGTATTTTCACAAATCACCTTTCTTCTCAGGGGTCAGTTTTTCAGATCACCTTGTCTTGCAGGTGTCCACTGAGCTTAAGCTTTCTCTGCAGCTTCTCTCTTCCATCACTACTTCAGATTTCTATCTGAACTCTGTGTCTGTTCCCAGCTGGATCTCTCATGTGAAACTCTCTCAAGTATTGATTTGTAGGTAATGTACATTCTGCAACTTTTATACCTTTTTATTTTGGTTGGCTGCAGGTTTTGGTTTTTTCTGCCTCAGTAAGCGTCACCATTTTAAAGTGAAGGCACCCCCTTCTGTACAGCTCTCGTTTCTGGTGCTCTTTGCTTGTTGGCCTTCTCAGTGGAGTGCCCTCATTGGTAAACCTTTCTCCAAGGTATTCTGCATCCTGATTTAAGCTCAGGAGTTAACTCTGGTAGTTGTTCTGATCCATCTGCACTTGAAGTCACTGGCACCTGTGGTTTACTAGATATGCTGATAATGCTGCTGATATTCCTTATGTCCTTATCAAACAACAGTCACAGTGTTAGGTGGAAATGAGCATCTGAATTTCTCTTCAGTGTTTTCACTGATCAGAATTTTGAGTGCTGCCTTTGCTTGCAAGTTGATGAAGTCTGGTTTTGCACTTTTCTTGGTTTTGTTCTTGTGTCAGGCTTTACCCAGTCATAATATGCTTTTCTGCTTGCCATTACAGAATGAATGGGAATGGATGTCTTGCTGTCTCTTGAGTCTCTATTTTTTTCCAGAAAAGATATTTTGTCTGTTTTCTGGCATCAGTCAAACTTCAAGTGAGGAACCCTCTGTAGTTGCTGTTGGCACACTCCTCTCCACAGGGAAGTGAGGAACCAAGCTACCCAGTGGGGAAAGTCTGTTGGATGCTGCAGAAATCCCACACTGTTACACTGTTTTCACTTAGTTTTTGGTTTACTTTGTTAAGGGGTATTTTTATCTTGAGCAGTTCCTTGTTTCTTAAAGTAGTTTCAGCTGTTAATCATGGTCATTGGTGCTGCCAGTTCTACCTTTTGGTTTTTTACTTTTCATTTTGTTACATTTTAGTGTGCAGTGGTGGTTTTTAAGTGTCAAAAATCTTTAAGCATAAAATCCAATACTCTTCATTATTCATTTTCAAGTATAGCATGAAATAATGGAGTGATACTCCAGGATTTGCTTATCTTAAAAAAGGCCTGAAATGAGTGTACTATTGCTGTCCTTTTACAGACATACGTAATTTTCCTTGGAAAAATTATGTGCTCAAATAAAACAGACTTTGACATTAATTGTTACCATTTGTTAAGACCATTTTGCTCTGTTTGGCACACTTGGTTATCCCTAACAGGAAGGCAAACGTGCATTATTATTTTATTGATTATTAGTTAAGCATTCTGCTTTGCGGAAAACGTGAATTTGAAATATACTAATATTTATATTTGAGTGTTTACTTTTTTGTTTATTTTCTTTATTTTGATCACATTTAGGGGAGTTCTTGGTACTTTTTAGTAATTCCTGTGACACTGAAAGTCACAAAAGTAAAAGACTCGGGCAAAGAACCTGACTGTCTGTACAGAGTGGGATGCAGTACCTTATTCTTTCAGTGAGGCTGTAGCAGGTCTGATGTCAGTCACTTCAGAGACCTTTAGACCTCAGTGCTCATTTATTGCTAAAATGTACCAGTTCTGCTCCTGCATTATGAAGATCGTCTGTCAACACTTTGAGATATTCTCCTTTGTTATTAGGCTTGTGATGCTCTACACTGTCAGGTTTTTTGCCAATTATAGTTAAGGTACAATGGTGTATTCACTGGATCAAAGTCTCACATTGGCGGTAGAGGAATGATTTGTAAGTCTTTATTCATCTGAATCATACAATAGAATACCTGAGGAATGCAAATAATCCCTCTAAGGACTCAATAGAAAAGCTGTTAAAATGACAGTCTAAGACTATTATTATTCTGAATTGGTGTTTTAGCCAAAGTAATTATTTCTTATCTTGTTGTTCCACAATAGTTCTTAGTTTATTAGTTATGATGACCATGTTTACCAAACAGAATTTGAATCCAATTTTTGATAGTACCTTCATGCTGATTTCACTTTTTCAAGTTTACACATTTCATTCCATCTTTCTTTACTTGGCACATTATTTAATGAGTCTAGAGACCAGGGTTAGATAATTCCTTAAAAAGACATCTATAAAGGATGTATGCACATATGTTGAAGTACACTTATGAATTGTAGATTTGTTTTGAGATATATTTTCTGTAAAATGTTGGCATTTATAAGCTCTCAACTTTGATACCCAGTTTGTTAGCCAAAATAAATTAGTTAACTACAAATGTTAGTTTTAGAAATGCTGTTAAATGTCAGATGTCACATTGAGAAGCACATCTTAATTGTGATTTTCAGTTCAGATGTTTCTGAAGGCAATAGTGTTTCAGTATCAGTCCTGGATACCAGACCATGTTTTCACTGGATAACTGGAAGCAAGAAAAGATTAGTATAATGAGGATTGAAAAACATTGACGGGGTATTTACATAAGTAAATGATAGAAGACCAGCCTTATATAACAAACGTATGAAAACTGTTGAGTGAACTTCTATATTCTTTGTCCCATCTAAAACCCTACTCAGTCGGCCATGCACTTAATCTCATAATAGCTCTGATCCCCTGCTATTTTCTTTGACAAATGTGTGTTGATGAACTTGTGGTTCAGTTCATTTTTTTCTGAAGTGACATTTGCATTGATTAGTTAAAGGTTTGCAGGCCACAGTTTCAAAGCACTTTAGTATAATAGCAGCTAAAACCTTAGTCTAAATCTTGCAGGTTAGCAGGACTAAGAAAAAGAACTCGGCAAGCATAAAGCCCTGTGCTGTATGGTGGGTGCTTCAGATCTGAAGCATCACTGGCACCCAAAGTGCTGTGGTTTATAATTTGATTATTCACGTACAGGAAGTATTCCCATGGCTTCTGTATTTGCTTGCTGATCATAGAGCTGTCATTCTTACCATTCATACCTGTTAAGAAATGGTGTCCTATTAACAGGAGTGAACTCCCAGGTAATTTATAAATGTCTCCCTTAAACTTACAGTAAATACTTGCAGTCATGAATACGATGCTAATGTTTAAAGATTTTTTAAATACCACCTACTGCTCTAAAGTTTTCACAAAATCACAGAATGCCTTCTGAGGTGGAAGGGGCCTACAAGGATCATTGAGTCCAACTCCTGACCCTGCACAGAACATGCTCAAGAGTTACATCATGTGCCTGACAGCATTGTCCATCTGGGTGAAGAAACTTTTTCAAACACCCAACCTAAACCTCCCCTGACACAACTTCAGGCCATTCCCTTGGGTTCTGTCACTGGTCACCAGAGAGAAGAGATCAGTGCTGCCCCTCCTCTCCCCCTCACAGGGGAGCTGTAACTGCATTAAGATCTCCTCTGAGTCTCCTCCAGGCTGAACAGACCCAGTGCCTTCAGCTGCTCCTCACACAGCTTCCCCTCAAGGCCTTCACCATCTCTGTTACCCTCCTTTGGACACTCTCTAAGGGCTTTATAACCTTCTTACACTGTGGCACTCAAAACTGCCCCCAGCACTCGAGGTGAGGCTGCCCCAGAGCAGCGTGGGACAATCCCCTCCCTTGCCTGGCTGGTGATGCTGTGCCTGGTGCACCCCAGGACAGGGTTGGCCCTCTTGGCTGCCAGGGGGCTGCTAGTTTGTTAACTTCAGTAGGGTAATAAACATTCAAAACCTAACACCATAATTTTGTACCTCTGAATCTCTTGTTTCATTCAACTAAAAAAAATTGTGAACAGGAAACTATTGTAAATGCTGCCAGTTATTGAAGATGACTAGTAATTTTTTTCTTTGTTTAAAAATAATCATAGTATAGTAGCCAGAAGCTTTGTCCTGGGATAACAGTAAAAAGATGGGAAAGACCGGTAGAAACATGGTCCTGTATTGATCAGCTATGGCGTACTCCAAGATCAATACGCAGAAAAAGCAGGTGCAGCTTGCTATATAGGAGTGTAGTGTTCTTTTCTATCTGCTAATATCAGCAGTCTTAACTACTGAGATAGTTTTGGGGGTTTTTTTAATTAAAAAAAAAAAAGAAAAAACTGAAGGCCCTCAATTTTACCACATTTGATAAATTCAATTCTTGGAAGTACATTTTTCTCTCAGAAAGTTTTATTCACTTTTTAGATTGCAAGTATTTAACCTCTACCAAACACCTAGTTCTTGCCCCAAATTATGCCTATTTCTGATAGATGAAATGCCAAACAGCAACCAAGAAACAGTGAAATGTTAATGGAGTACACCTGAAGCAATTGCTGCCTGTTAATGCCTTGACCTTGGAAAGCAATACACAAAAAGATGGCATCATAAATCCGTGCAATTCTTATGAATATGTATGTGCTACTTGATAATAATGAATGTGGTACAGCCATGCATGCACTACAAGATAATGTTGTGCCCTTTGTTGTCTACAGGTTGATAAAAATTAAAGAGTGGGTGGACAAGCACGACCCGGGTGCTTTGGTCATTCCTTTTAGTGGGGCCTTGGAACTCAAGTTGCAAGATATGAGTGCTGAGGAGAAACAGAAGTATCTGGAAGAGAACATGACACAAAGGTTAATTAGCATTCATTTTCCCTACACTTTATTATCAACTATTTCCTTGCAGTAATTTAATTGCTTGCGCTGATAGAATAATAAATGACAGAGTAATTACCATTATAAAGAGAGAATCTTCTCCTTTCTTTACCATGAGACAGAGTGAAAAGATTTATTTTAAATTAAGTTTTTAACTGTCATCTGTCATCTCTGTACAGTGTTTTAATTATAACATAGGTATTAGTTATGTATATTTTTGAGAAGGAACGATCACCAAAACTGTTTCGTCATCCATGGGGAATAAGGACAGTGGAGAAAATTTTGCCATAATTTTCTGAAGAACTATAATAAATTGTTTCAATATTGAATTTCAGTCAAACAGATACGCTTTCATGACCTGGAGTCCTGAAAATTGCATGAGACAAGAGTGCTGCCTGATAGGGTGATTTATATTTATCCCATGTTTCTGTAGCCTGCCAAATAAACAAATCAAAATACTATCTTTATGGTTTTGCAGTAAAAAAGTAGTTTTTCTGAAGAGAGTTCAAAGTGAAAGGCTACTGTAATTATTGCTCTGTTTAAAAGTAGACATGATATCTTCAAAATATGTGATGTCTTTCCACATAAATTGATTACTTGGCGCATTTAGCTGTTTTATGTGTATATGCTGAATGAATTGGATTCCTTTGCCCCCCTTTTTTTTTTCAGTGCTTTAGCAAAGATCATTAAGGCTGGATATGCAGCACTCCAACTAGAATACTTTTTCACTGCAGGCCCAGATGAAGTGCGTGCATGGACCATCAGGGTAAGATTCATACTTATTCATCAGCTATATCCAGTTCCACACTATTGAATTCAGATTGATATCACTGACTTTGAAGTTTGTCATGGTGGCGGTTAGCTAGTCATTACAGATGAGGTTTTTGTCCAGGATAACTTTAATTATTTGTGAGCTGCTGAACAGTGAAAGTGGAGCTGCATTGATTGAGGCAGGTAACAATTGATTCTGCCTATTACATAGTCTGAATTTCTTCATCCTGTAGAATCTGTCTACCCTCCTCCTGTGGTCAGAGATAAGACGTACCAGTATTGTGCTTGCTTAATCTGTGTGACTGGGTTTGTCTGCAGTGAAATTGATGTTGCTTTTCATTTTGTATTCACTAAGTTTGTTTGGGTTGCGGATGGTTCATTCCTCCTGTGCTTTGCTGGGATTACATTTTCAGCAATAAAAGCAATATAACGTCATTATATTCCTCGTGGATACACAGTTGGGCTTCAAATCCTAAAATCAGTGTGCAGTAATTCAGGTCTTTTACTGACTTTAGTATTTAGACCTAGTTTATTTTGGTAGTTTTATATGTTTATGTGGGAACTTATGTAATGCCTCAAATGATATTATGTATTTTAAATATTGATGTAGAATGGTTATAGCCATGGACATCAACTAATTTATTCCCAGAGGACAGGAGGGGCTGAGCTGTGGTGGTTTGCCTTTGAATGTAAATATGTTGTAATATAAAGATCAATATTGAAAAAATATTTTGGAATGTGTACAGTTGTATGCTCTTATCTTAAAAATTACAACAGTGTCAACTTTTGGGGGTGCAGTTCAGTCTTTGAGCTTCTATTTTTTTGCATCAGTGTATTTAGGGCTGTGGAATGAGTTTCAGTGCTGTATTTAATTTCATTCACTGGAATTAATTTGTTTTCATTAATCAAGATAATTTCCTGTAAATTTATATTTTTAATAGTACTTCTACAGATGTTTGTGTATGTGTTTTAGCACATTAAACTTATTTTCTTGTAAGCATGTGTGGGGTTTTTTTAGCTTTTTCTTCTCATCTCTGTTTACATGATAACTGCTTGCTAAAATAATAGCAACCAAAATAATATAAAAACAGGAGTTTTGTTGTTCTGATTCTTGCCGTAGTTTTTAAAAGCACATTGTGAAATTCCACTGTTTTCAGTAGGAGAAGTGCTTGCTTTTTATTAGAAAATTTGAAAGCTGGTTTATCTTAAGACTGATTGTGAGTATCTTTGATTTAATGTGCAAAGATATTTAGTCAGGTAAGCATCAGTGAGTAGCCATATTAACCCAATACATCTTTTATTGTAAAAACTGTGCTTTACAGTGTCAGACTCCTTAGCACTTTAACATGCTTTATTAAGCAGCCTTTAGGTCACCATTATTGCTCAAATTTCTCTCCATGGTTGTATGTGCACAGAATGTATGTCCTTGTAATTTAAGGCATGCAGCTGTAATGCATTCTCCTCTATTGCATAAACTTAAATTATCGTATAGTTGTCGGTGATTTTTTATTTTTTAGTGATTCAGTTGTTGATGTTTTGGTAAGAATTCTCAGTTCTATATCAAACTTACTAAAATTATTCTGAAATAAAAATAAGCTAATGTGTACGGCTTGACATCCATATGTCATTTCTCATTGCAAACGTTCACATTGAATGTTATATTTAATTGAAATTATTTGGATGGAAGTGAAAGTCTTGAGTAATTCAGATTTTAAAGTTATTTAAAAATCTTTATCTTCCTCGCTTTCTGTGTAGAAAGCTAGGGGTCGAAGCAAATCTCACAACAAAACACAGTCATAGCTTCTAAAATCAATACTGCTGTTAATACCTATTAGGGAAAACAAAGCTGCTGTTCTTTAGTGTCGGTTGGTTTATCTGTGACGAAGGCACTGTCTGTGTCCCAGTATTGAGGATCACCCAGCTGCATGTGTGACATTTTAGCCGATATGAAACAAAGTTTCAGCAGAACCTGAAAGCATATAAAGAAGGAGAAACCTCTTTCCTGCAATCAATCTTCTTAAATGCAATTAATTTTCTTCTGGTCTTTCCTTTGACAGAAAGGGACGAAGGCTCCTCAGGCAGCCGGGAAGATTCACACAGATTTTGAAAAGGGATTCATTATGGCTGAAGTAATGAAATATGAAGATTTTAAAGAAGGAGGTTCAGAGGCTGCTGTCAAGGTGAGCTTCCCATCTTTTTCTTCTCCCTCCAGATGTGCCATTTTTCCATTTCAAATCTGATTTTTCACTGGAAAAAGAGTTCTTAATGCTAAGTGAATCTTCAGTCACCTCTAGCAATAGACCAAAATCCATTTTCATCTTTTACTTAAGAAAGAGTTCAAATGCACCAACTCAGTGGACAGAAGTGCAACTATTTCAGTACCCAAGATATAACAATGCATAGACTACATGCACTAAGACCAAACATTGTGCTAATGTGTTGGGATTTTTTTCTCTCTCTTTACAGATTTGTGTTCAGAATTTAATAAGCTTTAAAACTGACTTGATTTTGAAAAGTCGTATTTTTAAGATGAGAGAGATTTTTTGAATTACTTCTAAAAGGCAACATGAAACAGAAAAATCTGTTTCTTCTAAAAAAGGGTCATCTTGTTTTGAATAAATGTATTAAAAATGTCAGATGCAAATGGTTAAAAAAATATTATATTATAAAATTATAGCCTTTTCTCAGAATTAGTGGGTTCCACTTCTAGACTCTGATAAGCGTAATTAGGATCTTAAAATTTACCATTTCTGTATTTTATTCAATTGCCCTTTGATGTCTTACTCAAAAAATGTCATGCCTTACTTTGATCATTCAGGGTGACTACTATGTGCTGAATAGACAGTAAAGATATTAATGGAAAACTTTTTTCCTTGAGCCTATGCTTCTTTGTGGTGACACTTGTATTGAGAAGAGTTTCATCTGCTTTCTCAACACTAGAGGGCAGAGACTGCTCGGGTGCCCAAAGTTGTGCCCTTTTAGAGCTAACAAATTATATCTGATTTGACGTTATTAAATATGAAGTGAGCTTGTACATGGCAAAAAATGTCCTAAGGAAAGCTGTTCTTCCCTGCGTTGCTAATGCATTGTTTCCTCCTTCTTTAAGCAGAAAAACTTATCTTTATTTCATACACATTTGATTTCTCATTTGGCATTTTTGACGTTTTCTTAAGGTTTGTATTTTATGAAATTGCAATTACAAAGCACATTAGTTTGATTTACTCAGTCTCAGTATTTGAAGGTTCCTACACACAATAATGTGTTAAAGAATTTGAAAGGTTCAGCTTTATTGTTTGCTATTTGATAGCTTGAAAGGTATGCAAAACTATGATTTCAAATTCAGCCTATTCTCAGTGGTATCACTAAGGAAGATCATACTGAGCAGCGGGACTTTAATAGGTTTGTTTGAACCCCAGGAAGTGAGGGAAAAAAATCCCATATAATTGGTTCATTGCAGCATGTGAACTGCTTTATGAAAAGGGAAGTAAAGTTGTAGCTGTAAAGGGAAACCACAGCTATAAATAAATCTAATATTCTGCAGTCAGAAACCACTTTACGTAAGAGATTCAAATTTTGCCACCATCAGTTTTTGATACTCAAATATGAGTGTTTTCCCTAAGAGGCTGCATCAGTTACCATCTATTAAATAAATCAGTATATCGTGTGTATATTTTTATTTGCTTTTCACAGTGTGAGATTCTAAAAATCAAACTTCCATGCTCAAATCATATTTAATGATTAGATTTTTTGTAGTTATGATGTAGCTGTAAAACAAGCAGATTTGCATTTGTTACTCAGTTTTAAAATCAATGTTAGGAAAACCTTGTTCTTAGAAATAAAGTGTCATATTCCTCTGGTCTTTTCTAATTTGCATTTAATACAGTGTTTCATGCCACAGACATTACTAATTATTTTATATTGCTGGTAAATTTCAAAATTGAATTTAGGTGCTTTTAGGAGTCATCTTGAATAACAGTGGTAATGGGAGTTGCTTGCTTTGTATGTTATCAAGTTGATCGATTTTTAAGTTTGATTTTGTGTGTGTTTAACACCAATACAGCATAACTAATTTAATGCCAGTGCTCTGAACTATACACTGAATAGCTCTGTGTGGGCTTTGTAGTCTACAGGGATATCACATTATTAGCAATCATATCTGCTTAGGCAAAGCTGGCTTCTACAGATGGCTGCTTTCAAGTGCAAATGAACTGGTTAGACGTGTCTTGTTTAATACATACTCAAGATTCACAAATGAGTATTGATTTTTTCAACCAGTGTTTCTGATAGCAATGGAAATGGATTAAATGGTCTCTAGAGAATTTAAAGGAACACTGTCACTTTTAATTAACTGTAAACTGGTAACAAAAATACATAAACTTACATTAGTATATCAAAATGTATTTAATTAAAGAAGTCTATGCCACATTGATAGTTTGCACTACTGTACTAAAAAAAATCTGTTGTATTACTTTGTGGAGGATAGTTTTTTCTACAAATATTTGTGAGTAATAAATGTATTCAACTGTAAAATGTTTCTGTACCTGTGCCTGCAGCTTGTTTTCTGATGATTTTTACAGCACTGTTTTATTAGTATTTATGCCATCAATTTGTCTGATTACTCTTGACTTTAAGCATTATTAGGCTCTTCAAAGGAAAGAACTTGAAAGGAAACCTTTTACAGTCTAAACAGATTTCCAGGGGATAGAAATAGGAAAACTTTTGCAAAGTACTATTTCTTATGTATCAATGATGTCATGTGGAGTAAGGTCAATTACTATTTCTGTATATATTTATTGTCAGGGCTATCTTGGCTGCAGTTTTCCATAGGCTAGCATCACTGGGAACCACATTTAAATAAGGAATGGCAGCAACAAGGTTATCGAACCTCTACATTTCTAGGCAGCAGTATGGGGAAATGGGTTGCTTTACAGAGCAGGTTTTGTGAAAGAAAGGTGTCTAAGTTAACTGTGTACCATTAATCTGATCTGTTCTACAGCAACTAAGGTCATTAGTTAACAGCTTTCCTGTAATGGGATCTTAGCATGCCACCACTGTGATAGTGTCATTGAGAATAATGGCACAGTGAGGTCTTGCATGGAAGCACTTTCTCCTGCAAGAGAAAACTTCAAAACAGGAATGGTTATTGAACTAAAGCAGAAGCTCTCAACTTTTCCATATTGTAGACACTTTTCAAGATAAATGCTTCTGCAGACCACCTCCCGCCCAGCCCGTCAGGCCTAATGCCACAGCCTCTGTAATACTGGGTTTAATTACGATGAGATAACAGTAGAAAAATATAATAATAAATTCTAATGCAGAAAGTACTGATATTTAATAGATTCCTTGCCTATTTTTTGCTCTCCTCAAGTACAGCATTTTAATAATGAATTTTCTTTTCATGTCTTTGGCTCATGTGCCTTTTCCTGTATCCTGGTTTCACAGCCTATCTGCTCTTCTGTCTGTCCTTCTGAAGCAAATGCCTTCTGAAGGAAATTTCTGACAGAAGAGCTGAGCCTGCATTTTGTGCTCCTCAGCCCTTCATTATGTGGGCGCAAGCAGACAGGAGAGCCCCACTGGCAGCCCGAGTGAGGCGCAGCTGTGGCTTTTGCAGAGTGTCCCCATGGTCAGTGGTGGCAGGACCCTCCTGTCTGGCGGCTCAGGCAGCCACGGCACGGGCTGGTGCTGACCACCCTTTCCAGCAACACTGCTTTACGTTCCTGCCACCAGTGTTTGCCAGCTGCAGGGTTTTTACATGAAGGAAAAGAAAGCCAAATTAAAAAAAAATTTTAAATTGCTGTTTTAGTGTCCTTTATCTTGCCAGGCTCTACCACTATATAATGCAGGTGCATTTTGAGCACTACAGATCCAGTGGAGGCTAAATTACTTTTATCTATATTTTATATGTATGTCAAACCAAGTGATGTCAAACTGAGGAATATTGTGACTGTCAAACTCTGAAGCTGAAGTATTACCATCTCTTTACCGAAATGCATTTAAATAATTGCCATTTGAAAATACTGTAAAGTGTCTAATGAAATAACCGATTTTCCTTTTGTCTGTTCCATTTGCAGGCTGCTGGAAAATACAGACAACAAGGCAGAAATTACGTAGTGGAGGATGGAGATATTATCTTCTTTAAATTTAATACACCTCAACAACCCAAGAAAAAATGAGTATCAGATGTTGTTCGCTCAGAAATGAACTGTGCTGCTTCAAAAAGCATATGAATTTTTATTTGGAATTGGAATATCTGGAAACAAAAAGCATACAGTTTCTACCTAGGGAACCTCCCTTCCCCCCAGTGAAATTATTCTTGTTTGTTTTGAATTAAAATATGGCACCTCCAGCAAACATGCAAGTTCACTAAATGTGAACAGCTTTGCATTTCAAACGATTAAGACCCTACTCCAAATTGTAGAAGCTTTTCGGGAACCATATTACTCTCATGATACTTCATTAATCTCCATCATGTATGCCAAGCCTGACACGTTTGACAGTGAGGACAATGTGGCTTGCTCCTTTTTGAATCTACAGATAATGCATGTTTTACAGTACTCCAGATGTCTACACTCAATAAAACATTTGACAAAACCAGCCTTGGTGTGTTTGGGGATGTCTGTATTGACTGACTGTGGTGTGCTGAATGCGATACGGCACCTGGTGGATGCTGATTACAGAATTTTAAGACGTGTATGATACAGTAACTGGCGGTGTGGGGCAGCTGCAATTGTATCTTGAAAGTGAGTCTTTCATGGGAATCAGAAGATTAGGATGCCAATGATTTGTCTCAAAAAAGTTAATGAATTTGTAGATGGACGTTCACTGAAAGATGATACTAAGGATAATAATGATGGCAGCATAAATGATTTTTACTGGAGAGAGAAAATATATGTAGAAGAATCATGTTATCTATGAGACTGAAGCTTTTTCGTTCAAATAATTTTGAGGGAGTATTTCACTCTTGCCTTGAAATTAATAAATCAGGCTGGCGCATTAGTATGTTGTGCATTGTCCTCTCCAGTCTGGTTTTGAGGCCAGCAGAGAGTGACACAATGCTGTGAAGGAAGAGGTCACACTGTGCTGGATGGGTAAGTTGTTCTGCTGAAATGAGCTTGCAGCTGGAAGTACCTTTTTACGTCTTTGTTTTTTAACCATGAAGGAGAGCTGATCACTCTGGGTAACAGAAAAATAAGATGTGGGCAAAAATAAAACTAAGTTTGTTCTTCTAATGTGAGGTGTAGAACTGCCCTTTCTCACAGTATGTTTAGTGTGTTTAAAACAGCCTGGTTTTGTCTGAGTGCCCGTGTGCCGGGAGTTTTGGCTGCAGGTTCAGTGGGGTCAAGGCTGGGAGAGATGCTGTTGTTACCTGTGTCTTGTTGGTGTGCCAGGCCTCTTGTGTCAGGTGATAAATTCCCTAGCTGTGAACTTTGAAAAGGCAGCTTGCCACCAGCTCAGCTGTGCTGTGTGTAAGACGCTGGGAGTACTGGCCGCATCCTGCTCTGAGACATTCCCTCGAGATGCCACCTTTGAGTGTCATTGCTCATTTCTGGGAGAGTAAGACATGCTTCAGCCAGAGCCACAAGCCTCATTGTTGAAAAGCTGGCATCATGCCTTTAATTGCACCAAAGAAAAAGAGGGAGGTCAGGTGACTTCAACACATAGTTGTTAATTTTGTTTTAAAGAGCATCTCTTTTTTCATGGTGGCAGGAGCAGGGACAGTATGGTAGAGCAGAGAAATTAGGGCTTCAGATGTTTTGGAATCCTTGAAATTCTCTTTTGTATCATCTCCCTGGTGCGGCTAATATTTGTTCCTGGCGTTATTTTGATGTTACATAATTGAGAAAAGATTAGGACCATCAAATCTTGTGTTAAAAGTCAAATCCAAAAGAAAACCTACCTGTTTCTCTTGGAAGTCAGCAAGGTGCTAGTACCAGAGAAGGGCTCATGCTGGGTTTTAGACACAATGAAAGGTGAGTGAGAAGTGGAGTATGTGTGCTGCTGAAAGAGAAGTAACCTCTTTACTGCACTAATACCCACTGAAACGTGTTCTCTTGTCCTGGCTGGAATTCATTCTGGTTTCTGAAATACTCCCATGGCCCTGAATTGTTTCTATTTCATTGTGTGTACTTCATGACTCCTCCCTGTTCTAAAAATAAAAATAATAAAAAACCCAAGTAAGTTGTTCATCATAGACAGGGTTCTTTGAAGTTACACAATATTCTGAATATAGAAAATTAACTTAAAATGGTTACCACATCTTAAAAATACATATTCTATAATGTTTAGTTTCAGTTTAATTAATTTGCCTGAATAGTAATATCTTCAGCTGTTTAAGAACTAGATTCTTTTATCTACTGAAGCTAATAGATTATCTCAGAATAATCGCAAATTTTATTAAAAGAATAATCTGATGATCTGTTATTTCCATCACTGGTGACTTGTGACAACTGCTGTGTTAAATACGTGCATCCCATGTTTCTCCTTAGTGGGCTTATGTATTCAAGATGTACAACTCCTCGAAACTTGTAGATACATGTCGCAAATGTAAAGTACTCTTGTACTTAAGTGGAATTGTGATTTAACTGAAGCTAAGAACACATTATGTGTGCATTTCCACCTGCACAGGGTACTCCAGGTGCAACGTATCCATCCTACTCACATTTGCTCTTTAACAAAGAAAACCATGAAATCTGTCTGCACACTTTTTACTGCCATTGTTGTGGTGGCAGTGGGTAGGAGACATGTTAGTCCAGATGGAGGATGAAAAAACGTTGTAGGCACTGCTCTTCCAAAATAAAGAAAGTAGGGAATTTTGCAAGGGAGGAGGAGTACAAGCCTTCCTCTTCAGTTGGCATTCCTCAGTGCCTAATAGCTGTGCCACTGATGGCATGTTTCTGGGATTAAACAAACACTATTGGAACAGGGAAAAGGCTGCTATCAGCCTCCAAGCTACCAAAAGAGAGTGCCCCGAAGCGATGTGAAGATGGCAGTGAAAGTGGCTTTGCCTGCACTGCCACTCAGGTTTACTCTGTAGATCTGGAGAGTGAAGCAGTTGGCTGGGGGACCTGATGCTCCCGTGGCTTGTATTTGAGGGGCTGCTTGGGCTGGTGGCAGGCTGGGCCTGTGAGGAGTTACAAGGGCAGTTTCCACTTCAGTAAGCAGTTTACTCTAAGATACCCAAGGAGTAGCCAGTTTGCCTGTTGTGAGAGTCCTGTGCAGTGCAGAGCAGGCAGGGTGTGTGTTTGTGTGTGAAGAGGTGTGATAAGGAAGTTCACTTTTAAAGGTGTGTTCCTGGTCAAATAAAAACAATGCTGTAGACAAGCGCTTACTGCTGTTGGCTTTTGGCAGAATCAATAGCAATATCAAGGTGATGTGCTTGGAGATCCCAAGATACAACATTTCAAACCATTAAAAAGCACAGAAATTTGACTTTTGAAGACTGTTTGTACCCATAGATACTTCATGTAAAAGATGGTTTTCTGTCATAATAGGCATTTCCTAATGACACACGGGAAGCAGGTTTGGCCTTTCTGTGTGGATTAATGTGTCAGATAAAATATAGAAATACTGTCATAACTTCATGTCTATTTGTGCTTTTTTTGACTATGTCCAGCCCTATAGAGATTGGTAGAATTACCACAGTTGTTTTAAAGGACTTCCTTTCCCTGAAGGATCCTTTCTTACCTGCTGCAGTTTTCTATCTGCCTTTTCTCTTTTATCACCCAAGTTCACCCTGATCTCTTCCCAGCCCACAGGGCCTGTGAAGGACTCTGTATGGCAGAGTGCCTGCTTTGGAAACACCCTGCTGTTAAGCTGTATTTTTCTTCCCTCCTTTCCCGTAAAACAGCCCTGCAGCTGGGGTGGCAGCGCTGCAGCTGGGATCACTTTGATGAACACCTTCTGGCACTTTATTGATGCTGTTGCCCCGTGGTGCCAGCTGTGGGCAGGGACAGCCCTGCTCCAGCCATGTGTCCCCAGGCTTCCAGCCCAGTGACTGTGCCCCACTCCCTGCTCTGCTCCAGCAAGCTGGCAAATCACCCTTGTAACTTCACAAGCATCAGGGAGGTGCGTTCCTAGTGCAGTGTTTCGTGTTGTGTCTGCCAGGGTTGTTCAAACTGCCCTTGCACATCTCTCTTGGTCCTTCCTGAGGTAGGGATGCTGCATGCCCCATTCCAATGGGTGGTTTAAACACCATTTATTCTACCAGCTGTAGGTGTAGGATAGGACCATAACATTGTTTTTTCAAAGATCGGTGTGTCTGGCAAAGTTTTCAGTTTGAACAGTGTTAGCTAAATTTTACCATTTCTCTCCATTCAACAAACTCAAATCATGGAAGATGAAACAGGGAAAGTCAGTAAAAATTTGTGATTGTTTAAAACTAATAATCACTTCTTTTAGCTTTTACTAACTCCATACTAATTCCAAATGTTTGATTACACTATTCCACAATTTCACTTCAATTAAAACAGGAAAACCACTGGAGACTTTAAAAAAAAAATTGAGGTAATGGTATCCACAAGTAACGGTATTCCACAGTATCCCTGTGGAATGAAATAGTGGTGTGCTGGCTGACTTCAGAAAGTTTTAATGTAAATTTTGCACTTCAAGGCTGTCTTTGGAGCAGTTATTTCTTGGCTTCTCTGCAGAGGTAGTGCCTATTCCAGATCTGTGGGAATAGCCACGTATGGCAGTGTGTTGCCTCTTGAGGAATGTTACATGTGTGTGCTTGCTGTCAGGAGCCGGGGCTGGGTCTGTGCTGCCATCACAGCTCGTTGTGGCTCTGTGCAATTAATGCCTCTAGCGTTTTATTTTCTACATGCAAAATGTGTGTGCTCAGCACGGAAACTGATAAACCACACAGCAAATCAAATCCGCAGCTGTTGCAAGAGGGTGTGGGACGTGTAAGTTAACAGACTACATGCACCTGAGTCTCGAAAGGCAGTGCCTGGCAGCCTGGGGCTGGCTGAGCAGGAGCGTGGGGCTTTCCTGCCCTTGGCAGCTCTGCTGCTGTGGGAGGGGAAGGGCTTTGGCACTGCTGGGCCCTGAGGGGCAGGAACTCTGCACGACAGGGGAATTGAAAAGGCTTAGATTGGGCACGGGGACTTCTCCAAACACAGATAAGTAACATAGCAAGGGCTATTTTGGTAAGAGTGGGGATGGAAGAAGTACTGCTCTATGTTGACCATGTTTTCATCCCCAGTGACCCAGGCCCACCACAGCCACAGGCAGAGACCCTCCACCCTCCCAGGCAGCATCACCAGGCCTCAAGGTACTTGAGCCTGGGATAAAATGAGCTGAGGTAAATTATTTTTTAGAAGGGCATGTAGGGACAGAACAAGGGACAATGGCTTTAAACTGGAAGAGGTTGGGGTTAGATACTGGAAAAAAATTTTTCACTGTGAGGGTGATGAGGCACCAAAAGCTGTGGACGCCTCATCCCTGGAAGTGTTCAAGGCTAGGCTGGGTGTGGCATTGAGCAGCCTGGTGTAATAGAAGGTGTTTTGGTAATGAAACCCGCCCAGGACTGCGGGTTCAAATTCAATCTTTCAGGTCTCTGCCAACCCAATCCATTCTGTGATTGCATGAAATCCCTGCACTGCTTGTACCTCTGATACCAAGTTCTCTTGCTGTATTTTGGTGTAAAGATCATAGCAGCATGCAGGGGGAGGGAGGAGGGTTTATGAGGGCAATCTGGGAAACCCATTTGTGAGGACCTTCACCCCCATGGCCACAGCCTCAGAGTAGCTGTCTGCCCCCGAAGCGCAGCATGAGGTGAACACGACCAGCCCCAGGTTTGGTGCCTGCACCTGACAACAGAGTGAGTTGCAATGTGCAAAGGGGTTCATAGGGCTTGATTTATAGCAAACATGCAATAGTATAAAAGCTAATAAAGCTCTTGCTCAGTAACAAGGAAGGCTGTTGCCCATATAAAATGGATCCCAGGAGCAAGCCAGGGCAGCACAGGCTCTGAGGGAAGACCCTGAAGCCTGGCACGTGAACACTGACCTCACCAGGACACTGCAGCTGGTCCCAAGCATGGGTAGGGGGCATGGAGCTGGTGCTGCTGCTCTGGGCCAGGCCCAGGACTACTCCCTTCTCTTGTCCTGTGCTAGGAACATTCACTCATGCTGTGTAAGGACAGAACTAGCTCTAACCAGGGGTTCTCATGCTGCTGAAGGGACACCTTGTCAAATCTGTCAGCAAAAAATTCTTTGAAAAGCACATGCAAAACCCTCTGGTTGCTGAAGAGTTAAACTTCCCTCCAATATGAATCATGTGTGAAGTATCCAAATTTGGTTATAAATCCTGTTTAAGTTTCAAAGCACAAGCGTTATTGGAGGTAGCAATACTAACATCAAACAGCTTTGATAAGATCAACAAATTACTAAGTATAATTGTTTGTGCTGGGGTGTGTGCGAGGAGATAAATAACTCATAAATTAAACACCAGTGCCTGAGGGTGAGTCATTCATGGATTCAGAGCTGTCCTGACACTCACAAGCAAAAGTAATTTTCTCTTAGTTCGGTAATTATGCATTTCAAGATATAAGATCAGCAATCAATGCTAGGTGTGCTTGCAAAGGTGGAAGAATACTTCAGCTATTGGAGTTTCCCACACACTGATTAACAAGAAAAGTCTGTTGCTTTTCTCTGTAGTGGGGAGTATTCAGACTGAGGTACACTTCTTCAAAAAGATAATGACTAATAAAAGGATTAAGAATAGATTAAAGGTCAGATTTTGCTGTTATAAATTGACAACATTCTCCTGGCTTCAACAGAGCAGTACTAGTTTATATTAGCAGAAAATCTATCCCGAATTATTAAAGGAAATCAACAACCCCCCTGTGATAAGTGCTGTTACTCATCCAGGCTAGTGCCTCCTTCTGAAAGGCACCTGGCACCTCACTGGCTGCGCTGCAGCTCATGCGGGGTCATTAGAGCCCCTTCCTGACTTATTCATAAGACCCCATGAGGATCTTGGTCTAATCAGGGTTTTCCTAAGGACAAGGAATAGTAATGTAATCTGTTATTGTAACAACATCATCTTGATCTGCTTTTATTTACTAATGTTTTGCCAGCCATTAAATATTTTTCTGCCGAATTCAGACAGAGATCACACTGAGAAATCATATTTTTGAAAATGTGTAAATCTCACAGCGGCTCAACAATAGTTGCTGCTGGGATAAACTCCCAGCCTGCAGGAGACAATTGATGTGTAACCTACACCCTCCTGACCAATCGGATCTCAAATAGCCTAGACCTTGTCAGTCTGTGGAGTTTTGTCATGGGGGAAGAGTGATGGGAATCCTCCTGGAGAGGGATGAGAAGTCTATGTCAGTCTTTGATGGGTTCTGTCAGTCCTCAAGAGTGCTAGTAGTGCATCCGTTTTCATCCACAGATATACAGGAGAGATGGAAACACAGCTGGTTTAACAATTTAACAAGTGTGACATATGTCATCTCCATTAAGTGATGCCACCTTCTTGTGACACCTCTGTCCCTCGCACACAGCCTGGCCTCTGAAGGCTGCCTGAGTTTTCTGCAATTCCTACACACCCAGCAGTGCAGTCACCTGGTGCTCAGGAACCTGTCACTGGGTAATAAGGACCCTTCTGCTATTGCAAGCCACCTTTTACGTGCTGCGTTGCAGGAGAACCCTTCATCTGGAGGAGGTTTGTGTCTTACACTGGGTGCTGGTTTAGGATGCACTTGTGGAAAGTGTTAGAGGTCATCGCTGGCTTCACTGGCAGATGCCATTCTGAAAAAGAAAGAGAAATGTTTAATTTATATTTACTATTTGGGAAAAAAGCTGTAAGCATACCCTTTTATCCCAAAATAAAAATGAGTTAATGACTGGAGTGTTTAGCCCATTGGGGTTGTCATTGTTTTCAATTACGTGCCATTCTGATGGGAGAGCACAGATTCTTAGGCTGAATGGAGATTTGTGCTCCAGCTATTTGTGCCTTTTAAGACATTTTCTTTACTACTTTAAGAGAAAACTGTAAAATGACAATAATGACATATTATTACAAGTAAATTACACTGTAAAATAGCATTAATATTGCAGTTGAAACCTAGAATTTGAAATAAGATGGAAATATTCATTTGCACACAGCTTTTGTTCTTATCAAAAGCAATTTGGATTAGGTATGGGATTTACTTAGCGCCTGCACTCACAGGCGAGCTAATGCTCAGTCACCTGGACTGAGCAGGCTGTCAGGCTCATCTGTCACGCCGCCACAGGAGCCCCAGGCACAGCCCAGCACTCCCACAAAGCACCGTGAGATCCTGGGGAAATGGAGGTGCTGAAATGCAGCTGGGAAAGGCTTCGTGCACAGCCATGCTCCGGGCTGGGCAGCCAGGACTCCCGTGGGAGAGGGTCAGCCTCTGGTTTGTTTCCACAGCAGGGGAGGTTCTGTGCCACAGAACATGAAACCCGCTCTTCCCCCACCTAATGGAGAAAGAATAATAGGAATTAGAAATTAATGAACCCAAAATGGGTGCAGGGTAGTAATCGGGGACCTTGTGCTTAGGGAGAACGCTGAGCAATTTAACACTCCATTTCAGGAAAATTGTCCCTTGAATTTGACAGCTCTGTTCTTTAGAGGTCAAGGGATTTTGGCCATATTTTTCCTCCCCTCCATTCACAAATAGGAAACCATCAGACCCTGGAAGGGCCACTTCTATACAGAGCAATTTTGCACTGGTGAGGACTGCAGGAGGGCCCCTTTGTAAAGGTATGTAGAAGGGATGGGGTATCAAACTGCATTTAATTGCCCTTTTTTGGGCTGTGTTGGCATTAAAGTTGATTGGCCTTTCAAGTAGGACATGTTATTGTACATTTAATTAGAACCACCAGCAAGGCCCCATGAACACCCCATGGCAGTAGGTCTTAAATCTTCCACTCTCTCAATGCTTCATCCCCAAACAGAACGGACCTCCCCTTCCTCACACCTCGGGCTAGGGCAGCTGGCTCTCCAGGAGATCAGCCCACTGTTTGATGGTGACAGGATGAACAGGGAAACCCTAGGAATCCAATCACTTCTTCTGTTATAGCTTTCATTAATTTGTATTTGCATCAGCACAAAAAAGAGAGTAATAAATCTAGAATTGATCTTTCAGGCAGCTTCTGCTTGACACTACCCTTTCAGCCCTTTTCTCTGCCCATCTAAATAACACAAGGCAGGCACAAAATTTCCACAGGGGGAAATAGGTGGAGAGCCTCCACCTATAGGTGGAGAGCCTCCTATATAATCCTCCTTTCTATAATCCTTTGCAGCAGTGATAAATCTCTATTATGTGTCTTTGGAGTGATTTTGTTGTGGAACAGAGGAAATGAACCGGCAGGTGCTGAATCCTGTTGGGTGCTGCTCATGACCCCACACAGGTGATGTCTCTCAGAAATAGAAGATGGCAAAAAAGGCCAGAAAGCACTTCTGGGATGCTGCTGCAATCCTGACTGTGTAAGGTAAGCCCCAGGCAACTTTTCCTCTCCACTGGATAAATGGGGCTGCAGGGAGGTGCAAGGTGCAGGCTGCTCCTGGTCCTGTAAACAGCTAATTTACTCCTGGCCTGCTGACACACACAGGGCAAGCTGGGAATAAACCAGTGTATCTTTGTTGGAAACATTCTTATTCAGTAATTCCCAGACTGTATGAAAGTACATTTGGAAAGGATGGAGAAGAAACTTGACCAGCAAACTCTTGTGGCTCTGTGCCAGTCCTCAACCCAGTGCCTGGGAGAGGAGCAGTGAGCCCAGCACGGTTGTGCTCCATCCCACCACCTCCTTCCATTTCTCCAGTGAGGAGGGGTGCTCCTGTGTCAAATCAGGCATTGTTAACCTGTAACATTAGTTTTAGGATACAGAAGCACTTTGAAACTATGTCTGAGCCATTAAAAACAAATTAAAAATACAAAAAGTTAGGATGGTGATGGGAGTCAGAGGGTGCAATCCCAAGGCTGCCTACAGCTTCCAAGGCAGCCCTGCCAGAGCTCAGGCAGCTTCTGCTGTGGTGGCTCTGCCTCCCTCCCCTGCTTCTGGCATCAGCTTTTACCAGTGTCCTGTGTGCTCCTGATGGCGTGGTCCCAGTGACAGCAAATTGGCAAAGCTAAGTGATGCTCAGCATTGCTGCTGCTGTGCCACTGTTCCTGCAGGACTGGGAGTGTTTCTGATGGGAAAAAGACTTACTCTGGAAAACTGCAGTTTTGAAACATTTTTCAGTTCTTCCATGAGGAATAACATGAGGTGTCGTGCAAGACAGGCTTGAAAAATATGTTTTAATCTCCTAAGTAAGCTCCTGGAAGGGTTTGGAAGGGCATTGGCATTGCAGCAGGTCTGAGATGGGTTTGTTCACTCTGAAATCAGTGGTTCTATTTTCATAGGCAGTGGAGGTCTATTTGCGGATTCGTATTTTAATACTATGTCAGATTGTATCTTAGAAGTACTTAGAAGTGGATTATTTGTAGCAATCAGTAAGAATATTATATGTTACTTGTATTTATATGTTAGTTGTATTCCACTAGATGTTTTCATGTGGGACAAAATACCTTTAAATGCAATGGAAATCAAGTCATACACTATCCCTGACAGTCACAGTGGGCACCTTCAAATAAGAGACCTGCTTTCTTTTTGGGGCTCAAAGACCAGCCCAGGACACCAAAGGCATTTTAATGCTTGAGCCTTGCTGGGGGCCTGGCTGAGGACCCCAGTGCGTGGCAAGCATGTTGGTTCCCTTAGGAGTCCCCACCCAAGTGGGTGTAGGAAGGAGTGTCCTTCATCTGATGGTATTAAATAACCCAAACCCAAACCTCAACTAGTTAATCCATTTTTTGGAAAGTATCTGTAATAAGACAGATTGAAAAGCACTTTGACAAAGCTACTTCATTATAACAATGAGCAAATAAGAAAACATAAGCAGGAGAGGTCCTGAGATAGGAGAGAGAAAATGCTTTCTAGGTGTCCCATGTTCACAGAAGAGTTTTTATGCTTCATATCTGAAATAACCTAAAAGGAAGACTGTATCTAGGGCCAGTTCTGTTATGGTTTTCAGGCAAATGCAATTTTAATCATAATGATCCCACTGTATCCAGTGAAACTACTCTCAGCTTGGAGTTACTGATGTGCTTATCTTTGCATAAAGACAAATACATTTTTATAAGCAAATTAAGAGTAATCATGCTTTAATTCTTTTTCATCCCAGTTAGTTAAATTGGGGTCCAAGGAAATCTTTCTGGCCAGAATTAGAATAGACTTCTGTATCTTAATTATCTAAATATTTTTATCAAATTTGTTATTTACCAGTGCTCCAGTGATGAGTGGGTATGTGGGAAATGCAATGAAATATTAAAATGTTTGTGACATATTCTTGCATATTTAAAGATTGCAAGATTTTGTTTAACAGCTGAGCTTATGAGCATTTATGCTTTTGCTTCTTCATAAACCTATGGAAACTTTTCAGAAAAGTTTTAACTACAGCATGTCAATGAACTATAAAGGAAAGGCTTATTTTGTGTATACCCTCTTTACCTGAGGTCCATAGTTAGACTCTGCATTACAGCTTCTGGATCTCATGTGCTCAGTTTGTGCTTTTGATCATGCCACTCTTTGCACAAAGCTGAGAGAATTTCTGCTTCATAAAGAGGAAAATACAGACACATTTTGATGTCTATAGAAATGCATGTTTGCTCTTGTTTTTGAGGCAGAGGAACTTAGGGTTTAACATCTCTGCAGTTCTTCTTAGGTTTCTGTGCCATCAAAGTTTCCAAGAAGGACTTAATGGGGAATAAAAATCATTTGGTTGTGGTGGTGACGGTGTCCCTGATACATCTTCCTTTAAAAGTTGTACACTGATAAAAATAGTAAGTAACCCAGTCTACTCATAACCACTTCATCTTTAAGTTCATGCAAGTTTAGGGAGGTGTAAGTGACTAAAAGGATCAGTGGCTTAAGATTCACTGAGTGATACTGCAAATACAAGGACTGAAATACCAAAGGAGTAAAGGATATGTAGACCTTTGCCCATTACATCAAGAAAATGAAAAAGTTAGGAAGGGGGAGGGGGGGATTCCTGTGCTATGTTTTTCAAGTCCTACTCCAAAAGGGGTAACCAGCCCATTAGTATAGGTGCCAGGAAGCTGCTTTTGTGACATCTCACCAAACACACCTACTTTCACTGGACCATAGAAAGATCAATCCTGTCTGAAAACCACCCATTACCTAAGACATCTAATTTATATTAGAAGCTCACTAAAAGGCACTGTCTGGCCCCCAACCTTCACTGCCAGTGATAAAGACGATGTTTTACACCATATGTGACACTTAATCAAAACCGATATTCTTTAACAAACCCTTAACCTCTAGCACACAGGAGTCATATGAGGCCAAGGGACAAGACACAGATCCAGCTCAGGGTGGCATATCCTTTGATTAAGATGATACAGATTTCCCATTTTTATCAGGGTTACAAATTCTGGATATATCTCTTTTTGATTTGTCAGCATTAAATTTCAGTAGAGGTTCAAGCCAAAGAGAGACCAAGACTAGTTCTGTCTTCAACTGTGTATTAGGAGATAATTTCTCTGAATCCTCTGCAGTAATGATCCTCTGATCTTCTCATCTTTCTGTAAGCAAGTTTTCCTGGGAACCTGGATTTAAACTATGGCACAAACCTTGCTTGTGTCTAGGTCCTTTCTTAAGGAGGAGTATCCAAATACTCTTATTCTGTGAGCCCTGAAATGGACCTTTTTTCCTTTCCTTAGGTCTTTTTCAAAGAGGAAAACCTTCAAGTGAGTTCTTTCACCCTCCCTTGGATTTCTGGGGCAGGAGGTTTTACTTATGGAGTATGCAGTACTTTAGATGAGGATTGCAAACTTCAGGGGGTTAGACAGTTTTCACTACCTGCAGTACATTGGAATCTCAGTTATAGTTGACTTTACTCCTGGGTGACTTCCCTTTCCCCCCAGTTTTTAGGTAAGCCCTTATTGTAGCATTTGCATGTTGCTGGTTTGGGCATGGAGAAGTCTCTTGAACTCATCACAGGGGTAAGTTTGGCTGGTTTCCCCCTTTGTAGTCAAATTTTTCAGCTGGAGGTTTTGATTTTGTTAGGAACATGGTTCTGCAGAAAAAAAATTCTAGTCACTATTCCTTGAAAATAACATGTTGCTTTATTATTAATGTGCAAAGGAGATCTTGGAAAGGGTTTTGCTTTTCAGTTATGTGTTTTTAAACACAGAGCCAGCACATCTACTCTGCAAGGCTCTGTGGCTGGCTGGAGAATATGGGCTCACTTCTGCCAAGTGAACAATATCCTTGCTCAGCACACAGAAATGTTTCATATTTGGACTGTTTTCATTGTTATGGTTGTTATTAGTACATTTATAAGCAAAGCTCTCTCTGTGAGGAACTGTCTTTCTCCTACTTTTCCATAGGAGCAAGGAAGTCCCTCTACCCTCACAGAGAAGCCAAAATAATCTACAAATCTTTCTAGCAAAAAAGGACAGGATCTTGCATGAGTTTGAGATTACAGGAAAAAGAGGGCAGTAGGAAGCAATGGCTCTCAAATCTTTCAGACCTTTTTTTTTCTTTACACTCCATGAAGGAAAAGGGGCAATATATGTATGCTACTCCCTTTAAGAGAGAACTTCAGTCATAGAATGACCTGTAATCATGTTAAACTCTATTCAAAGGCAGCTTCTGTTTCATAAATGCAAAGCTGACAAACAGAAGTCTGGGGAACTGGTTCTAGTTTATGGTATATCACATATATCAAAGGTCAGCCTTTTATTCTCCCGTACCTTGGTTTTTAAAGCTTCTTTAATATACAGAAGCATAATCAAGGAAGAAAGACTAGCAACTCAGCTGCCACTCCCAATTCCTTACCCATCTTGATTTCTTAATCAGAAAATTAATTGGGCCTTGGAATCTTAATTTTTCTTAAATCTCTTCAGATTTAATCAGTGTGTTCTGCTGGAAGCAATCTTTCACTTAAGATTTCATAGCAATGTAGCTAGAGAAACCATGTCATTTCCTGCATCAAATACATCAAAGTTATGTGTGTTGGGGTTTTTTAACTTTGTCCCATGCTTCAGTTTTGGTCTCTTTGCTCTAAGGAGAGAGTGTGTTTTATTTCTTGCTTCTACTGGAGGGGTGAATCTGCTCTACTGCAATGCAGTCTAAAATTAATAAATTCCCAGGGAAAGAGGAGCAGATGCCTCCTCCTGTGCAGTGTGCTGGTATGGGAGCTGACAGCAGTGGCAGGGATGGTTTTCACAACCAATGCCTTCTCTGTTGCATGTGGTATGGAAGCACAGCCTCTTGGTATCATTATTTAATTAAAAGGCAGAAGGCAGACTATGCTGTGACCAAGTGCTGCCACTATTATTTAATGACACCTCCCAAACATGAGTGCTGTCACAGCAGTGAGAGATGTAGCCTCCCTTGTCCCTAAATTGGGCATTCAATTTACTGTTCGCGGTGTCCCAGTGAATACTTTGATTCTCTAATGAGATGGGAGGGGAGTTTGTTTCCAGATTTAAAGCTTGCTGTTGCAGAGATCTGGCTCTGGCATTCACAGGAGGAAGTTGCCTTGGGGGCCAGAGGGCTGCATTACAGCATTTAACAGCCTGCTCAGGTTGCCATTACATGTGGGGTCAGCTAAAAGCAGTGCAGTCCCATGGCAAGGTGCCTGGTTTGTGGTTTGTCTTAAATTGAACCTTTCTAAAGAGGCTAATGAATGTTTGGAGAGAGTTTTCCTTTTTGGCTTTGTTTAATACCCAAGATTTGGCACCAGCATTAAAGTCATTGCCATGTGCAGAGAGGAGTCTTGCTTGGCTTTACTGCACAGGTGCAAACCCCACTTTTCACTCCTGTGCACGCTGCAACTTTGAGCTCCCTCTGCTTCCTCACCCTGGGGGGCTCCTCAAGGGTGGGAGTTCCTCCGAGGCTTTGTTAAACATGAATTCAGCCCAGCTGAGGACACAAGGGTGTGCCAAGGGTGCCGGAGTGTGGCTCATCCCCACCCAGGTGAGAGTCTCCCACAATTGCCCTCTCATCCATTTACCCCTGGCTGACCTTCCCGAGGGCTGGTGAATTTGAGATATGGGGCACTGCTGTGTTTCAGTCAGGCACCTGTTTCATCCCAACCATGCCTGAAAGCACGTGCTGGGTATCGAGTGGCTGGAAGTTACCTTGTGCCCTGTGAATGGGAACTGCTGTAAGATGGGCTGTTGGACTCCAGTCCCTTTTTTCTCCTCTAGTCCCAACAGGAGCCAGCAGCAACTCCCTGTCTCTTGCCTGGTTTCCTCTCCTTGTCAGCTCTGTGAACTGCTCAGTGATGGGTATACACAAATGCCTGTACCTGCCCTCTGCTTTGCAGGATTAGGAAACAAGTAAAACACCAGCCATCTGTGTGTTCCAGCAATCACAACAATATCCACAGAGCATGGACTTTGGTTGATGGATATTATTTTAAAAAACCCTCTTTCATATTTGCCTGGAAAGCAAGCTGGAGCTCATTATAGCTGCATGCTTTATGGAAGATTTATAAGTGGTGAGTACAAGATACCTGGTAAAACTTCAACAACGTGTAATGACATCCAACTTGTCTATTTTCTGGAAAATGTATTGAAATTGCCAGTTTTGGCCCTGGGATTAGGCTGTAACACAGGACACAGTTTTGAGAAAATTCAGGAGTAAAAATACAAACCAGCTTGACACAGACTAATAGAAAAAGGGAAAAAAAAGGCTATCTCAAATGCTGGTGGCAGGCCAACATGAGTATTTAGAAATTAAATCCTAAATCTGATTTGTGGAGTAGAAGCAGCTTGTGATGAGTGCTGCAGGGGGCAAGGGGCAGCTGTGAGGTCCATGTGTGTCCTGGCTCTCCAGAGGGTTCCAGGTGCTGTCCTGGAGCCGGCTCTGCTGGCACCACCAGCAGCAGTGCCAGATGAAAAGGAGCTCCTGCTCTGCCCTCTTGGCCTCAAACCTCCCCATGGACGGCTGGACAAGTGGCAAGAAAAATAAAAAGGCTGATGGCTGTGGAAAGATTAAGATGTCTGTTGATGCCCAGTTTGGCCATGTAGCTACAGCCCTGCTTTCGAAGGAGCTGAGAGCCTGTACACAGGCTGTACCTCCCCCCAGGGCTTGCGGCTGTCTTGCATTCGAGGGGGATGAGGATTTTAGGTCTTACAAAACCAGCCAGGAAAAGAACTTAGAGCACACCTAAAATGTATCGTGAGCCCACCTACAGCTGGTTGCTGGATGCAAGTATGGAGAAGGAACCTGACTGATTCCATGGGAGACACATGCTGTAGCAGACACAAGGCTACAAAGGCATGTCACTCCTGTCCCGGAGCAGGGATGGTGCCCCTGAGGGCCTGGCACACCTGTGCTGTCAGGTCTTGGCTGCGAGGCAGGTTCCCTTTTTCCCCATTACCTGCTGTCTTTCACTTTCACCGCTAATTGGCACTTTTTAGCCATTTTTGCATGTGGAGTGTGTTAACACAGGATAGGGTTATTATCAAATTAATTAGGAGCTCCCTCCAATTATTCCTGCTGTGCCTGCCGGGCTCTCCCCGCTCCCCCCGACGGGCTGATTGGCTACCACAGACCCTTTGAACGCCTGAGCGGTGCCACGGGCTCATTACGGCGCTGCTCCCTCGCCATCCCCCGCGCTGCCGGGGCCGCCGATGCCAGGTTGGCTTCCTGGTGCCCTCCAGGCGCCGGGACACAGCGAGCTCCGGAGCCGAGATGCTGCTCCCAGAGGTGAGGGCAGCTGCCCCGGCTCGGCCCCAGAGAGCTCAGGCTCCGGGCAGAGGGCGACACAGGTGAGCACGGCGGCTCCAGGGCGGTCCCGCGCCCTGGCAGGGTCGGGCAGCACGACTTTGAGTGGGATGTGAGAAGGCATGGCAGGGGACGGCCAGAGGGGAGAGTTTATCCCGGCACCAGCCTCGCCTCCAGAGAGTGGGAAGCTGCGGTACCTGGTGTCGGAAACAGCTGAGGCTCTCAGGCAGGGACAGGGATTTATATACTGAAACTTGCAACATACAAAACCACAAAAGCAGCTGAAGCCAACCAGCATGTGGACATTTGCTTAATTGAGAAATAAGCACATAGTTGTGGGTCAGTGACTATACAGCTGATTGGCTGAGGCTATTTTATTTTGGAATAATTTACAGTTGTTAAATGGATTTGGAAAAGCCTTAATAGTGGTTATTAAACTATTGACTTAGCCTGACGTGTTCAGTGTAGTAATCCGTGTTTGTGTTTGTGGCTCTGACGAGGCTGCTGGAGCTGCGAAAGGTGCTGGAGCGCTGTCAGCTCGGGCAGGGAGCTGCGGGCCGCAGGGGCGGGTGGGCAGGGCTCCTCCTGTGCGGACATCGGCAAAGCTCTTCGGATTTTATCTGGGTCAGAAGCAATGCTCTGCTTCCCCATAGGTACAAATTCATTATGTGCATCTCCATCATCATGTATTGAAACTAATTTAATATCAAAAAACACTCCTGTACAAAGAGTGACTTTTTTGCACCTGTACAGAATCGGACTCGTTTTAAACTGTTTGTGCAATGAATAACTTCAAGTGCAGCACTTGTCGAGTTTGCCCTTCTGGCCAGCAGTTCAAACTGTTCACATTCATTTATACCACGGTGCAAGATATATTTGCTAAGGACTACAGAGCACGTATTTTATGATGCGTGGAAGAAATCCCTCCAAATGAACTAAATATCTCTCTTACTCATCATGTCTCCTGTCCACAGGTGATTTACAGAGCAATTCTTATTTTCTTTTTATTGTTTTCTTTTGTATGATGGTTAAAAAGGCAGTGGACAGATACTTAAAAGACAAATGTCCTTTTTTTGCTCTGTTTAACCCCTAAAATGTGCACAGTACTAAATGCTGATTTTGCCTGAAACATGGTTCTGTGGGCAGGTAGCTCTGTGTTAGTGTGGAGGCTTTGCTAGAAGGAATGGAGCTCTTGAATATTTTACAAAAAGATTTTTTTTTCTCCAAATTGTCAGTTGACGACCAAACTCCAGTAGACGTCAGCCAGGAAGAAGGAATGCTAAGCAGTCAGATTAAAAACAGAAAAAGAAAAAAAACCCAAAAAACCCTTTCCCCTGCAAATTTTGGCTCCCTTGTCTCAGACAATATTATTGTTTCATTAGTTGCCCAGTTAACCAGAATCCCTTCTGGGAGACACAGGCCCTACATTTCAAAAGGAAAACAAATAAACCATCCTGTAAAACCTCTCATTCCTGTTAGTTTTCAAAGAAAAATATAATTCAAGACTTTTAAAATATGGTACAGGGGCAGAGAAAGTCAGAGGCTCTGAGGGCACCTTTAGAGGCCACGTCAGAGGGCTGCTGTCTGCAGCTGATGGCTGCAATGGTTTTATTTACTCCCCATCCTCTTTTTAAATCTCTGCTTTGGAAACACACCTTTGGTGTGAGTAACTTGCTAGACTGAAAGGGGATTTTGAGGTTGCAGGGGAGAAGAAAAGCGCCACCTACTCAGCAGCAATTACAGAAATGGTGTGAGACTTGTTGCAAGGAGTCCTGGTGTGAAGTGTGACCATCTCTCCAGTTTGGGCAAACCCTGACCTGCAATGGGAAATTCCCCGATGAGGCTCTTTGCTGGCCAGGACTCCTACACCAGACCAGTTGCCTGGCACACTTGTTGATGTGCCAGAGATCCTGTTATTGCTTTTCCAATCATTTCACAGGCCTAAGGTCAGATGAAAAGGCTCCTCTTCTGGCAGCATTCTCAAGTTTTTCGTATGCTTAGCAATGCAGACCCAGGTAACAGCAGTGACAAAACTTCACACGTCCATTTCTGGCCATTGCACTCAAGCAGCTACATCTCGATATGTCCTGCTGATGCAGGAGTTCACTTGCAATGTGCAGCCAGATAAGAGCTGTTTTGTTTTATTAATTGTTATACATTTTAATTTACTAATTATTTTTTAAACATATCTGGACATGTTTTCTACCTCTTGCCTTTTTAACAATGGTCACTAGTAGTTCCTACTTTAGAAAAATTATGTTTTCATTTCAATTATTCTACAATTCTTTTCTAGTCTTAGAGTTGAGACATATTCCTGTATTAAATATATTATGCATGAGCACACTCAATAGATATTCACGCAGTATTTCAAATGAGAGTTGCTTCTTTTCCCACATACTTAGTTATCCAATCAGAAAGAATAATGTGAGAATTTTCTATCATGGAATGAAAAGCACACAAAAATTTGGGGGCTCCACATATTTCAAAACTGTGTAATGTCACTGTATATACCTCCAAATACTCGGTGAAGTATCCTGTGTGAGGGCACTAACCTAGATAGTTTACATAAGACTGTAGCAATTCAATTCCAGAAATGAACCTTCGTGTATCTCTAGGAACAGCTGGAGAGGCTCAGGTCTACTCATCCTGCTCAGTATGGACACGAGGAATTTGGATTAGATGCAGATGGAGTAGGGATTTTGTTAATGACAGAAAGAGAAACAAACATGTTGAGGCATAACTGCCTGAACACAATCACAAAATATCTGTGTATGTATTTCTGACTTTAAACAATGAACACCATAAATATGCTATCATGCAAGAGGCAAAGCATATGTAAACGTAACAATATGCCATTATCTCTCCAGCAAAGAAAAATTTTCATCACTCATTCATATCCCATTGAATCAGCACAAAGATTCACTGCTGCCTGTTAATTATCCTCTACAAAGACCTGGTTATTGTGTTCAATTTTAGTAAAGACACAGTTGTTATTGTAGTGTATGTACATAGAGAGAATGGTACCTCAGGGAGCAGGGAGGAAAGAAATATGCTTGTGCAGAATTTTAACTAGGAGAGTTCTGTTGCACTGAAGGGATTCATAGGGCAGGATTTTGATATGAGCTTCAGGAAATTAAGCTTTTTCAAGACAAAAAACCTTGCTGTGACTCTCTGAATATGTGATACCGCTCAGTATTTGAAAGACATCAGCCACTTAAAAATAGCTTGCTGTTACTTAAAAGAATTTCTAAGACTACTTTGACTGAAGGGTAGACAGGAGGAACTGGCCTGTTTTTCTCTGAAGTCTGTGACCCTCCAATCACATCAAGGAAGGTGTATGCAAGAGTTCACAAGGCCCATTCATCTCCCTGGGGTTTTTGAGGGGCACTTGGAGGCCACCAGCCAAAGGCAGCAATCCACTTCCTCCACACCAGCATGATGGAGGAACTGGGACCTTACACAGGAGCTTTCTTGGCAGGACCCAGTGTCACAGCAGGAGAACGCCAGCTGGAACTGAGCTTGGGCTGGGTGTGATGCTGGGGTCACCAGGATTCATTGGAATTCAGGAAAAGAGCTGGGAACAATGGTGAATTATGCCAGGGAGCCATGTGTTTTGTGCACTGAACTGTTGCAAACACTGCAGTGGCTTGGCACTTTAGAGGGTTCAGGAAAGATCCACTGAAGGTGTTATTTTAGAGGGTTAGTTCTTTCCCACATGCCTTCCACCATCTGAATGTCAGGCAGGAGGAGGCAAAGCCTTGGGACACTTGGGCTGCTGAAGTCACTGCTGTTGGTACGAAGCAGGTAGGTGGCTCTAGGCTCATGTGGGAGGACTAGCCTTGCTCAGAGGCAGCAGAGCAGCTGCAATGAAGTCAGTTTCATTCCCTATTTCTCATTTCTACTCGATGCCTCTCTTCTCCTTGGTTGTGCAGGGATAAGTACAGAGTTCACAGAGTGGCTATTTGTTCCAAGTGTGCAAGTAGAAAGGACAGGAGAAAGCATGTAACTTTGGGTGGAAATACTGAGAAAAATAAGAAAGCAAAATAAACAAAGCTGAAGGATGATAATTGAAACTTCTATGAATACCAAGAATAGCTGGGTATGAAGGGAACACAAAGAAGATAGTGGGCCAGGAAAGTGAAGCACGGACTTTGGGGTGGGATATAAGAAACCACAAGAGATGACAGGATGATCACTGTTGGTCACTGAGACACCGGCCATGGCACAGCCCTGCTGAGGTGCCTGGCTCTGCCACACCACTTGGATATGACTCTGGTAGTCCTGCTGCCATCTGCTTGACTAGACTCCAGCAGAATGGGACAATCTCTTTTGCAGTCCCTTGTAGTTAATCCAGTATGGTAGCTAAGAAATCAGCACCAAAAGGCTCAGTTCACTTAGGAGATACTTGGATCCTTGCCTTGAATGCAAAGGAAAGACCTGTATAGGCTACCCCCAGAATCCCACACTTGGGCTGATTGTAACAATGAAATAGATGGATTGTACCTTCTGCCCATCTGTCAGGACTATGTTCAGCATTAAATCCTGTCCAGCTTGGAGCAGCTACTTTTCTTTGCACCACTGTAATGGGAAGATTAGTATAGGTTCATGCTCAGAAACTTCCCACTCAGAGCAGCTAGAAACAGTTCATTAATGAAGTGTGGTATGTTGTTTCCTTCTCTTCTTTTAAGTTCTTTGAGAGCGAGGTGGGAGATGCCCACTGCCATATGGCCAACAAGAGCTGTGGAGTGTGTCTCCTATGATGAGACCTGATATTTAAAGCTGATGTTTGCTGCTCAAATGATATCTGTGAACAAGCAAGATTCCAATGAATTTCTACTATTCACAGCTTGGAAAGTGTTGCAAGACCATTTTTGTTGGTATGTCTTGTTACCAGAATTATTTTTTGCATTTTGGCATACCCCTGGGTTAGAAGGGAAGACCGTAAATATTTTGGGAGTTTTTAATAGTGTCACTACAAACTGTGTAGTATTCTAATAGCTGATTGTAAAGTTCCTGTTTATTTAGGAGGGACTTTTATCACATCTGTGTAATTTTTAATGTTTAATATTAAAACATCTAGAGAGGATTTTAATGATTTCTTTTCCTACTGCTTTTTAGTGATGAGTCAGAAAACAGTTTTGATGCCCCTTCTGCCTCTGATTTTCTTGGCCTCCAGCTGTTGTCCTGCAGCTGGAACAGATGCACACTGTACCTCTCAATGTCTCACTGGCAGCACAAGGGGAAAATAGCCCTCAGCAAAATTCTGTGGGAGACACACTGTGCTCCATGTGTAAAGCTGGTGGATCAAAGATATAAACTAGGAGTATGTGGGGTTTTCTTTCAGTTCCTGCAGGAGGTAAGACTTTTCTTAACTAGATTTACCTTCTAGGAATGAAAAGTCAGTGTGGAAGAATGCTGGGTCTTCTGGTTTCTTCAGTGTTTGGACTGTTTTTATCAGCCTTATAATAAAAGGATACCGAAATGAATGTGCAAAATGTTGCAAGAGAAACGATCAGCCTGGATCAGCCCAAAACACTCATCAAGTACACACCTGAAGAGAGGGAAGTCTAAGCAGTGCTGGGTCACAAGGTAGGTGACTGCAACTGTGGGTTGGTTTGTGCTACATAACCGAGCTCATTTGGGACTTCAGCATGGAAGCAAATGTATGTCAACTGCACAGGTGATGGATGGAGTGAGTAATCTCACAAGATTGTGAGAAAAACAGAGATGAGTTCAGCCACAGGGGAAGTAGACCAGAGGCTGGGTAAAAGTGAAAAAGAAACAAACTAGGGGTGGGGGGGGAGTTATTCTAGTTATTCTGCCTTCTTTAGAACCATGGAATTATTTAGGTTGAAAAAGTTCTTTAAGATCATCAAGTCCAGCCATTGACCCAGCACTGCCAAGTACACCACTAAACCATGTCCCTAACAATCACATCTCTGTGGGCAGCCTATTTCAATGCTTGATAATCATTTCAGTGAAGAAATTTTTCCTAATATCCAGTTTAAACCTCCCCTGGCACAACTTGAGGCTGTTTCCTCCTGTTCTATTGCTTGTTACTTGGGAGAAGAGGCTGAGTCCCAACTGGCTACACTCTCAGGTAGTGCAGAGTCATGAGGTCCCCCTTAAGCCTCCTTTCTTCCAGGGTAAACACCTCCAGCTGCCTCAGCTGCTCCTCATAGGACTTATTCTTTAGACCCTTCAGCATCTTCACTGCATTTTTCTGGACAGGATTCAGCACGTCAATGTCTTTCTTGTAGTGAGGGGCCCAAGACTGAACACATTTTGGGATGTGGCCTCATCAGTGCAAAGTGTAGAGGAACAATCACTACCTTGGTCCTGCTGGGTACAGTTTTTGGGACTAAAACAACCACCCAGTGTAAGCACTGAATCAGAAACATCTTCTTTGTGTGAAGGAATCTAGAATTTTTTTTAGAGCAAAAACTACCCCTAAAATGAGAGTCTGCTTCCTGGGACGGAAAAAGGAAGCATATTCAGCATGAAAGGGGTTAAAAAGTAGCAGGACAGGCTTCATCCTTCTCCTACTAATTTTCTATCTTTTCCTAGGAACTACATTTCCTGATTAAAGGATATGTTAGGTAAACCATGCAAATTAGTTTTTTCAATATCATGATTACACTTCAAAAGTAAAAACACACGTGTTGCACCGGGCTCTTTTTCAGCTTCTCCATGAGTGAGTGTGTGTGCCTAAGCCACGTGTTGCTGTTGCTTTACTCACAGCTCTGCAGGGCTGGCATTGCAGGAGCAGCCAGAGAGCAATAGGGCAGAGCAGCCAGGGGACCACTGGGTGCCTGGAACTGGCAATTTTCTATTTGACAGAGACCAATGGCCAGATAAGATGGCAGCAGGAGCAGCAACTGTGAAACAGCCTGTGCCTCTGGACAAGAGAATGTTACATCTTTGTTTTGGTCACTTTTAATATCTTCCTGTTATTAACAAGGATCCTGCTGACTGCCCCTTGCTAGATGCAGGCAGGCTGCTGGAGTGAGGCATGCCTGCGTGATCCGTCACACAGCCCGCAGAGTGGGAATGCCTTGGCACCCCTGGGAGCCTGGGTGCATCTCCAGGGCAAGTGAAGGGAAGGTCTGTGTGGCCACCAGGTCAACCTGTGGTGGCATTTTGATTTAATCACATCTCATATATGGCCAGTGGTATCATTGTATTTTTCAGCTTTGCTTTTTCCAACAGTTTTAGATACCTCATGTGGGGAAAGTAGTATCTTTTAAAGAATACCTTCTATATTTGGTAGTGACTGATTCGAGGCATGAATGTGTCTGAAGGAGAAAGGCTTCTCAAGCAGCATGCTGCTGGCTCAAAGGATCCCACAAATTCTGCGGGGCCCTGCCTCTGAGTCGTGCTGCCCTCTCACTAGCCTGAGCCTCAAGGAATCAATTCAGGAACTGGTTGAGACTCTGCATGATATTCTTCAATGGTCTCTTTCTACTCTAAAAGGAAAATACAGGGAAATGTCAGAGAGAATTAACAACTTAGATGGGCAGGTGACAAGGCTTGGAAACCATACAGAGGTGATTGAGAGAAGCACTGTCCCAAAGGAAACAGCCACTAATACTGCACAGGTGGTGGGCTTGGAAAAATTAGTTTTGGGGTTTTATTAAGTACAGCACAACCTTAAACAAAAAGGTAGAAAACCAGATCTAATTTGTCTTTGGCCAGTGTATTGGCAGTAGAATTAATTGACAAAATGTTGGGAATGGCCTCTATTAACATCCATGCTGAAAATCTCAAGTTGGCTCTAACACCATGGGGCTGTAAAGAGACACCTCTTACACGCAAACCTGTGTGAAATGGTCCAAAGCAGAGAGCAGCAGCAGGATCTGTGGAGGGTTTGCAGGATTTCAGGCTCAGGCTTTGAGCCACTCGAGGACACTGAGATGCTGCTAAATTCAGAGCCTCTCTCACCATTAATGCCTCAAGTTGTTCTCCTTCATAACTACGGGTGTGTGGTACAGGCAGAACCTGGGCTGGTTGAACTTTGGAGCTGTGTCTGCAGCTGGTCTGCTGCTTCCAGGAGTGCCAACTGATGCTGTGTGCCAGTACTTGGCAAATTGTGAAGGTATGTGGAAAATCTACAAGGGGGATATAGAAGTGTTTTCCAAAGAACAGAATGGAGCACTAGTTAAATTAGATTCTCAGTTAGAAGAGAGGACAAGGAAGAATGTTGATCCATTCTTCTTCTTTAATATAGAAAGAAGGTAAAATGGAGGATGGACTGGGATTAAAAAAATGGGAATTTATTTCTCGGTTCTGCCATGAGATTTCACATGTAACCTGTGGCAAGGCTCTTGATGCTCTTGCACATCTCATTCACATCTCTGAAATGGGGATAATCTCTTCCACGATCAAAAAAGATTTTTATGAGAAGAACATCCTCAGTGGTTTGAGTCCTCAAATGGGGAAGTAGAGCCTCCCCACTTGATTTCCTTCTATCATGGCCACCGCTGAGTTAGATAAGAAACAAGCCAGGATTTCAAACAGTTTTGGAGTTGAACAGTGTTGGAATCCAACAAAGAGCAAATGTTTTTTATTGAGAGATAAGGATATTTTGTTTCTCATGGTGTAAACACGAAAATATTGGTCTCTGTAGATTAGCTGCAGCAATGAAAATACTTTGTGTAGTCACTAGTTGAGAGTTCTCAGACTTGGTTAATGCATCCTAAATAGTCTGGTACAGGCTGGAATGGGGAGTTGAATTAAACACAAGATACTGAGCAGTGAGGCTTTTTCACTTAGGATAAAGCCAGTTCTGTTCTCTGTGAAGCCTCTGCTTATAACCTTTACACTGATGACCACATAGTAAATGTGAACAAACCAACAAGGAAATGGGAGAAAAGACTACCAGCTCACTGTCATGTTGATTGCCACTGACTTTTGATGAGAGAGTGGCTGCCTCTCTTCCCCTATGGAAAACCCTTAATGTACTTTAATTCTTATTGCTTTCTATTTGACAAAAGTGATTTCTAACTCATAGTTTACAGAAGTCAGAATTTGAGGTCCTTTATTCTGACTTTGACCAATAAATTTCTTCTCCCCATGGAAAGACTGGGGGCAGATGACAAAGTTCCACAGATAATTTGTAAACCCCTAAAATTGTTGTGTGTTTTTGGTTTGGTTTTGTTTTCCTGTGGCCTTTAGGAACATGTTTTCCAGCCTGGCTCCTCCATTGCCTGAAAATCATGGGAATAAGGAAATGCTTGCTGACTTCCAAATATGAATTACAACAGAACTGTGAGGGTCTGGGTCCCAAAATCTCAGAAATCAAGTGTGTGTTTAGCTTTGAGTTTCTGCAGGGTCCTACTACTCTGAAGCCTTGACTCTTTAGGGAACGGTAAAGAAGAAAAAGGCAGCTCTCTCTCTCTGGACTAGAAATAACTTCCAGATTTAATTGACTTATTTTACTATAGACGTTTATGCTCAATTGTCCTACTACAGAAATTGTGTAATTCATCCACGAAATAAAATGGCTCCAATGACCAACTTGAGTGTCACATTAAAAAATCAATGAGTACTGCCAGCTTTCTACGGTTTTATAATACTGTTCCCTTAGTCTGTTAAAACTGGAGTCAACTTGTTAAATATTTACTTATTTAACAAACATGCTGTTTTAACTCCCTCCCTATTCTCTTAAGTAATGAATGACAAAGCACAAAAAGAAGGCTACTCACCTAGTTTATTTTAGATTAGGAAAAACAGGGACTGGCAGGAATAACATACTGAATAGAATGGGTATTTATATTCCCATAAAATTGCAAAATGTAGCTAGTCTAGATGACTGTAAGAGTTTAGAGCAGTTAAGAGTTTAGAAGACTTTATTGCTCCAAGCCTTGGAGATTCTTGCCTTGCTAGGTCATTATTATTCTCTTAGCAACACAAGATTAACAAAAAAAAAAAGTTCATAAAAAATCTCAGGATAAGATCACAGACATGTAGCAGCAAGAATAACAATGCTACACACATCCCCTTGTCACCCAGTGACAAGAACGGGCACCTCTGTTTTACTGGAGTTAATCTTTTTGGGAAGAAGAGGGGAATAGCAGGATTTAGCTGTTGAATCCTTTCATTGCCTTTCCTTCATGTGGGGTATGAAGGACAGTGAATCAGAGCAGTGCTAGGTATGGCCACAGGCATCCAAGGCAGCCTAAGTGCATTGATTGCTTCAGCACCTACGAGCAAGATTGCTGAGCTGGGTACAAGTTTCCATGTTACACAATATGAGGAATAAAAAGCTCCTGGATTGTATTTTTAGAGATGTAAGCATGCTTAGCAAAGGAGGGTCTGAGGTATACAGTGCAGAAGAGAGGGATAGATGAAAGCTGAGTTACTGCGACTAGAACATAAGAAGTCAGGCAGTCATCCAGAAGGGACTGTGAATGTTGGAATGCCAGTTTGTGCCTGGATGTGTTACTGACAGGTGATGAACACACAAACCTGGGGTGAAGTAAATAAACCTTACCAAACACTCCCAAACTATGAAGAGGGAGAAATGTGGCTGAGAAGAGCACTCTAGTGGGTAAGTGCTTTCTGGAAGACTGTGTGCATTGATACATGGTGCAGCACTGGGTTTGGACACTCACTATCAGTTTCCTTTAGCACCTCCAGAGGGGTGTGACACTGGCAGGAGTGTCTCTGGCAGACCAGCAGAGCTGGGGGCCCCTGAGAAGGGTGAGCAGTGCCAAGAACCCTGACTTAACTTCCCTCAGCTGTGTCTTTTGCATGGATACCACACCTGTATTGCAGAAAAAACAGCAACATTTAGAGGTCCAAGATGTGTGCCCCTCACCAAACTTTTAAGAATGGCTAGACACGTGCACATCAGTGATGTGACAGATCAGAAAGTGGGATGAGAGGCTTTTTAAGACCACTGGTTCCTGCTACCTTAAGATCAAGCTCAAGGCTGCCAGAGCAAGAAGTTTATCTCTAGTCTGCTGTGAACTGGAAGATGCTGTTTTCTCTTTGTCTAGTGTGCTGCACATGTAAATTCTCGTGAGGGTATCCCATGAGACCTTTAAGAACAAAATCTGGTCCTTCCTTTCGTGTTGGGTTTCAGCTCATCAGGTTTGAGAAATCTGCCCAAAAAAAAAAAAAATAATTTTCCCCCAAAATCAAAAGGCAAAAAATGGAGTATGTCATCATCAAAGCTGGATAGCAATGGATTAGAAATCCAGCACAGACCAGTAGTCCTCTGAGCTGCGGATCTGATGGGGCTTGGTTTCCCTTGGGCAAATCTTGTTTGGATTCTCCTAGGTCTATATAGCTGGAAGCTCTGACTGCAGCTTTTCCTGTGGGTGGGTATTCATAATATCTTTCATCTTTGTAGCTTTCTTGGTGTTTAATAAGGGTTTAACTCAAACTTCAGTGGGTCTCCTTTTACTTAGCAGCTTGTTCTTATGAAACGTACAGGAATGTAGCATTTTCAGCCTTTTCTTGCTCTGTCAGATGTGGTTAAAATTGGCTACTGTTTGTTCTCGTTCCTTCTCTCTTGCACAACATGCAAGTATGTACACGCACGTCTGTGCGCACGCATGCATGCGCACACGGAGATTTGTTATACATATGAAGAGATAATGATCTCAACCCCATCTTAATTTTTGTAGGAATCCAGGCTAGGAAAAAAAGTATTGCAATGCTACTTCTTTGGGAGAGGAAAAGGAGAATGAACTATTTTTTTTTTCTATGCAGTAGACAGATTATTCAATTACCACTTTGTTTAAACGTGTGTTGCTGAAAATCTGGCACTACGATTAAAAAGTAAAAGATGTAGTGGGCTCTGTGTCCTGGAACTGCACAGCTGTGCTTGTGCACGGCATGCATGCTTTGCCTCTGGTGCCAGAGTGGTCTGCTGAGACTGGAGGAATGCATGGGGAATGGAGGCTTGCCGCAACATCCCGTCTCCATTATGTCTCTTGGACCTCTGCCACAGAAAAGAAGAAATTTTATCCTTCATTTGTAAGTAATTAAGATGATAGTGGAGTTTGAATTTTCCAACTTTGTGAAAACAAACTAATAGCAATGATCCACTTCAATAACTTAGATACTAATTGACACAAGAGACAGAAACAATACATTAAAAAATAATTAACTTTTGTTAATTAATTTTTAGGAATAGGAAGGACACCTGCAGCATGTGCAGATGTTTGCAAGTGTCATTAGACTGGGAAGGCTGTGCAGTAATTTGGAAATTGAAATAGGTCAAAAGGGCCAGGAATGATCTGCAGCATCGTTTGAGATGTAAAGTATGTGACTGTTAGTGAGCTGAAATAAAGGTGATGAAGATGTGCATTTTTAAAGGATGTTTATAGAAGCCAGAGGTTAATTAGCAGTTAAAAAGCATCCACTGGTGTTTTATGTGAGCACCATGAGTGTGTTAATTATCATTTTCAGGCTCAAATATGCCTCTTTCAGGCTTAAGCTGAAACAGATTGATGATCCTTTTACTGAGGAATTTCTCAGATAAATTTTAATCAGTAACTTTACCCCCTCCCCCCAAAGAGTCTTCTTCTACGCCCAGAACTGGAATTTCATCTCACCGGCTTTCTCTTCCTTGGTATTTGTGATGCAGTTTGAGTATTACCTGTGGTAAAGCAGGAAGTTAAGAGATAAGGGAAATGCATTTGTTACCAAGTCTTGTCTAAATTAGATTTGGACTTTGCAGAAATGCAGACACAGAAAAATGTGAAATAAACCCTAGAACTTCCCACCTCCTTTTTCAAAGTTAGTGAGTAGAAAGGCACAAAACTAATTTGTTCAGTTCCTCTTAATGCTTTTGTCTAATAAAACNAATCTAAGAATTCAGAACTTACATACAGGTTTCCAAATGACCTTACAGGGACATTCATTTCATCTCTCACTGTTCAGCCCACACTGTGGCCTTCTGGCTACTGGAACTGAGACTTACTAGAAAAAGCTTGGGATGTGGTCTGTGCTACAGCCCCAGACTTCGTCCTCCTAGAGGGAGCCACAGAGTCTTGCTTGCTTTTGTTTTGGGAATGGGAATTCAGACTGAGATTCCTAAAAGTAAAGTCACTTCCTCCCTCCAGAAGTACTTCCTTTCAAAAATTTGTAACTCCTGCTATTATGTTTTCAAATTTTCAGCGAACATATGTGCACACATATAATTTGCTAGTCTCTTTCATTTCAATGGCCTACTTTTCTATCAGTACTATTAAAAACAGAAAGCCAAATTGTGTGAATTACACTAGACAAGAAATACGCAAGATTTCTTTTCCATTCAGGTGACTTTATCTATGTATCTATTTAATTACTTCCATTTCAATTTTGTGATGCGTTATGGAGGAAGATACTTAGATGCTGTATTACTGATTCTGCAAGTCACAGTTATGTGGCCTCTTCCTCTAAACGATTTTTCTAACCTTACCTAATGGATTTACAGTTTTTCCCCCAATTATTTCTGATTAGATTTTATCTGTTTTGATGATCTTGAAGGGCAGGAATTAAGCATAAACAAACAGGATAATTATGGGGCCCAAAGACAGTAACTTTTAGGAAGCTTGAAAAAAGACATCTATTTCTCATTTAAGAGAGTTGAAATGAAAGAATGAATAAATGGCAAGTTTTCAGCTATGTACTGATCTGCTTTTTCCTGTTGCCTCCTCCCCAGTGGGAGGGAGATTAGATGACTTTGTTTCATCTTCAGAAGAAATTTTGTAAATGAAAAATATTCTTACTTAAATGGACTGTGCTGCCCGTTGAATAAAAACCACACATTTTACAAGGAAGATTTAACTAAAATACTCTTTATTTATTTCTTTACACAACTAAAACCAAGATAATGAAATAACTGGGAAAAAACCCCAAACCCTTGGGCAGTTATACCAAACATTATACTTCCCTGTTGTAGTGACATAGTTTAACACAAGAAAGCTTTCACTAACATTATTAAGAACAGAAGAACCTGTTTACTGGTCAAATACTAGGTGTCTCTAGTGAATTTCATAATTTGCAAAATATGCAAAAATGTATCACCTGGGGAGAGTTACAGCTGTAACAAAGAAGAATTTCTGATAAAAAAGGAACATGACTTACTTTGTCCCAATCGCTCAAAAAAATTTATAAATACAATGACTAGGTTGAAAGCAATGTTCCAGAGGTCTGTCCTCACATATTGGTGCATGTAGGGTTTGGACAGACTTTCTGTCGGCCCCATTCCTTGAAGGTCAGTCATCTGTGGTGGTGAAGAGTCACAGCCTGCAGATTTGTGCACTGGGTTGTTAGGTTACTTATTCACAGGTTCTTCCTCTTACCAGGCAGTGTGTTTNAGATAAATTTTAATCAGTAACTTTACCCCCTCCCCCCAAAGAGTCTTCTTCTACGCCCAGAACTGGAATTTCATCTCACCGGCTTTCTCTTCCTTGGTATTTGTGATGCAGTTTGAGTATTACCTGTGGTAAAGCAGGAAGTTAAGAGATAAGGGAAATGCATTTGTTACCAAGTCTTGTCCAAATTAGATTTGGACTTTGCAGAAATGTAGACACAGAAAAATGTGAAATAAACCCTAGAACTTCCCACCTCCTTTTTCAAAGTTAGTGAGTAGAAAGGCACAAAACTAATTTGTTCAGTTCCTCTTAATGCTTTTGTCTAATAAAACGATGCTTCTAGGAAAGACCACAGAAGTTTTATATGCCACTGTGAACATGCCAGAGCTCTCTTCAAAAACTGGGATTCCTCACAGGGAGAGTGGACCAGGCACCTCAGGAGCATTTAAGCCCCCAAACTGAGATGACACCGGCTGTGTGTAATCACCTAGCACCAATTAAAACAAAATGTTGAGAACCTCTATGAGGTCAGGTTGCTCTTTCCATCAGACACCTCCCAGAGAAGGTTCTCATGTCACACAGTCTCCTGTCCAGCTCTCTTCTGTAGGTTGCTACCCACAACTCCTTTTTCAAAGATTCTGTCAGGGATTTCCACCCCCCCACCCCCACCTCCCC